>OU342740.1:192329267-192580720 GCA_910589775.1 Avena eriantha | reverse complement strand
AAACCACATAAGGATCTACCAGTGTCATTGCATGTCTGTTCTTTTCATGAACCACACCTAGTGTCATTGCATGTCTGTTCTCCTGACAAACCACACATGGATCCAGCAGTGTCATTGCATGTGTGTTCTTCTAACAAACCACACATGGATCCACCACTGTTATTACATGTGTGTTCTTTCCATGAACCACAGCTAGAGTCATTGCATGTGTGTTCTTCTCACAAACCACATAGGGATACACCAGTGTCATTGCTTGTCTGTTCTTCTCATGAACCACATCTAGAGTCATCTCATGTGTGTTCTTCTCACAAAACACATAAGGATACACCAGTGTGATGGCATGTTTGTTCTTCTCATGAACCACATCTAGAGTCAATGCATGTCTGTTCTTCGCACAAACCACATAAGGATCCACCAGTGTCATTGGATGTGTGTTCTTTTCATGAACCACACACAGTGTCATTGGATGTCTGTTCTTTTCATAAACCACATAAGGATCCACCAGTGTCATTGGATGTGTGTTCTTTTCACGAACCACACCCAATGTCATTGCATGTGTGTTCTTCTAAAAAACCACACATGGATCCACCAGTGTCATTGGATGTGTGTTCTTTTCATGAACCACAGCTAGAGTCATTGAATGTGTGTTCTTCGAAACAAACCACACATGGATCCACCAGTATCATTGCATGTCTATTCTTTTCATGAACCACACCTAGTGTCATTGCATGTCTGTTCTTCTCACAAACCACATAGGGATACACAAGTGTCATTACATGTCTGTTCTTCTCATGAACCACATACAGAGTCATCGCTTGTCTGTTCTTCTCACAAACCACATAAGGATACACAAGTGTCATTGCATGTCTATTCTTCTCTTGAACCACATCTAGAGTCATTTTATGTGTGTTCTTCTCACAAACTACATAAGGATCCACCAGTGTCATTGCATGTCTGTTCTTCTCATGAACCACATCTAGAGTCATTGCATGTGTGGTCTTTCCACAAACCACATATGGATCCACAAGTGTCATTGGATGTGTGTTCTTTTCATGAACCACAGCTAGACTCATTGCATGTCTGTTCTTCTCACAAACCACATAAGGATACACCAGTGTCATTGCATGTATGTTCTTCTCATGAACCACATCTAGAGTCATCGCATGTCTGTTCTTCTCACAAACCACATAAGGATTGACCAGTGTCATTGGATGTGTGTTCTTTTCATGATCCACACCCAGTGTCATTGGATGTGTGTTCTTCTCACAAACCACACATGGATCCACCTCTGTCATTGCATGTCTGTTCTTTTCATGAACCACACATGGATACACCTAGTGTGATTGCATGTCTGTTATTTTCACAAACCACATATGGATCCACCTCTGTCATTGCATGTCTGTTCTTTTCATGAACCACACCTAGTGTCATGGCATGTCTGTTCTTCTCACAAACCACATAGAGATACACCAGTGTCATTGCATGTCTGTTCTTCTCATGAACCACATCTAGAGTCATTGCATGCCTGTTCTACTCACAAACCACATAAGGATCCACCAGTGTCATTGCATGTCTGTTCTTCTCATGAACCACATACAGTGTCATTGGATGTCTATTCTTTTCATAAACCACGTAAGGATCCACTAGTGTCATTGGATGTGTGTTCTTTTCACTAACCACACCCAGTGTGATTGGATGTGTGTTCTTCTCACAAACCACACATGGATCCACCACTGTCATTGCATGTGTGTTCTTTTCATGAACCACAGCTAGAGTCATTGCATGTGTGTTCTCTCCACAAACCACATATGGATCCACCAGTGTCATTGCATGTGTGTTCTTTTCATGAACCACACCCAGTGTCATGGCATGTATGTTCCTCTCATAAACCACACATGGATCCACCAGTGTCATTGCATGTATGTTCTTTTCATGAACCACACATGGATCCACCCAGTGTGATTGCATGTCAGTTCTTCTCACAAACCACATAAGGATCTACCAGTGTCATTGCATGTCTGTTCTTTTCATGAACCACACCTAGTGTCATTGCATGTCTGTTCTCCTGACAAACCACACATGGATCCAGCAGTGTCATTGCATGTGTGTTCTTCTAAACAAACCACACATGGATCCACCACTGTTATTACATGTGTGTTCTTTCCATGAACCACAGCTAGAGTCATTGCATGTGTGTTCTTCTCACAAACCACATAGGGATACACCATTGTCATTGCTTGTCTGTTCTTCTCATGAACCACATCTAGAGTCATCGCATGTGTGTTCTTCTCACAAAACACATAAGGATACACCAGTGTGATGGCATGTCTGTTCTTCTCATGAACCACATCTAGAGTCAATGCATGTATGTTCTTCGCACAAACCACATAAGGATCCACCAGTGTCATTGGATGTGTGTGCTTTTCATGAACCACACACACTGTCATTGGATGTCTGTTCTTTTCATAAACCACATAAGGATCCACCAGTGTCACTGGATGTGTGTTCTTCTCATGAACCACATCTAGAGTCATTGCATGCCTGTTCTACTCACAAACCACATAAGGATCCACCAGTGTCATTGCATGTCTATTCTTCTCATGAACCACATACAGTGTCATTGGATGTCTATTCTTTTCATAAACCACGTAAGGATCCACCAGTGTCATTGGATGTGTGTTCTTTTCACTAACCACACCCAGTGTGATTGGATGTGTGTTCTTCTCACAAACCACACATGGATCCACCACTGTCATTGCATGTGTGTTCTTTTCATGAACCACAGCTAGAGTCATTGCATGTGTGTTCTCTCCACAAACCACATATGGATCCACCACTTTCATTGCATGTGTGTTCTTTTCATGAACCACACCCAGTGTCATTGCATGTATGTTCCTCTCACAAACCACACATGGATCCACCAGTGTCATTGCATGTATGTTCTTTTCATGAACCACACATGGATCCACCCATTGTGATTGCATGTCAGTTCTTCTCACAAACCACATAAGGATCTACCAGTGTCATTGCATGTCTGTTCTTTTCATGAACCACACCTAGTGTCATTGCATGTCTGTTCTCCTGACAAACCACACATGGATCCAGCAGTGTCATTGCATGTGTGTTCTTCTAAACAAACCACACATGGATCCACCACTGTTATTACATGTGTGTTCTTTCCATGAACCACAACTAGAGTCATTGCATGTGTGTTCTTCTCACAAACCACATAGGGATACACCAGTGTCATTGCTTGTCTGTTCTTCTCATGAACCACATCTAGAGTCATCTCATGTGTGTTCTTCTCACAAAACACATAAGGATACACCAGTGTGATGGCATGTTTGTTCTTCTCATGAACCACATCTAGAGTCAATGCATGTCTGTTCTTCGCACAAACCACATAAGGATCCACCAGTGTCATTGGATGTGTGTTCTTTTCATGAACCACACACAGTGTCATTGGATGTCTGTTCTTTTCATAAACCACATAAGGATCCACCAGTGTCATTGGATGTGTGTTCTTTTCACGAACCACACCCAATGTCATTGCATGTGTGTTCTTCTAAAAAGCCACACATGGATCCACCAGTGTCATTGGATGTGTGTTCTTTTCATGAACCACAGCTAGAGTCATTGAATGTGTGTTCTTCGAAAAAAACCACACATGGATCCACCAGTATCATTGCATGTCTATTCTTTTCATGAACCACACCTAGTGTCATTGCATGTCTGTTCTTCTCACAAACCACATAGGGATACACAAGTGTCATTGCATGTCTGTTCTTCTCATGAACCACATACAGAGTCATCGCTTGTCTGTTCTTCTCACAAACCACATAAGGATACACCAGTGTCATTGCATGTCTATTCTTCTCTTGAACCACATCTAGAGTCATTTTATGTGTGTTCTTCTCACAAACTACATAAGGATCCACCAGTGTCATTGCATGTCTGTTCTTCTCATGAACCACATCTAGAGTCATTGCATGTGTGTTCTTTCCACAAACCACATATGGATCCACAAGTGTCATTGGATGTGTGTTCTTTTCATGAACCACAGCTAGACTCATTGCATGTCTGTTCTTCTCACAAACCACATAAGGATACACCAGTGTCATTGCATGTATGTTCTTCTCATGAACCACATCTAGAGTTATCGCATGTCTGTTCTTCTCACAAACCACATAAGGATTGACCAGTGTCATTGGATGTGTGTTCTTTTCATGATCCACACCCAGTGTCATTGGATGTGTGTTCTTCTCACAAACCACACATGGATCCACCTCTGTCATTGCATGTCTGTTCTTTTCATGAACCACACATGGATACACCTAGTGTGATTGCATGTCTGTTATTTTCACAAACCACATATGGATCCACCTCTGTCATTGCATGTCTGTTCTTTTCATGAACCACACCTAGTGTCATGGCATGTCTGTTCTTCTCACAAACCACATAGAGATACACCAGTGTCATTGCATGTCTGTTCTTCTCATGAACCACATCTAGAGTCATTGCATGCCTGTTCTACTCACAAACCACATAAGGATCCACCAGTGTCATTGCATGTCTGTTCTTCTCATGAACCACATACAGTGTCATTGGATGTCTATTCTTTTCATAAACCACGTAAGGATCCACTAGTGTCATTGGATGTGTGTTCTTTTCACTAACCACACCCAGTGTGATTGGATGTGTGTTCTTCTCACAAACCACACATGGATCCACCACTGTCATTGCATGTGTGTTCTTTTCATGAACCACAGCTAGAGTCATTGCATGTGTGTTCTCTCCACGAACCACATATGGATCCACCAGTGTCATTGCATGTGTGTTCTTTTCATGAACCACACCCAGTGTCATGGCATGTATGTTCCTCTCATAAACCACACATGGATCCACCAGTGTCATTGCATGTATGTTCTTTTCATGAACCACACATGAATCCACCCAGTGTGATTGCATGTCAGTTCTTCTCACAAACCACATAAGGATCTACCAGTGTCATTGCATGTCTGTTCTTTTCATGAACCACACCTAGTGTCATTGCATGTCTGTTCTCCTGACAAACCACACATGGATCCAGCAGTGTCATTGCATGTGTGTTCTTCTAAACAAACCACACATGGATCCACCACTGTTATTACATGTGTGTTCTTTCCATGAACCACAGCTAGAGTCATTGCATGTGTGTTCTTCTCACAAACCACATAGGGATACACCATTGTCATTGCTTGTCTGTTCTTCTCATGAACCACATCTAGAGTCATCGCATGTGTGTTCTTCTCACAAAACACATAAGGATACACCAGTGTGATGGCATGTCTGTTCTTCTCATGAACCACATCTAGAGTCAATGCATGTCTGTTCTTCGCACAAACCACATAAGGATCCACCAGTGTCATTGGATGTGTGTTCTTTTCATGAACCACACACACTGTCATTGGATGTCTGTTCTTTTCATAAACCACATAAGGATCCACCAGTGTCACTGGATGTGTGTTCTTCTCATGAACCACATCTAGAGTCATTGCATGCCTGTTCTACTCACAAACCACATAAGGATCCACCAGTGTCATTGCATGTCTATTCTTCTCATGAACCACATACAGTGTCATTGGATGTCTATTCTTTTCATAAACCACGTAAGGATCCACCAGTGTCATTGGATGTCTGTTCTTTTCACTAACCACACCCAGTGTGATTGGATGTGTGTTCTTCTCACAAACCACACATGGATCCACCACTGTCATTGCATGTGTGTTCTTTTCATGAACCACAGCTAGAGTCATTGCATGTGTGTTCTCTCCACAAACCACATATGGATCCACCACTGTCATTGCATGTGTGTTCTTTTCATGAACCACACCCAGTGTCATTGCATGTATGTTCCTCTCACAAACCACACATGGATCCACCAGTGTCATTGCATGTATGTTCTTTTCATGAACCACACATGGATCCACCCAGTGTGATTGCATGTCAGTTCTTCTCACAAACCACATAAGGATCTACCAGTGTCATTGCATGTCTGTTCTTTTCATGAACCACACCTAGTGTCATTGCATGTCTGTTCTCCTGACAAACCACACATGGATCCAGCAGTGTCATTGCATGTGTGTTCTTCTAAACAAACGACACATGGATCCACCACTGTTATTACATGTGTGTTCTTTCCATGAACCACAGCTAGAGTCATTGCATGTGTGTTCTTCTCACAAACCACATAGGGATACACAAGTGTCATTGCTTGTCTGTTCTTCTCATGAACCACATCTAGAGTCATCGCATGTGTGTTCTTCTCACAAAACACATAAGGATACACCAGTGTGATGGCATGTCTGTTCTTCTCATGAACCACATCTAGAGTCAATGCATGTCTGTTCTTCGCACAAACCACATAAGGATCCACCAGAGTCATTGGATGTGTGTTCTTTTCATGATCCACACCCAGTGTCATTGGATGTGTGTTCTTCTCACAAACCACACATGGATCCACCTCTGTCATTGCATGTCTGTTCTTTTCATGAACCACACAGGGATACACCTAGTGTGATTGCATGTCTGTTCTTTTCACAAACCACATATGGATCCACAAGTGTCATTGCATGTCTGTTCTTTTCGTGAACCACACCCAGTGTCATTGCAAGTATGTTCCTCTCATAAACCACACATGGATCCACCATTGTCATTGCATGTGTGTTCTTCTCATGAACCAAAGCTAGAGTCATTGCATGTCTATTCTTCTCACAAACCCCATAAGGATCCACCAGTGTCATTGCATGTCTGTTCTTTTCATGAACCACAACCAGTGTCATTGCATGTGTGTTCTTCTCACAAACCACACATGGATCCACTAGTGTCATTGGATGTGTGTTCTTTTCGTGAACCACACCCAGTGTCATTGCATGTCTGTTCTTTTCATGAACCACACCCAATGTCATTGCATGTGTGTTCTTCTCACAAACCACAGATGGATCCACCCGTGTCATTGCATGTCTGCTCTTTTCATTAACCACAGTTAGAGTCATTGCATGTGTGTTCTATTCACAAACCACACATGGATCCACCAGTATCATTGCATGTGTGTTCTTCTCATAAACCACATATGGATCCTAAACTTCGGAGAGACCTAACCTTAGCCCCCCAATGGGTGGCCTTTAGACCGAGTCTTCTAGAAGGCACGCCCTAACACAGTTGTTTTGCTTGACGATTGTTACATACCGTTCGATCGGGGCGCTTGGACGATAGGGATGGTCTTCGTGAGAGCGATCCGCGATTAGGCTGTTCTGCGGCATGATGGGCCACGCTTGCTCTGGACAAACTGGCAACACTAGGCGCTCCCCTGTTGCGAGTGTCACGACTCATGAGTTCCGTGGGCCATATCCCAGTGTCACGTCCCCATTACTTCTCTTCCTTCCCCTCAAAGCCACTTTCCCCACTTCACTCCCATCCTACCGTAGCCGCAAGCCGATGGTGCCTCCATCCCAATCCCCTCTCCGGCAGCCACCCCCTCCCCTCTCGCCATGGGTTCAAGGGGAGACGGCGAGGAAACGCGTCGTGATGACAGGGACGGTGATTTCGATGTGAGTCATCTCATATCTATCTCTATCATCTATGGCCAGTTATCTATTTTTCGATCTAGATCTACTCTATTTACTCATGCGCGTATGATGTGTTAGGCCAACCAGACGATGTATGACTCTGACTATCACGGTTTAGAAGATGAAGACAACCTCTACTATGTAAACATGGATATGTGCCCGCTAAATTTGTAGCATTCGAAGGATGAAATGCAGGCAAGAGGTTTCTACGGTGTCAAGGACATCGTGCAATGATGCAAGGCGGAAGTTGTGGTGTTGTCAAATGGGTAGATCTAGAGTATCCCAAATCGATGCAGAAAACACTGGACAAACTATGGGATATGACTATTGAGTTGAAAGAATCCGTAGTCAGCTCACTTCTTGACAGTGTTGAGATGAAGCTATGGGACCTAGTTGACACGACCAAGCTTAACCGAGATCTCAGGAGGGAGCAAGACAAGGTTAGCAAAGCCGAGAAGGAGAGGGACGTGGCGTTGGCCCTGAGGCTAAAGCAGAGCAAGAACTGACTCAAGCAAGGAATGATCTTCACCAGGCCAAAGTCCTGCAGTTCACAACTACGAGTATTGACAAGTGCATGAGGAAAAATACAAAGAAACAATTGAAGCTGTGCAAGGAAGATGCTAAAAGGAAGGAGTAGACGAATCGATCCTTGCTCTCATAGGAAGATGCACATCGAGCTAAGATTAGGAAAATCAAGGAGATGTGTGATATCTAGTTCTATTTAGCTTGAGCTCCGTGCCTTTTTAAGTTGTAATAGTAGTACTTGTTGACCTAGCGGTCTGAACTAGTGGTCCCAAAGTCCTGGGAGGAAAAAATTGGTCTCTAGTTAGTCTGTCTTAACCCTGCATCACTTCCTTTTGTCTGATCATGGTGGTATTCTGACATTGGTGGTTTGTTTAAACGTAATCTATGTGGATTGTGCCGCATGCAAATGGCACATCCACAATTTATAAAGTGGAAGCACGTACAGCCGGTTGATGGAGATCCGGGAGCTTCGCTAGACGCAGGGGATGGAGGAGCAGGGAGACGATGAGATAGACGAGCTCAAGCATCTGGGCATTATCGGTTACCATTGCTATTTATGTTGCCATGTCGTTGTACAACATCTGAAATAAGTTGCTGCTTCGTGGAGCGTGGCAGCTTAAATAATTTATTTCTGTGCCACTTACATTCCATTGAATTTGGAGACCTCCTGCCCCTAAGCAATCGTGGAACCGGTGCTGCGTGTTTTCAGATAGCAGTGGCACAATCACAATTTCGGATTCAACTACTGACTCGGGCGTTTCCAAACCCTAAGTCGTGGTACATTTTACTCAGAGAACGTGGGTAGATTGTTTCTCCCAGCAAAGTACAACACACAAAGCTCCAGAATTTAACCGAATTACATAAATAGGTTCAAGTTCAACACATTACTATAAATCTTCATTGCCAGCAGCCTGGGTGCCAAGCCTTCACGTCCACTGGCTTCTTCATTTCCTGCCTTCTTCCTCTTCCTTGGTGCCAATTTTCTTAGCTTCACATACTCTACATCGCCGGGACAATGGGCACCAGAATCATGTCCAGCATCATCTTTCCACTCGTTTTTACCTTCTTTGGACAGCAAAATGACTGACCCGGCAGTCATGTTTCTAACCTTGCGGCGCTTCCTGTCAAAGAAATAGGACTCTTTCATAACTGCCCAATATCTACAGAGTAAATGAAACAAAAATTACAATTCAGCACAAACATGCGAACACCAAGGGACTTTTGCTTACCAGGAGCTAATTGGGTTCGAGCGACCACCCTGTCCAAGAATAGAAGGGCGAATCCCAGTTGGAGCAGCTTCCACATCCAGTACATCACAATTTAGCTCAAACATGTAATATGAAGCATACCTTTTCATCAACCCAATTAGCTGACTGTCACACATTAGAGGAACCATGATGCCACGTTCATCCATGAAGCTGAACTTTGCAGTCTGCTTCAGCCATAATTCATCATGATTACGCAGAGCAGCAACCATACCAGATATAGTGCAGATCTGCGTAAGCGCTTCTTCCATGTGATACAATGGTGTCCATACCACTTTCCCTTAGAGTCGTACCTAAAGAGTACTACCGTAACCAGGTAAGGGTGGTCCGTGGAGATCCCACTTGACAGAAAACTATGGAGAAAATATGTTTGTCAGCGTTGGGCTAACAAACAATTTTAGGTTCAATAGCCAGCAGTTATAATTAGTGTGAATAGCAAAGAGAAGGGTAACTCACCCACTTGTAGCTAGAACTTCTTCTTCCTTGGTAGTAGGATCTGCCATCCTCCGAGCTGCTCGGCTCGTCAGCGGCCGAGGCAGGCAAGAGCATCGCAACGGCAGCTATGACATGCACCATTGGAGCTCGGGATCAGCGACTAGGCACAGCAACTGGGCACAGCAACTTGGCACCAAAAGTCAAATGTCCGAAAGGATCGTCCTGCCTAGAGGGTGGATTCCGACGCCGCCGGTGCTAGGGCAAAGGTGGGAATGGATTTGTGAAATTGGTCAACGCATCCAATCCACTTAGTTCCTTGATTTGCCTAAGAGGTTGCCGCGTTGTCTCCCGCGTCATGGACAGATGACTGACATGAGGGTCCCGACCGTCTACTTCACGGGGCAGTTTCACGGAATGTTTGAATTTGGCAGGGGTGAGATGAGTTAGCATCAAAATGGCCCCTCTTGGTAGTTGGCGGCCCAACATTTCGAAATGCGGCAATTTCAGGCAACTTAGGTACCGCGGTGCACTGGCCCGGGAACTTTGGTACCGCAGACGAACAGGCCCCTCCTTGACCTAGTCCCTTGCAAATGAGGACGTAGTGCAAGATGGATGGGTTCTTCCTCACATCTCTCATCTCACTTTTGGTGGCAAGAAGAACACTCTTAGTTTTTCCACTCGAGTTAGGCTTGTCGCTCTCACTCACTATATGGTGGTTCTCGCTCTCACCACTCTTCTAACAAGAAGGTTTTGTGTTTTCCGCAATTATATGGCTATGAGTCATTGGTTGCAAAACACATGTCTTGTTAAGCCATTTAAAGGTGTATACATTTGTGCGACCATCATGTAGAGCACCTTTGTTGAATTGCCATGGTCGACCAAGCAACATATGGCAAACGGTCATCTGGACTACATCACACTCCACTGTGACTTTGTACGGACCAATTGAGAAGGTTACTGAGGCGGTATGCTTCATCTTCACGGACCCTTGGTCACTTAGCCATTGCACGTGGTAGGGGTGCCTGTGTGGATGGAGGGTGAGGTTTAGCTTCTCACACAACTCATGCTAGCAAGGTTGTGACAACTCCCTCCATCAATGATCACCTTAATAGATTTCCCATTGATGCCAACATGTGTTTGAAATATATTTGATCGTTGATCTTCATGCTCTTGTGCTTGTGTGGTAGAGATCCTTGTGATGAAAAGCGATGGACTTGCGTCATGTTCACACATGAGGAGTTCTTGGTCATATTCCACGTGTTTCCTTGTCATTGCCTCTTTGACTCTAGCATCAAATTCTTCCTCACTCAAGTACTCTTCGTCGCCATTGTCATGGATGAATAATAATTTCTTGTTTTCACAATCAGCCAACTTGTGTCCTTTGCCTCCACACATGTAGCATTCTCTGTTGAATGGCGTGGCATCCTTTATAAGCTTGCCACTTGGGGCAGCTTTTCCTTGACGAAGTGTGGGCTTGAAGAGAAGCTTGGAGGTACTTGAGGAGCTTCCATTGAAGTTTGTTGGTATTGCGGTAGAAGCTTGCTTGTAGGTGAAATACGTCTTGGGTTTTTTGTACTTGATGTCCTCTTACACTTGACGCACAGCCTTTGTTACAATGTGCACAAGCTCAACCATGTCATTGTATTTTTTGAAACTCGATGATGCGCTTGATTGGATGGTTCAAGCCAATGGGAAAACGTGCCATTGTTTACTTCTCGCGCTCTTCAATGTTGGCGCGGATCATGTTGAGCTCCATTTGCTTGAAGTACTCTTTCACCGTATTTGTCCCTTGACTAAGCGATTGAAGCTTGTTGAAGAGGTCACATGTGTAGTGCGAAGGAACAAAGCGGGATCTCATGTGAGCCTTCATGTCATGCCAAGTTGTGATTGGAGGCTCTTCTCTTGCGTCACGAGCAACTTGAACTTGTTCCCACAAAAGGTTGTCGTAATCATCAAACATAAGCGAGGCCACGACGACCATCTTCTCATTTCTATATTTGTGCATATGGAAGATTTTGTTGACCTTGAGCGCCCATGTGAGATATTCTTCAGGATCATTGGAGCCGGTTAACTTTGGCATCGTGAACTTGAGCTTGCCAAATGTTTCTTCATCATTGCAATCACGTTAATGGTTGTTGCCATGATGTTGGTGTGCTTCATCATCCATGCAATCATTGCGATGAGCTTGGTGACCTTGTTGATGAGCTTGTGGTTGAGGAGCCGCAAATGGAGGTGGCAGAACTTTCTCTTGCTCTTGGAGTGGTTGTTGACGAGGAGGGCACTTGGGCCTCATGATTATCATGAGGATTTGGAGCCTCTTGAGGTTGTTGTTTATGAAGAGGAGGCTTGTTCCTCAGTTGGTGTTGCGGGTTAGGAACTTGGGCCTCACGACGAAGATCATGGTATTGAGCTTCATGACGTGGTGGGCGTCACTCAATATGAACCATTTGACACTCCATGTCTTGATGTGGTGGAGGAGGCTCGTCATGGTGACCATGGTGGTGGTGTTGATGTTCATGACGGTGATGATGAAGATGAGGGTCTTGAAGAGCTTCACGTCGATGACAAGCTTGATTCTCCAAGTTGGAGTCATCACTTGTTGAGTCAAAAATGTCTCGCGAACGATGGCAATGAACTTGAGGTTGTGCTTGAGGTTCCACTTGTGGTTGCACTTGTTGGATCACTAGTGCCATTGCGTGATGACGGTGTCCTCGCCTTGCTTGGGGCCTTGAGGAGAAATCACCATCATAACTTGACGTTGCTGCTCCGGCTGCGCATTCGGTTAATTTGGTTAATTCGGTTCGGTTAATATGCTTCTACGGTAAATATGGTTTCAGTATTTTGGTAAATACGGTTTTGTACAAAAATACGATTCGGTTTCGGTATTAACCATTAAATATTGGTTCGGTTTCGGTAATAACCAAACTAACCATAAGTTGACGCGATTTTTTAATAATGTGTAACTTCTATGATCATATATATAAGTTTAGCATTTTTATATGACCGTACTAGATGTGTTGTAAGAGATAAATAAGAAAAATAATTATTTTCGGCCAAAAATAAAATAGTTCAGTATTTTATATGACCAAACTAGGTGTATTGTAAGAGAGAAATAAAAAATTAAGCAAAATTCGTCTAAATAAAAACTAGTGCGTACTCAAGAGTTAAACTCATGACCTTGGGGCAAGGAAAGACAAGTTTTCACGTGGTAACCACTTGGCTGCAAGAAGATTTGGTGAATTATATAACTTTGGACGCTCTATGACCTTGTTTATAGAAGTTGGACCTGACATATTATAAGGATTTTTTACTGCAAAATATTATTCAGTTAGTTTCGGTAAAAACCACAGTTTTTCGGTTTAAAACCGAATTAACCGAGGACCAAACGGTTATCACTTTTGCTAACTGTAACCTTAACCACACACTGAAAAATCGGAATTTCTGTTGTGGTTAGGTTTTTTCCGATTCAATTGTTGGTTTCTGTTCGGTTATGCGCGACCGGAGTTACTGCGTGTCGTGGGGAAGGTACATAGTGCGAAGAGTTTCCATCTTCAACCACGGGGGCGTCATTGTGTCTTAGAGAACTTGGATGATTATCTTGACGAAGAGGAGAACAGTGGCTCGATGAGCTTGAAGAGCTTGATGCGCGTGAACGCAGTCTTGTCATTCCGTCAATGAGGAGTCGAAGCTTGTCGTTTGTTTCGGCAAGGAGCTTCGGAGCGCTTCATTTTGATGGCCAAAGTTGTGATGCATGTTATGCATTTGTCTTTCAAGACCATCAAAGCGGTTGTCGATTTTCTTGAACTAGGCTTGAGCCTCGCCGAATTGTTCACCTTGTCGCGACTCAAGAGCCTCGCAACATTCGCGGAAGTCATGTCAGACAATGTCGTGTGATAAAAATCATGCCAATGATCCTTGAGTTTTGTCCCGATCTTTCACAGCGAGTCAACCAGATAGATGATTCTTCCAATTACGCGATGAACGCCACCTGAAGAAGAGGTACGAATCCAACAAGTAACGTGATGAAGATTACCATGCCTCAAACATGAGCACGACCATCCTTGATTTACACAAGAACCTCCGCAACAATCTCTATAAGAATCTAATAAATGGTATCGCTGTCCCCGGAGGGATGATACACGGTGGATCACAATATAGTTTTTAGACTAAACAGTTGAACTCCCCTAAACTCTAGGCGACTGGCTCCTTTATATAGGAGGCCTGCAACTAGTGTGTTGGATAGACCCGAACCAAACACACAAACGGACTCGAACCTAACCTGGACTTAGACTCAATAACATAAAAACAATGTTTGACACAACCAAAGACTTATCATTACATATCGTAGGTCGTTCTGCCGTGCCAATCATCAATCAGATGCCCACATCACCTAGCTTGGTGGAGTCCTGAAATTAGGCTTCACCTCCTTCTTCATGCCCATATCATCCTAACCCCTTCAAGAAGCTTTGTCCCCAACGCGTGCGGGTCGGGTCGAAAAGGTCATGTGATATGAACAATAGCTTCACACATTTTCGCCATCTTAAAGTCTTTCTTGCCTTCCACTCCGCATCCTCCATCTTGGCTTGCTTGACTTGAAACAACCCTTGGGATCATCATTCATAGGCTTCAAAGTCTGTTGTTTGCCACCATGCACAAAAGAACATGTATTTGCTCTTCCAGCATGTGTAACGTTGCGATCATACTGCCATGGATGACCAAGTAACAATCCACATACCTCCAATGGCAACACATCACACTCAATCTCATCAACATAATCACCAACTGTAAATGGGACACGCACCTTATGAGTTACCTTCACCAGACCGCAGCTATTTAACCATTGTAGATGCTTAGGTTCAGGAATACGCCATGTCGACAACCCCAATGTTGCCACCGTTGCTTTGCTAATGAGATTAGTATAGATTCCTCCATCAATAATCAACTTGCATGATTTTCCTTTGATCATATACTATGTTTGAAATAGGCTGCATCGCTGATTCCGCCTTACGACTTTATCACCATTGGTCAATTTGTGAATTTGGATACTCATACCCCGCAATGGTGTGTCATCTCCTTCAACCTTGGCTTGTACCTCAGGAACAACCCCTTGTCCAACTCCATGGACTTCTCCGAAAACCTAGTGCACAAAATTTTCTTGAAATCCTCCCAACTAGATGTCTTACTTATGATGCCTTTCAGTGATCTTGCTTCCTGCCACCAACTAGACACCATTGTATCCACTCGTCGGTAGGCAATAACATATTCCGTATGACCACCAAACTTGCTATCTCATGTACGACATCGTGCAAAACCATTGACTAAGTGAGATTCCCAATTCTCATATTCTTCGAACGTTGTGGTACTGTCTAATCTCCACTTTATTGTTGTTGCATCAAATTGACAGCCGACCACGATACTGAGATAGTCATGATATACATCATCGGACTTGTCGGTTAAACAAGTAGACCTTGATGAACCCATATCTCTACACGAGTATCTGTTTCAAACTGACGCAACACATAGATCAGACTGCCAGGCACACGAGGCAGCTTCGATCGCCATGCACACGCGGGGAGAATGATTGCTAGCACCTGGGCGCTCAAACGCCATGTCGCATCTAGGGGAAAACAAAAAACAATACATGCAGTCCTTGTCCAGCTATTGGGGTGGCGCACCACCAGACCGAGCGACAACACTCCTAGTGAGGCATGCGGAGTGAGCGATCCTTGATCGCGAGCACACCAGGGAATAGAGGCGGCTGCGATCGCCCAGGAGACCCGGCCTCGTGAGGCATACGTGGGCTGGCCTCCTCTTTTTTGAATTATGATCAGATCTAGGAACAATCAGTTTCCGTGCTTGGGCGCATGCTACCGGACGATGTCGCCTCTTTTTTTGATGCCCCGATTGGATCTAGCAATAGTAGATCGATATGACTCCCCAAAATCGCTAGCTTCGATCTCAACCTTGGCTGTCGACGGAAATATCCTGATCCTGACTTGCTGCCGATTGTAAAACTATCGGTACAGTGAATTTGCTGATCTAAAATCTCCTAATGAAGAACAATCTAAAACCAATCTGATATGAAAACTTCTCGGGGAAAGAACAATCCACACATCATTAGAAAACACTCATCGTGAGCAACCCAGCGCTCTCAGACCACATGATAATGATCATGCCAATGATCCTTGAGTTTTCTTCCAATCTTTCAAAGTGAGTCATCTAGATAGATGATTCTTCCAATAACGCGATGAATGCCACCTGAAGAAGAGGAATGAATCCAGCAAGTAACATGATAAAGATCACCACCTCAAACCTGAGCACGACAATCCTTGATGAACACAAGAATGTCCGTAGCAATTTCTATAAGAATCTGATAAATGGTATCGCTGCCCCCAGAGGGATGATACACGGTGGAGCACAATATAGTTTTTAGACTAAACAGTCGAGGTCCCCTAAACCCTAGGCGGCTGGCTCCTTTATATAGGAGGCCTGCAACTAGTCGGTTGGATAGACCCAAACCAAACACACAAACAGACTCGAACCTAACCTGGACTCGGACTGAATAACATAACAACAATATTTGACACAACCTTAGACTTATCATTACATACCATAGGTCGTCCTAGCGTGCCAATCATCAATGGGATGCCCGCATCACCTAGCTTGGTGGAGTCCTGAAATTAGGATTCACCTCCTCCTTCGTGCCCATATCATAGTGGTTTGCGCGCGTCATGTATGGGCCTTGTTCTTCTTCTTGTGGAGCTGGTTGGCTCGACTCACCGTGCCTATCCATCATGCAAACACACACAAGGATTGTATATGGAAGTGGAATATGGTGGTGTTAGCCTTTTACCTAGAATTAGGGATTGCACCAAAGTAGAAACCACACGTGAGAACTATAAGTGTGCAAAGTGAAAACGCAAAAAAATCTTACAATAAAGACAGAATTAAACTCTCAAAAGCTTTTAGTGGAAGGTTAGGGTGGTGGAAAACCAAACTAAATGATCCAAAGATAAGGTTATTGTTAAAAGTGGGATAGAAGGTATAACTTGCGTCACCTTGTTAACCTATCCCATGAGAGTGGCCCATCTTGTGTTTGCTTGAGCATTGTACACTTGCCCTTGGATAGTGCGAGTGTGAGAGCAATAGAAAGTGTGACTAGCTAGCATCAAGGGAGAGCAAAAAGGAGATAAAAGAGAAAATAAAAAGAAACAAAAGAAAAAGAGAAAAAAATACAAAGAAAAAAGTCTCCCATAGCAAAAGAGAGTCTCTCAATAATCTCCACGTGTGTGGATTGTGTAGGTTCCCGTTACCCTTTGGAGTTGTTGACCTTGACTTGAATTTGTTGGATTTTACCCACTTTTGACTATCCCATTTTGTTTGGTTGGTTCTTTGGCATTCCACATTCCTAACCTTCCACCAAAAGCTTTTGAGAGTTTTAGTTCTTTATTTAGTGTGAGCTTTCTTTGCGATTTGACTTTGCAAGCTTATAGTTCTCACTTGTGGCTTCTAGTTCAATACAATTTCCAAGGTGAGGTAAAAGGCTAACCCCACCACATATTACCTTCCATATACAATCCATTGTTGTCTTGCATGATGGATAGGCACGGTGATGCAAGCCAACAACCTCCAGCGAAAGAAGATGAAGGACCATATATGGCGCGCGCAAGCCACTACATCATACGAAAAGAGTTTCATGATTGTTGCAATGCCCTCGAGATGCGCCAAGACGAACAATTCAGTGAAACCCAAGCCGAATTCAAGAGCATTAGCAACCGCTTTGATGGCCTCCAACAACAAATGCACGACATGCGACAAGGCTTCACCAACCTTTCTCAAGAGATGACGGCGATGAACATAAACTTCACCAACCAAAATAAAGTCTTACAAAGGGTGATGGCCGAGCTCACGCGGAACACAAGACCGCATCCACGTGCATCATGCTCTTCACGACAGCCTTCAAGTACGTCAAGCTCTTCATGCCATCGTTATCCTCTTCACCAAGACCCTCATGCAAGTGCTCCAAGACGCAATGAAGCCCTTGTGGTTGAAGATGGATGTTCTTTGCGCTATGTACTTTCCCCAAGACACGCCGCAACATGAAGCTATGATGGTGATTTATCCTAAAGGCCGCAAGCAAGGCGAGAAGAATATAGTCATCACATAAGGGCACTAGTGATCCAACAAGACCAACCACGTGACGAACCAGGAGTCCAACCTCAAGTGCACCATCCCTGTCCCCGAGACATTCTTATAACATCAAGTGATGACTCTAACTTTGAGGAACAAGCTCATCATCGACATGAACCTCTTTAAGATCGTCCTCTTCGTCATTTCCATCATGAACGTCCATGCCGCCACCATGGTCACCATGACGAGCCTCCTCCACAACATCAAGACATGGAGTGTCGCATGGTACATGTGCAGAAATTCCAACCACGTCAAGAGGCTTGAAACCATGGAATTCACCAAGTGGCCCATGTGCCTAACCCACGTCAATAACCGAGGAATGAGCCTCCCCTGACCCTCTACCGTGGCAAGAGGCTCCATACCCTCAACCTCGTCAATAACCATGCCAAGACCAAGAGCAAGCTTCTCAACAAAGTCGCAAGAACCAAGTTCCTCCACCTCCAAATGCGGATCCTCAACCGCAAGCACATCAACAAGGTCACCAAGCTCGTCACAATGTTTGCTGAAGACCGTCACCATCATGGGAACAACCTCTACCATGATCGCAATGAGGAAGAAACTTTTGGCAAACTCAAGTTCACCATGCCCAAGTTTACCGGTTCAAATGATCGCGAAGAATACCTCTCATGGGCGCTCAAAGTCGACAAGATGTTTCGTATACACAACTATAGTGATGAGAAGATGGTCGCCATGGCTTCACTTCCGTTTGATGATTATGCCAACCTTTTGTGGGAACAAGTCCAAGTCACTCGTGATGCAAGAGAAGAGCCTCTTGGCACGACATGAAGGCTCATATGAGATCCTACTTTGTTCCTACGCACTACACATGCAACCTCTTCAACAAGCTACAATCTCTTAATCAAGGGACAAAGACCATGGAAGAGTACTTCAAGCAAATGGAGCTCAACATGATCCGCACCAACATTGAACAGCACGACGAGCAGACAATGGCATGTTTTCTCATCGGCTTGAACCACCCAATCAGGCACATCATCAAGTTCCAAATGTACACCAACATGGTTGATCTTGTGCACATTGCAACAAAAGCCGAGCGGCAAGTACAAGAGGACATCAAATACAACAAGCTCAAGACGTACTTCACCTACAAGCAAGCCTCAACCGCCACACCAACAACCTTCAATGTAAGCTCCTCAAGTACCTCCAAGACTCCTTTCAAGCCCACACTTCCTCAAGGAAAACCACCTCCAAGTGGCAAGAATACAAAGGATGACTCGCCATTCAACGACAAATGCTATAAGTGTTGAGGGCTAACCTCGGGATGGCCCGATCTTTCACAGATCCCTTGAAATCGAGGGGGGGGATGAGGGAGAGGATGAAATCCACAGACTAACGCACAAAGAAAATGATGAACACAAGCACACACGAAGACACGATACACACCTATAGCTCATGCCGATGCTGACCGGTCCGATGCAAACCCAAGGATCAGCGTCGGGCGAAGATCTCTCTCTCTCTCTTGAACCGGCAAGGCGAGTGGGGAGTCTTGGTGAGATCTTGATGTCTTGGAAGGGGGCACTGATGCCAGGGCCATGTACAACGAGGGTGGCATGATGAAAACTCTAAGGAGGTGGGGGATAATTGGTGCTCCTTTCTCAAGGAGCATGAGACTAGAAATTAGGGAGATCCACAAGGGTGTCTTCTAATTTCAATTATCCAAGTCTGAGTAATACAAGAGGGTGTGGAGCTATATATAGGCCAGCCACTAAATCAGGGGTAGTTTGGGAAAAAAGGGTAAAACTGGGCGGAAAATTCTTGGGCATCAAACCCATGTTGACTTTCGAGGGACGATTCCAACGGTAAGTCTAGCGGCGCCGAAATCAGCACCGGAATTTCCTGAAATTGGAACGGAATGTAGAGGTGTTGTTCGGTCAACATCGGTTGGTTTCGCCGTGCACCGAAATTTCTGATCACCGGTCTGGTCCGCCGGAAATTCCGGTGGGAATTCCTGTCCGCCGGGCTTGGTGCCGGTTTGGCCTAGACCTTCGTCTTCTGATGGCTTGGCTCTTTCTCTTGGCATTTCTTCATGGGGTTCATACCTGATAATGCATAAAGTATTGGCATCAAGTAGCAAGCTGCCCAAGGATGTATCGAAATCACTTGAGGCAAGGAGCAAATTCACCTTAGCTTGAAGGAGCTTGGCTCGTGCACAAGTCATTAGTCCACTTGGGGGACTTGGTGGTGTAGATGTAGAGGTGTCCGTAGGACGGGCTGTATCAACAAGTGTGGAGGCAAAGGACAAAAGTCGGCCTCTTGTGGAAACAAGAAAGTGTTCATCCATGACAATGGTGATAAGGAATAATTGAGTGAAGATGAATTCGATGCAAGAGTCAAAGAAGCAATGACAAGGCAACATGTGGAAGATGATCAAGAACTTCTTATGTGTGAGCATGAGGCATGTCCTTTGCTGGTCGTAACAAGGATCTTGACTACTCAAGAACATGAAGATCAAAGATCCAACATCTCCCAAACTCATGACAACATCAATGGGCAATCTATTAAAGTTATCATCGATGTAGGGAGTTGTCACAACCTTGCTAGCACTGAGTTGTGTGAGAAGCTCAACCTCACCCTCCATCCACATAAGCACCCTTACCATGTCCAATGGCTCAGTGACCAAGGGTCCGTGAAGATCAAGCACACTGTCTCGGTACCAATATCTATTGGCCCTTGCAAAGACACGGTAGAGTGTGATGTAGTCCCCATGATGGTTTGCCATATGTTGCTTCGTCGACCGTGGCAATTTGACAAAGGTGCTCTACATGATGGTCGCACAGATGTGTACACCTTCAATTGGCTTAACTAGAAATGTGTTTTGCAACCAGTGACTCCTAACCAAATAATTGCGGACAATGCAAACTCTTTAGCGAGGATGCAAATCACAACACAAAATTGTGAAAAGAGTGGTGAGTGAGATAACCACCATATAGCGAGTGAGAGCCACAAGCCTAACCCGAGTGGAAAAACTAAAAGTGTTCTTCTTGCCACCAAAAGTGAGATGATAGATGTGAGGAATAAACCATCCATCTTGCACTAGGTCCTTGTTTGCAAGGGACTAGCGCAAGGAACTAACGACTTGACAAATATTGCTCCCTCTTTGATGGTTATTTTGCTGGAATTCAAGGATGTATTTCCGGAAGAGCTCCCACATGGACTACCTCATACCAGGCGCACCTCTCCCAAACCATGCAGCCTACCGCATGAATCTGGAGGAGATGAAACAAATTAAGCGCCAAATCAACCAACTCATCGCCAAATGTTTGATCCAAGTAAGCACTAGTCCAAGGCGGTACCCATGATTCTCGTTCCCAAAACTGACGCTACGTTGCGGTTATGCATGGACTGCCGTCCAATCAATGTTATCACCGTACGTTATAGACATCCTATACCATGTCTTGACGACATGCTTGATGAGTTGAGTGGAGCCACTATTTTCTCCAAAATCGATCTGCGTTTTGGCTACCATCAAATACGCATGGTGGAAGGTGATGAGTGGAAAACCGCCTTCAATACCAAACTTGGTCTTTATGAATGGTTGGTCATGCCTTTTGGCTTATCTAATGCCCCATACACCTTCATGTGCCTTATGGAACATATTTCAGATCTCTGATTGGAAAAAGTGTTGTTGTCTATTTTGATGATATCCTTGTTTATAACAAGTCGCTTGAGGAGGATGTTACACATGTTAAGAAGGTTTTGCAAATCCTTCAAAATGAAAAGCTATATTCTAACCTCCCCAAGTGTACCTTTGCTAAAGACAAGTTGATTTTTCTTGGTTTTGTTGTTTCTTCGAATGGAATTGAAGTTGATATTTCCAAGGTAAAAGACATACGAGAGTGGTCCGCTCCCACAAATGTGAGTGAACTTCAGAGTTTTCATGGGTTGGCCAGTTTCTATCATCGCTTTGTGGAGGATTTCTCTACCATTGCTTGTCCTCTCAACGAGTTGACCAAAAATAATGTCACCTTCATTTGGGGCAAAGCACAACAAAAAGCTTTTGATGAACTTAAAAAGAGGCTCACCAAAGCACCCCTTCTTACATAACCAGATTTCACAAAACTTTTGAGGTAGAGTGTGATGCTAGTGGTATTGGAATTGAAGGAGTCCTAATGCAAAATGGATGTCCTATTGCTTACCATAGCAGGAAAATTGATGGTGCTCGCCTTAACTATCCGATTTATGACAAAGAGCTTTTTTTGCCTTAGTTCGTGTCCTTCAAGTTTGGCAACACTATCTTTGGCCTAATGAATTTATCATATATTCCAACCATGAGTCGTTGAAATATCTAAAATTCCAAGCCAACATGAGTAAACATCATGCTAAGTGGGTTGAGTTTATGGAGTCTTTTCCTTACACCATCAAGTATAAGAAAGGAAAAGATAATGTAGTAGTGGACGCTTTCTCCCGCAAGAACACGATCCTTCTTACTCAACTTTTGAAGTAAACGTGTTGGGTCTTGATGACATCAAAAATTTGTATGCTTCTGACCCTTTCTTTGGACCAATATTTGCCAAGTGTTCCATTGACAAAGGATTTGATGATTTTATTTGCATAAGGGCGTTCTATTTAAGAAAAACAAACTTTGCATTCCGAGGTCCTCTCTTCAAATTTTGCTTCTACAAGAATGTCATGGTGGAGGCCTCATGGGTCACTTTGGCCGTGACAAGACATTGGACATGATATCCACGCATTACTATTGGTCCAAGATGAAGCGAGACGTGGAGCTCCATGTCTAACGATGCACTACATGTGTTCAAGCTAAGTCTAAGTCTAACCCCTTTGGTCTTTATATGCCATTGCCTATTCCTCATCCACCTTGGTCAGACATTAGCATGGATTTTTTGTTAGGATTGCCTAGGTATAAGCATGGTCATGATTCTATATTTTTCGTAGTGGATCGCTTTTCCAAAATGGCACACTTCATACCATGCCATAAGACAGATGATGCTTCACATGTTGCCACTTTGTTTTTCAGGGAAATCGTCTGTCTTCATGGTGTGCCAAGAACAATCATCTCCGAACGCGATGTCAAATTCATGAACTACTTATGGAAGACACTCATGGCCAAGCTTGACGTGAATCTACTCTTCTCATGTGCGTCGCATCTGCAAACCGATGGCCAAACCAAGGTCGTCAACCGAAGCCTTGGCACTCTCCTTTGTTTGTTGATCAATAAAACCTCAAGGATTGGGAGGCATGCATTCCACATGTCGAGTTCACTTACAATCGAGTGAAGCACTCTACAACAAAGATAAGTCCATTCATGATCGTCTACGGCTTCAAGCCCCTCACCGTGCTCGACATACTACCACTTCCTCTCCATGAGCACACTGACATGGACATTGACAAGCGCGCCCAATCTATGAAGAAACTCCATGAAGACACAAGAACTACTATCGAGCAACAAGTGCTTCGCCAAGCTTCAAGGATAAATAAGGGCAAGAAATACATGGTCTTTGAAGAAGGTGACATCGTGTGGATACACTTAAGCAAGGACCGTTTCCCCGAGGATCGCGACTCCAAGATCACACCAAGACGAGATGGCCCCTTCAAAGACCTCAAGAGAATCATCAAAAACGCCTACGTCATCAACATACCAACCTCGAAGTATCTCGTTAGCTCAACATTCAATGTTAAGGACCTTTCACCTTTCCATGGAGAAGATCAAGATGAGAAGAATGAAGAGTCGAGGACGACTCTTTCCCAAGGGGGGAGATGATGCAGCCCGTCCTACAGACATCCCTACATTTACACCACCAAGTCCCCCAAGTGGATAAATTACTCGTGCCAAAGCCAAGTTATTTCATGAAAAGGTTAACTCACTCCTAGCTTTGTGTGATTTCGCTACACCTATGAATGGCCTGATACCTCATGCCAATACATTGTGCATCCTTAGGTACGAAGCCCCGACATGTCGCCCACCAAGCTCGAAAGACGAAGCTACAAGTCGCCATCTAGACCGGACTGTCCGGCCGACAAGACCAAGAGTGTTCAGCCCAATCACCCTAGAGTGTCCGGCACCCACTCCACCCGCACCTGGCGTGTCCCTTCTGTCCATCGAATCAGAGGCTACCCGGAATCCCTTAGGAATGTCCGAGAGGACCGGACTATCCGACCGATAATCACCGGACTGTCCATCCCACTCCCACCAGAGTGTCTGGCCTAGGTGAGGGTCCTGCGAGCCACAGTTGGGCCTTTGGCCCATGTACCTCCTTTATTGTATCCAGAACCCTACTTTTTATGCCCAAACTGCCCCTTCTTAGTCGTTGGCCTATATATAGACCACACCCTCCATATTGTAACCCTAGACTTGATATTAGGAATTATAAGAAACCCTTGTGGATCTTCCTAATCCTAGTGCCATGTTCCTTTGACAAAGGAGCACCAAATATCCCCCACCACTTGAACTTTGCCACGCACGTTCAAGTTATAAAAGGCCTTAGCGTTGGAGTCCCTTTGCCAACTTGTCAAGATCTCACCAAGCCTCCCACTCGTTGTGCCGGTTAGAGAGAGTGATCCTTGCCCACCAGCGATCCTATGGATTGTCGCCGGCTTGAGCTATTGATGTGTATTGTGTTTCGCGTGTGCGTGTGTTGATCGTGTTCTTCTTGCGTGAGTTCGCGGATTTCATCCTCTCCCTCACGATCGACTCACCCTCGCTTTGGTTTCTAAGGGATTCATGGAAGATCGGGCAACCCCAAGGGGTCACCCCTAACATGCCTCATGGGTCACTTTGGTCGTGAAAAACATTGGACATGCTCTCCACACATTACTATTTGCCCAAGATGAAGCGAGACGTGGAGCACCACGTCCAATGATGCACTACATGTGTTCAAGCTAAGTCTAAGTCTAACCCATTTGGTTGGGCATTAGCATGGACTTTGTGATAGGATTGCCTAGGTCTAAGTATAGTCATGATTCAATATTTGTCGTAGTTAATACCTTTTCCAAAATGGCACACTTCATAATTTGCCATAAGACCGACGATGCTTCACATAATGCAAATCTATTTTTTTAGAAAAATCGTTCGTCTTCACGATGTGCCAAGAACAATCATCTCCGATCGCGATGTCAAATTCATGAGTTACTTATGGAAGACACTGATAGCCAAGCTCGGTGTCAAGCTCCTCTTCTTGTCCTCTTCGCACCCGCAAACCGATGGCCAAATCGAGGTCGTCAACCAAAGCCTCAGAACTCTTCTTCATGTGTTGGTCAAGAAAAACCTAAAGGATTAGGAGGAATGAATTCCCCATGCCGAGTTCGCCTACAATCGAGCCAAACACTCTACCACAAAGATGAGTCCATTCATGATCGTAAATGGTTTTGATCCCCTCACCATGCTCGACATCCTACCACTTCCTCTCCATGAGCACACCAACATGGGCGTCGACAAGCGTGCCCAAGCTATAAAGAAACTCCACAAAGACACAAGAGCTATGATCAAGCAACAAGTCTTCGCCATGCTTCAAGGCTAAACAAGATCAAGAAAGTGATGACCTGTGACACCCCCGGGATTAGGGCTAGACCAATCCCAGACCTCTGTCTGATATAAGCCTAACCTAAATGTCAGAAGCATACACAGAAATAATTGGTAACATAAAAGTGACCCTACGACTGAAAAGTTATTACAACAAGCTCATAACTGAGTCAAGAACCAAAATATTACAAGGAGAGGTCATTGACCACAAACATCAAACAACGGAAGGCAAATTATGCTATTAAGTATAACAAACTTAACAAATGGCCTAAGACGTATGAAGCATAACGATGACATCCCAATTCATAGATTCCGGGCTGCTGACTGGGAACCGCAAGCTACTCGTCGATGTCGATGTCATACAGAACTCATCTCTTATGGTAACACTTACCTGCTGCCAAAGTATCAACGAAGCAAGGGTGAGTACAGGGTGTACTCCGCAAGACTTATGGCTGGTGGAGCTATTTTGCATAAAGCTATCTTTGTTTGCAAAACAAGAGGGAGGAGAAGAAGCTCGACTAAATAGATCATGTTAAAAGGGGATAAGAAAGCGATATATCTAACTTGATCTTCTTTGACGTCCATCTAATCTTTATCAGCTGAACCTACTAACTGGGATCACCCCCTCGATCCCTGAGGAAGCATCCTTAGAACACACTTAACTTACGTGCCAAGTTTTACGATTAGAGTTTTCTTCTCGATGATCCCACGTCCATTCCCAAGTCGTCCATAACCGTGGACATGGCTTTCCGAAAAGATTTAAACCTGTAGGGGTGTACAACTTGACACACTTCATTGGTGTGCTAACAGAGGGTGGTTGTCCGAAACCTTTCCATTGCTTTTGCCTAATACATGAGTCACCCAAAAGGGATCCTGGCTATGGTAGTTGGCCATACTACTAGGTGGCCCCCGACTCTGCGTACCGGGATCCAATTTCAGTGTTGTGCACCCTTCAGCCGGCCACGTCCAAATATGTAGATGCCAACTCCAAATCTCAAACTACGGACTCATGGATCAGACTAGCCAAGTTGGGGTCAAGGGGTTTCCTAGTCCCCGTGTCGCTGTACGCTTGGTATTGGTTCAAGAGGTAAGAACCTCGGGTCCTAGGGGTGGCAAGTATGGAACTGCAAAAACCAGAACCCTCATGGCCTCCCACATAATCCTTAGCATGTTTAACTTTCATCTCTGATCATACCACGTCATCCTGTCCAACTAGGTTCATTCGTAGCTCTGATTGATCAAACGGATGGACCAGCGGTAATAGCTAAGCTTGGCTAAGCACAACAGATAGAAATAGCTCTAGCAAATCTCATAAGCCAAACCATAGTTATGCAAGGTGCAGTGGATCAGGGAATATAGGCTACAAAGGAAACATGCATCATATACGATTATTCTATCTATCGAAGAAAGACTTTAGAACCATATGCACATGACAATAATGGAATAATTTGAAATCATAGGATTATATCATTTGTGGGGCTATGCTTGCCTTTGCCTGTTGATACCCAACTATAGATCTTCAGGATTCATCAAATGATCTTGTTCAACGATAACCTTCGATGATGTTGATCTCGATCTTCAATCTTGGACTCAATATCGTTGCTCACATCAACTCTAGGGTCTACCGAGAAGAAGCAGAAACACCGGATAGGAAGGCAACAATCAACACGTGGCATCAATACAATGCTCAAGCATGAATGATGATATGACAAGTTAAATAGAGTTGAAATGTAATCCTAAAGCATGCTTGGAAATTTAAGCAGGGTCCGAGGGCGCCATGTTGGGTTCGCAGCATAGAAAACAAATTTTTTCCTACGATGGGAACTATTATACGCCAAGATCTATCTATTAGGTACAAGAAACGGGTGGATATACACTTGTTGATCTCAACAAAGCTTTATTAACGAGATGGAACTCGTCGAAAAGATTGTGATGAAGTCTAGCAGGTCCAGCAGGTCCAGCTCCAGCTCTAGCAAGTCCAGCACCACCTAGTCCAGCACCGCAAAGCAGCGGTGCATCCGTGATCGCACACACGTCCGGTACCCCGACAACCTCCGTCCCTTGCTCCAGCAAAGCAGCGGAAGCAGCCAGTCCTTTCTAGATAAAGCCACCGGGAACATGTATCTCGCTAATACGAGACCATGGGGGAAAATACTAGAGGGGGACGAGGATGTGTGAGTGAGAAGTCAGGAGAGGGGGGCCTTTTATAGGAGGAGGGGAGGGTACCCCTCCCATGGCCGGCGCCCCATGGAGGTGACCCTTAACCTCCTCCATTAATGTGGTGGTAACCCCCTCCACATAAATTCTCCTCTTCACATTCTCCATTAAAGTCTCCACTTTAAATGCATTAAATTTCTCCAAATTTAATGCTCTCCTATTTAACAAAACTCTTTTATTAATTTTATTCAGAATTTTTTTAATTAATTTAATTAAAAAACATTCACATAAAATCCCCTGCAACATTTCAATATTACATGCAGAACTAATTTCAGCAATTTCACCCGAAATAGTTTCAGTGTCTATTGAAATAATTCCAGCGCTTTCTTAAATCTTTATCTGAAACATATTTGCTCAAAATGGTGTCGGTATCCCATAAGTGTGTCACCCTACTGTTCGCGAATAATGCAGACATAATCAAGACCCCTCTCCGATCAATAATCAGCAACGGGACCTGGAGATCCGTACTAACTCCCGCACATTCAACGATGACTTATGTTATCATGAGAACCTTTAACACTAGTAACTAAATCCCTTTGTCTCGCGATATATTACATGTTCGAGATTCGATCATCGGTATCTCCATACCTAGTTTGATCTTGTTGCCGACATGCATTATTTTCTCGTTCCCGTGGTGATCTCATCACTTGCTTGCACGATAACCAATGTGATATCACCGAGAGGGCCCAGAGTATATCTATCCATCATCGGGATGGACAAATCCCACTCTTGATCCATGAGACTCTACATAACACTTTCGTAGCACAGTGTGACGTTTGAAGTTATCAAGATACTCTTCTAGTGTTAGTGATTGACATGATCTCATTGTCTAAGGACTAGGATTGCTTCGTATGATGTTATAGCAATATAAACACAATGACTTTGATCATAATGCTATACTTCGGATGAATGTTCATCACATCATTCCACGAATGATGTGACCTCGTTATTAACAACATCCAATGTCCATGATCAGGAAACGTTGATCATCTTGTTAATCAACGAGATAGTTTATAAGAGAGGAATAACTAGGAACTTTCCTTTTGTTTACTAAACACACATGTATTAATGTTTCCAAATTAATACAATTATAGCATGCAAAATAAAAATTTATCATAAAGAAGGAATAAGATAATAACCACTTTATTATTGCCTCTCGGGCATATTCCCTTAAGTCTCCCATTTGAACTAGAGTCAATAATCTAGTTTGAAAACTTTACGTATTGAACACCTGTGGCTTTCTAGTGTTGCATATACGCGATTGCTAGTGGTTAACATAATCTCTGGATCTGACAGTTTCAGGTCCGTGTGTATTGCATGTCTTTGCGTCTCTACGCATCACTCATTCTCAAATGAGATGGTATTGTATAAATTTGGTCCTTTGGTGAGACATTTAGTTCGTTCGGGTTAAAATATGTTGATATTATTGTCATACAATATATCTTCATAGTATTAGCCCACTTTGAACCACACCTAGTTTGATAACAAACTACTTAACACAAATGCCCTCCTTTGCTGCTACTATAGCAGTCATATACTTAGTCTTTTGTTGTAGTATCCATCACAATGTCTCAACTTTGGAACTCATCCAAATCCATCATGGAATATCTTTTCCATTACATTGTGTCACCCATAGTCTAAACTGAGATAAATTTAATTTGTATATTGTGACAAACTAGTATCAATGTAACACTTTACAATGAACTACCTTTAACTATTTGTCACTTATACATGATATATTCATAGTTCTTCCAAAGCTCATAAGAATATCTTTACTATCGTCCAATGATCATCATATGAATCATTCTGGTATGTGCTCATAACATTTAGAGCATAGGACATATCTGGATATGTACATATCATGGTATATTTAATTGATCAAAGTATTCATGTGATTTCACTCATCAAGTGTCAAAACACTTGAATCTTATTTCATTCACCAAGTGTAAATATACTTGAATTTTGATTCAACCTTTTCCATGCAGAAAGAACCTTTCTTGTCGTTTCCATATTGAACCCTTTCAATATCTCATATATGTATGTCTGGCACAACCATATTAGCGCCTCAATCTATCCTTATAGATATTGATGCCAAATATTCCGGTTTTGCCCAAGTCTTTCATCGAAATCTTATTTTAATGAAATTCTTAACTTGTGTCAATAAAAGATACATCATTTCCAATCAACACCATGTCCTCTACATAATGTATTAGAAATATGTCTCAGCGCTCCCACTTAATTTCTTGCAAATGCAAGCATCTTCATCATCTCCGATGAATTTAAACTCTTTTAAAAGTTTCATCATGGTGAAGATTCCCACTCCGCTATGCTTACTTCAGCCATTGAAGTTTGCATGTCCTTTTAGCATCCTTTGATTTAACAAAACCCTTTGGACTGTGTCATGTGCATGTCCTAGGTAACCATTCTATTAGAAGAACCTTGTTTTGTTTGTTCAACTACCATATACCATATTATATGTAGTGATTGCTACATTAATCCGTCAAGACAAAATATCGCCATGAAAGATCAAATCTTGTCATAGTCAACTCCTTGAACATTGTCGTAAACTTCTTTCCGACATGTCGACTATTTCATAGATGTTAACCATCCATGTATATTTCTTTATAGATCCAAACACGACCAATAGGTTTCATGCCTTTCTAGAGGGTCTTCCAAGTTCAGAAACTTGATTTCTCATGTATGAATACTATCACGGATTCTATGACTTTTAGTCATTTTATGGAGTCAGGGCCCATCATCGCTTCTTTGCATACAGTCGGTTCATCATTGTCAAAACAATAACGACTTGTTTATCAAATCTTACTATTTGATTCTTACCCGATGCATACGGTTCAAATAGGAACTCTAATCTCCAAGATCACACCCTTTGTAATCATGGGAGCCAGGAGCATTGTGGCCGCCACCGGGACACTTTCCGGTGCTGCGCTACTTAGCACATATAGCTAAGGTTCAACAACCTTATAAAAGTTCTATTGTCCTCCCACTTAACTTTTCACGAAAAATTCCTTCTCAAGAAACTTAACGTTCCAAGCGTCAAACTCTTTTGTCCTCGGTGTTATGGAGGAATTCCCAACAAATTCTTTGGGATAACCTACAAAGATGTGCTTATCCGACTTTGCTTGTAAAAATTTTACTTATGCATAGCATACCAAAATTTAAGTAAAGACAATTCGAGTTTTATCCCAAACCATAACTCATATGGTGTCATTTCAACGGATCACGATGGTGCTCTTTTCAGTGTAAAAGAGGCAGTCTCTAAAGCTTTAATCCTTAAAACATAATGGCAGTTTTATAAATGACACCTTTGATCTTACCAAGTCAAACAAGGTTTGATTTGATCTCTTGAACATACCATACTGCTGTGGTTTATCAGGAATTGCAAATTCATGGAACAATTCCTGAAATCTTAGGTGTTTTTCTAAACCTGTAACTCAAATATCTTCCTTTATGATCAAATCATAAACTCTTTTCTTTTCTTGTTACAATGATTTTTCACTTCATCTTGAAAGTCTTTGAACAATTTTGAAATGTTTCATACTTCTTCCTTATTAAGTAAATATATAGATATATTCACTCAAATTTCAAGAGAAAGTATATGAAGCTAAAAGATCCATCGCATATGGCTACACATAATGGACTATGCACATCAGCATGCACAATTTCCAATAAGCTAGTCATCTGTTCCTCTTTGGCCTATGAACGTAGTTTTAATTATCTCGAGGAAAGTTTCACAAGCGTCAATTGATCAAAATCAAAAGACTCCAAAAATCCATCAACATAGAGTTTCGTCATGTTTATTTTCCAATATAATTCAAACAGCGATGTCACTTCATAAGTGATCTTACAATCATTTGTCTTATGACATTTTAGCAATAATGTTTATGGATTTGATTTCTCCAAGTAGACTTGTAAAAGTTCATCCATCCTTTATGGAATACGGTAATTATTTAAACAACCATTGTTCTCGTAATACCAAACAAAATAACAATTATTAAAACAAACCTTGAAGACAAGCTTTGATCTCAACGACAAAATGTAGCATCCCAAAACTTTAATCAAGGTTATCCAGATTCTAATCACACAAATTAGGGTTAACAAAAACTTTTTATTATTAAAATAATTATGAATGCATGTGTGTTTGCATTAGTATATAATTGTTTGGAAATGCCATGTTTGATTGTTCTAAATGATATGAAATGGTTCAAAGGTGAATGCCACATCATCTAGACCAATTACAAACAAAATCCAAACAAAAAGAAATCAAATAAGATTAAATAATGCAAAATGGTCATTTTAACAATTTTAATCCACTAAGCCACTTTAGGTGTTCCTAGAAGTCAATTCCCAATAGAAACAATTCTAGATCGTTGCACCCCTTGCTAGACCAAGTAAAGATGTACCAAGGCCCACTTTACAAACTTACAAAAACCTTTAGTAAGCCAATTTAAATGACAATTGAAAATTGAATCCAATGCATATGTGAAGATCACCATTTCTCAAAAACCAACCAAACCAATTCACCTTGACATTTCCCAGCAACCAAAGACTACCAAGCATAAGATAAGATCACACACCAAAAATCTTTCCAAAATTCGAATTTAAATCTCTTGCGGCCATTTGATCAAACACCTAGCAGACAAAACTAATCTGGCCTAACTATTACTGTTCTTGATCAATGCCTTGTCCACCATATTGCCCCTTTACACTCCCGTTGTCCCCTCTACTCACAACCAGCACCACTGCACCACTCCTATGTAGCACCCCGTAAAACCACTACTAGAAAATCGCTTGTTATTTCTGTTTCGTGCATCATCATGATCGCATGCTCATGTGATCATGCCACATTGCATTTGAGCATCGTCATGTCATCATGCATGGTTTCTCTAAAACTATTTTCTAAAAGTGTAGTTTTGTTTTCTAAAAATATCCTCGTCTTTATTTCAAATCAAAACCCCTATCTGTTCCGGATATTTTTGTTTTGCCTAAAAATAATTAACAAAAGATCTTTTAAATAAAACAAAACAAAAGTATAAATTAAACTATTTCTCCCGAGGAGGCAGCCCAACCGTTTAGGCCAGACCACCTACTACCCAGGCATGCCTGGCCTAGCTATACCAAAACCCTAATCCCCATCTATCTGAACCATACCCTAGACCTAACCCTACCTACCAACTAAGCTGATACTGCGCCGCTGCACCCACCTCACCACCCCATCGCACGCAGCCCTGCGGTACACCTCAACACGCGACATGCTTTCCAGGCCGCATCGCGACCACGCCGCCCTGCGCACCACACCCCGCCCCAGATCCCACCGTACCGACCCACCCTATCATCGACACAACTGCTTTCCACGCCACCTCTCTGCATCGATCCCCTTAATGAGCCCCACCCCACCAACAATAGCACCTGGCCCCACCCCGCGAGACAACCCCAATTCCCCACCTGCCTCGCTTGATTTTCCTCCTCCCTGCAGCACTCCGCCGCCGCCAGCGATCCATCCACGACGCCCCTCTCTTGCCGTCGGGGCCCTTTCCTCGCCTCGCATCAGCGCCTCCTCCAGCCGTCGTCTCTGCACCAGGACCGCGACACCGTCTCCAAGGGCGTGCCATGCCTCCTCTGCCCCACGCTGAGCTCGTCCGCTCGACCCCGCTTCCGGCTGCCGCCTCAGCTCCCACCTCGCGTCCTCTGCCGCGACCGCTCGCCTTTCTCTCGTCGAGTGCTGCCAGCCTCGCTCGTTCCCCACCGAGCCACCAGCACTGCCGCCCTCTCCGATGGAGCCGCGCCTTGCAAGGTCGTCGCCGCTCAGGTCCCGCGTTGTTTGCCCCCTCGACCTCCATAGCGCCGGCCTACACCTCGACCTCGACCAACAACATCCGTCTCCAAGCCTCAGCCCGACTTCCTTCTAGGACATCACCATCCATGCAGGCGCCTCCTCTACTTGTGCTGCTTCACACCGAGGGCCGCATGTTCTTCTGCATGTTTTGTTGCTGCCGCTCCCCTGTAGGTGTTCGGGTCAATGCCCGTACGGGACATGGCCTCCTCTCACTATGCTTCCGTTCCATTTGGTGTATGCTTGCTAACGTGCGCTTGTGTTGTGACCCTGGTAAAGACTACTGTGTGCCTCCCGGAGCCAACAAGATCGTCACCAAGATCTCCTAAAGTCCATGTGTCCCCGAGATGGCGTCGAGAACTACCGGCAGTTCCAAGCCTGCCATCAGTAGCAAGTCCAAACTGAGAGTGGCGAACTTGACTCGAAGACCCCCGTACCCGAAGGCCTTCGACAAGGAATGCCGAGCTCTTCCTCCTGGGTCCGAAGTCCATAGAACCCGATCCTGGAGTCCGAAGACCGACCCTGCCAAGACCGAACCCCGAAACCCCCAAGATCTTCGGACCAATATGTGATCCCCTTTTCCGAGACCCCTATTTTTATAATATTACATTGTCACTTGTTGCATATTAATTAAACATGTTGCATACATATTGTGGGTGTTTGGGGCTATTTCGATGATCACCTAAATTAAATATGGAGACCATATGCGGGCTTTTCTAGTCTTATATTGGCTCGATTTAAATTTGTGTAGCAAAGCGATGCCATGTTTTGCCTTGTTAATGCAACATTTAAATTGCGGAGTATCTAAATAACATGAATCGGGACCCTGGTTCCGCTTAATATTGCCTAGTTGCATCGCATCTTTGCCATGTCATGCATCATACACGCATCATGCCTATTCTTCTGCCGTAGTATTAAATAGTGCATTCGGTGTTTCATTTAGTGCTTTGGTTCTTCGCGGATTAGGCCATTGAGTTGATGCGAGTATTCGCAAGTTCTTCGAATATGAACTTTCAGCAGTGTTTCCCAGGCGAGCATCTTCCCCTTTCTACCTAGTTTTCTTTTATAGTCTTTATTTCCTCCTGTTGATCCATTGCTATCCGTGTTGCGATGCTTTAGTTTCCATGCACCATTTATACTCCTTGCAGCCCCTAAATTTCCATGGTCACATCCTATTGCCTGTTGTTTGATAGATAGTCAGCCTTGCGAGTCATAGTTGCGTGCTTCTGTGTTGCTTCGCATCGTTGTCGTTCCACCGTTGACGGCAAGTTGGCACATGATAAATGGTGGAGATGCTTAATGATGGAGATGATCATGACTTTAAATACAACTTGATTAATTGCTGGGAATAGATATAACTAATGTAGAGGCATCAGTGGGCAATAGCAAATATTTTGTTTTTAACCACTCACTTGTGTCCCGTAGGACCCCGAGTAGTTGATACCCGTTCCTTGACTATCGCACTATCCGCATGTGGGACCATGAATCCCCTTAGCCAGAGATTGATTCATTTCCTATTTCTTGGGGCCACAAACTAGTTTGGGGCTTTATTACTATTATGTACTGATGCCATGCCTTACTGCTTTATTTATAATTGCGCGTGGAGCGCCTGTACTATTTAGGAACCCCATGCCAAGTTTTTGCTGTATCGACAAGCCCAGTCACACTTTTGGGTTCCCAGTTGTTTACAGTCGTCGCCACACACCCTGGGTCCATCGCGGAGCCGGCCGACTTCGTAGCGGTAGCTTATTGGGGGTGGCCCCTGAAATTTTTTATGAATCTTGTGATTGCTTTGTCGTGAAAGGCTCGTTGGGTTTTTATTTGGTTTTTCTGAGGTTGATCGTGCGTGTGTTGCTATTTGTGCACCCCTGTAGGGTAAATATTTCTGAAAGCTGTGTACACGGCTATGGACGACTTGGAGCGTAGTATCTCGATCATAGACAAGCATAACTAAAGTAGTGCTATAAATTTGACTTAATATGTGACTAGCAATCAGCTTCACTACAATGGAATGGATAATAAAAGTGCCAATAACTGGTGGAACTGGGTGTATCGTGTCATGTTACACCTGCCTAGTAAGTATCGCAACTCTGATGGAATGAAATAAAAGTGCCAACAACTGCTGGGTTTGGGATTTCAGATGCTAATTGTATCTGACTAGTAAGTACTTCAACTACAATTGAATGGTTAACTAAAAACTGCCCACTACTTATGCTATTAGGATGACTCGTGCTACCTATATCTGACTAGTAAGTGCTGCAACTATAATGGAATGAATAAAACTGCGAACTGTGTGAGTTCCTTGGTTTGACTTCCTCGTTTGGTCTCGAGGGGGAAATACCAGGATGGGTATGCTTGGTGTTAGTATTAGGTTGGTATCGAATAGTTCTTTCTTATCCCTCTCTAATAGCCGAAAGTTGAATCGAGTCTCTATAGGTTGTTTAGTGCATGCTGCGCTGCCGCTTCAGTCCACCATACCTATGTAGGCAAGAGCCGCCGAATTCTAGGCTCGCCGTGTATTGGCCTTAGTACTGACGCTCCTCTTTTTCCTTTGCCCTTTGTCGGCACCCCTTTTGTTTTAGCAGGTTTGAGATCGACGTCGTTAGCTGGGTCACCCTTCCGGCTTGGCCTGGGCAGGGTTATGGACGCCATTGTTTATTCTTCAGGGCTCTTCGCACGATTTGCATCTTGTCGATAGTCGGACGCTCTATCGTTTTCAAGGTGATTTGGATCTTTCTACTTTATATCTGTATTCTTGACTCATGGAGTCGTGTTGTATATATATATATGTTCTCTGGGTTCCATCGAGGACTATTGTGTAATGATATTACTTCGATTTCCACCCGCACGCAAGTGCTTGGTGGGCATCTTTGAACTGTTTCTATGCGGGTTTGGCGGGAATCGCTAAAACTTGCATAGGGCCGATTCGAGGGTGTTACAAAGTGGTATCAGAGCTCAGTAGTTGCGATACCCCACTGGTCCAGCATGTAGGATAACCTAGCTAACAGACGAAGTAGAGTGTCCACACTGCTAAAAAAGACGGTTGGATAGATCTGATTAGGTCTTGTTTTACTCCTTACCTCTCTGCTATTCTCCTCTTACCTCTACGTGTTTTGAATCTACTCCCTTACCTTCTTCCAGTCCAGGATTTCTCGTGGTTGGGTTTCCATCGTACCTTCAGGGTTTCTAATCCTTTTTGTTGCAAGGGTGCTTCTATATTCGGTCTTCACGCTATATGAGGAATCCTTCATTTGATGTATTTTTCCTTTGTCCCTTCTTTGTGCATTCCTGTGATTTCCAACATGACAACATCTTTTATGCTTGATCCGATACAGAGAATACATCACCCCTTGGTTTTCCGAAGCTTTCCGAACATCGCTTGTCAAGATCTTCAGTCTGAATTCCCCGAGTGGTTGGATAATTTGTCTATTCAGGTATAGAGTAATGCTTTAAGTGCGGAATGGAGTCGCGACCATACCACTACTCTTATCATTCGCTGTTGTACATTGAAACGGTGGATCTATGCAATTTACTCCTCCACGGAAGTTAGGGGTGGCCGTATCTTTTGAGACCTCTACCTTCAACATTTGTTTTTCCGGAGTGTTCTCTCGACGAACATGAGCAACAACCCCTTGTTGGTGGTGTCAACAACTTTAAGATGAAACAAGAATCCTTGTTAGTGCTGTCGCGATGTTCTACATGAAGCGAGAAGAGTCCAACAATAATCCTTCTTCCCCGTACCATGAGGCGAATCTCAAGGCCGATATCCATTGTTAGTGGTGTCGAATTGTAGCACCCCGATAAAACCACTACTAGAAAATCGCTTGTTATTTCTGTTTTGTGCATCATCATAATCGCATCCTCATGTCATCATGCCACATTGCATTTGAGAATCGTCATGTCATCATGAATGGTTTGTCGAAAACTATTTTCTAAAAGCGTAGTTTTGTTTTCTAAAAATATCCCCGTCTTTATTTCAAATCAAAACCCCGGTCTCTATGTCAAAAAAAACCCGGTCTCTTCCGGATATTTTTGTTTTGCATAAACATAATTAACAAAAGATCTTTTAAATAAAACAAAACAAAAGTATAAATAAAACTATTTCTCCCGGGGAGGCAGCCCAACCGTTTAGGCCAGGCCACCTACTACCCCGGCAGGCCCGGCCCAGCTATACCAAAACCCTAATCCCCATCTATCTGAACCATACCCTAGACCTAACCCCACCTACCACCTAATCTGATACTGCGCCGCTGCACCCACCTCACCACCCGATCGCATGTCCTGCGGTACACCGCAACGCACGACATGCTTTCTAGGCCACATCGCGACCACGCCGTCCCGTGCACCCGACACCGCCCCAGATCCCACCGTACTGACCCACCCTTTCATCGACATAGCCGCTTTCCACACCACCTCTCTACATCGATCCCCTTGACGAGCCCCACCCCACCGACAACAACACATGGCCCCACCCTGCGAGACGGCCCCTATTCCCCACCTACCTCCTCTCGATTTTCCTCCTCCCCGCAGCACTCCGCCGCTACCAGTGATCCATCCGCGGCGCCCCTCTCTTGCCATCGGGGCCCTATCCTCGCCTCGCATCGGCGCCTCCTCTGGGCGTCGTCTCTGCACCAGGACCATGACGCTGTCGCCAAGGGCGTGCCATGCCTCCTCTGCCCCGCGCTAAGCTTGTTCGCTCGACCCCGCCTCCGGCCGTCGCCTCAGCTCCCACTTCGCGTCCTCTGCCATGGCCGCTCGCCTTTGTCTCGTCGAGCGCTGCCGGCGTCGCTTGTTCCCCACCGAGCCACCAACATTGCCGCCATCTCCGATGGAGCCACGCGTCGCAAGGCCATCGCCGCTCAGGTGCCGCGTCATTTTCCGTCTTGACCTCCGTAGCGCCGGCCTACACCTCGACCTCGACCAGCAGCCCCGGTCTCCAAGCCTCAGCCCGACCTCCTTCTAGGACATCACCGTCCGTGCAGGCACCTCCTCTGCTTGTGCTGCTTCACACCGAGGGCCGCATGTTCTTCTGCGCATTTTGTTGCTGCTGCTCCCCTGCAAGGTGTTCGGGTTAATGCCCGTACGGGACATGGCCTCCTCTCGTTGTGCTTCCGTTCCGTTTGGTGTGTGCTCACGTGCCCTTGTGTTGTGACCCTGGTAAAGACTACTGCGTGCCTCCCGGAGCCGACAAGATCATCACCAAGATCTCCTGAAGTCGACATGTCCCTGAGATGGCGTCGAGAACTACCAGCAGTTCCAAGCCTGCCATCAGTAGCAAGTCCAAACCGAGAGTGGCAAAGTTGACTCGAAGACCCCCGTACCCGAAGCCCTTCAACAAGGAACGCCGAGCTCTTCCTCCTGGGTCTGAAGTCCGAAGACCCCGAACCTGGAGTCCGAATACCGATCCCGCCAAGACCGAACCCCGAAACCCCCAAGATCTTCAGACCAATATGTGATCCCATTTTCCGAGACCCCTATTTTTATAATATTACATTGTCACTTGTTGCATATTAATTAAACATGTAGCATACATATCGTGGGTGTTTGGGGCTATTTCGATGATCACCTAAATTAAATATGGAGACCATATGCGGGCTTTTCTAGTCTTATATTGGCTCCATTTAAATTTGTGTAGCAAACCGATGCCATGTTTTGCCTTGTTAATGCAACATTTAAATTGCGGAGTATCTCAATAACATGAATTAGGACCCTGGTTCCGCTTAATATTGCCTAGTTGCATCGCATCTTTGCCATGTCATGCATCATACACGCATCATGCCTGTTCTTCTGCCATAGTATTAAATAGTGCATTCGGTGTTTTTTTAGTGCTTTGGTTCTTCGCGGATGAGGCCATTGAGTTGATGCGAGTATCGGCAAGTTCTTCGAATATGAACCTTTGGCAGTGTTTCCCAAGCGAGCATCTCCCCCTTTCTACCTATTTTGCTTTTATAGTCTTTATTTCCACCTGTTGATCTATTGCTATCCGTGTTGCGATGCTTTAGTTTCCGTGCACCATTTATACTCCTTATAGCCCCTAAATTGCCATGGACACATCCTATTGCCTGTTGTTTGATAGATAGTCGGCCTTGCGAGTCGTAGTTGCTTGCTTATGTGTTGATTTTCGTCGTTGTCGTTCCACCATTGACAGCAAGTTGGCACATGATAAATGGTGGAGATGCTTAATGGTGGAGATGATCATGACTTTAAATACAACTTGATTAATTTCTTGGAATAGATATAACTAATGTCGAGTCATCGGTGGGCAATAACAAATATTTGGTTTTTAACCGCTCACTTGTGTCCTGCAGGCCCCGAGTACTTGATACCTGTTCCTTGACTATCGCACTATCCGCATGTGGGACCATGAATCCCCTTAGCTAGAGCTTGATTCATTTCCTATTTCTTGGGGCCACAAACTAGTTTGGGGCTTTATTACTATTCTGTACTTATGCCATGCCTTACTACTTTATTTATAATTGCGCATGGAGCACCTGTACTGTTTAGGAACCTCGTGCCACGTTTTCGCTGTATCGACAAGCCGAGTCACACTTTTGGGTTCCCAGTCGTTTACAGCCGTCGCCACACACCCTGGGTCCGTCGCGGAGACGGCCGACTTCGTAGCGGGTGGCTTATTGGGGGTGGCCCTCTGAAATATTTTATGAATCTTGTGATTGCTTTGTCGTGAAAGCCTTGTTGGTTTTTTATTTGGTTTTTCCGAGGTTGATCGTGCGTGTGTTGCTATTTGTGCACCCCTGCAGGGTAAATCTTTCTGAAAGCCATGTCTGCAGTTTTGGATGACTTGGAGCACAGTATCTCGATCATAGACACTCATAACTAAAGTAGTGCTATAAATTTGACTTAATATGTGACTAGTAATCAACTTCACTACAATGGAATGGATAATAAAAGTGCCAACAATTGGTGGAACTGGGTGTATCATGTCATGTTATACCTGCGTAGTAAGTATCACAACTCTAATGGAATGAAATAAAAGTGCCAACAACTACTGGGTTTGGGATGTCACATGCTAATTGTATCTGACTAGTAAGTACCGCAACTACAATTGAATGGTTCACTAAAAACTGCCCACTACTTATGCTATCAGGATGACTCATGCTACCTATATCTGACTAGTAAGTGCTGCAACTATAATGGAATGAATAAAACTACCAACTGTGTGAGTTCCTTGGTTTGATTTCCTCGTTTAGTCTTGAGGGGGAAATACCAGGATGGGTATGATTGGTGTTAGTATTAGGTTGGTCTCAAATAGTTCTTTGTTATCCCTCTCTAATAGCCGACAGTTGAATTGAGTCTCTATAGATGTTTAGTGCATGCCGCGCTACCGCTTCAGTCCACCATACCTATGTAGGCGAGAGACGCTAAATTCTAGCCTCACTATGTACTGGCCTCAGTACTGACGTTCCTCTTTTTCCTTTTCCCTTTGTCGGCACCCCTTTTGTTTTAGGAGGTTTGAGATCGACGTCGTTAGCAGGGTTACCCTTCCGGCTTGGCCTAGGCATTGTTATGGACACCATTGGTTATTCTTCAGGGCTCTTAGCCCCATTTTCATCTTGTCCTTAGCCGGACGCTCTATCGTTTTCAAGTTGATTTGGATCTTTCTACTGTATATATGTATTCTTGACTCATGGAGTCGTGTTGTATATATATATATGTTTTATGGGTTCCATCGTGGACTATTGTGTAATGATATTACTTCGATTTTCACCCGCACGCAAGTGCTTGGTGGGCATCTTTGAATCGTTTCTATGCGGGTTTGGCGGGAATTGCTAAAACTTGCATTGGGCTGATTTGAGGGTGTTACATCCTAGTTCCTATTTGCACCAGTGCCAAGCCAACCTGAGCCCTCCATGCCGGTCGACCATGGGCAAGCCCCAACAGACTGCCTTGAGCTCGCCCACGACGCCTAGGAGGTAGGCGAGGCCACACCGCCGCCCTCTGTTCCCTTCCCGAGCAGAGCCGAGCAATGGACCACCCACTGAGCGCCGTGCCCATAACGTCTTCACCATGCCGAGCACGCACCAGAGCGCCACGCCCAACAAGCGTGCACACACCGCGCCTCGACCGCAGCCCGCTCGCATAGCTTCGGCACGACCCCAGCAAGCGCCCGGACATGCCTGTTCGCCGTCGCTTGACCTGCAGCCACCGTGCGCCGCGTCGAATGCCGCTTCTGCCGCACAGAGAACGAGCCGCGCCCGACCAAATGCCACTGCCCCTAGCCGCACCTTTACACCATAGGTGACCGCCAGCAGACCGCGCATCATCCCCTACCTCCAGCCACGACGATAACACACTGTACCGCCCTCGCCGGAGATGCCAGCCCATCATGTTCGGTCGCTTCGTTGAACTATAAATAGAGGCCACCCCCATCCTCATTCTGCACACCATCTCACTCCCCTCTCTCCACTGATCCTTCCACCCAATCCCCAGAGCAAGGCGGGCCGCCGTTCGCCAGAATTTCTTTGGAGCTTGCTGTTGTAGAGGAGAAGAGGCGCCATCGATTAGAGCTGCCCCAGGAGCTGCCGCGACCACACCTAGGACCGCCGTTGTCTACCAGTTCGATCGCCCCCATCGCCACGCCTAGCTGGAGCCTAGGTGAGCCACCGTAGACCCCCACCGTGCCATGTTAGGGTTTGTTCTCGCTGGAGCTGTTCGCCGGAGACTTAGCCCTTGATAAAAACTGATGGTTGGGTTCGGATGCGATATCATTCCAATTTTATCGTACAACCACAATACCTGAATTGGGTAAGGATTAGCCAGAAGTTTATATGCATTAGTATGGGTTCCCTCACGGGAGAGGTTTGAGCTCAGGTTACCTCTTGATGGTGTCCACCTATGAAGTGCCCAGGATTGCAGATCGCCATGGCTGGGAGGCCAAGCTCATAGGAGAGGTGCCTATACTAGGGTGTGTAATTGAAAGGTTATGATTGATTATCCGCATACTAAGTATGATGATTCAGGGTTATCCCTGACGGATGTATCGAATTTTGTGGTGAAAGTGTTACCACCTCTATAGAGTGTCAAACTATTCGAATAGCCGCGTCCCCGGTCATGGACAGTTGGAGTGGCCATACTGTTCCGTCGTCAGATGTTTTCAAAATGACTTATGAAATGAATGATGACTTTGACTTGACCACAACAGGGTTGTGACTATGAAAACTAAGTTCCCAACTTAAGTGATTAAGAACATCAAATTAGCTGTCTTTACTTCTGAACTCAGCTTAGGTTTCAAATTAGCTTTTGCAAATAAACTTAGAGTTTAGCATGCCTACTAGAACTACCTTACTTGTTAGTGATAGTTTGTGAGTACTTAAAGAGTACTCATGGCTTTGTCCCTGGCTATTCTCGTGGCCAGACTATGTGCAGGACTATCTGGAAGAAGGACAGCAGGACGGCTACGACAACTAGGATCATCTCCCATCGTCAGCATTGCCTGTGACGCTGAAGATGGAGCCCACCGCTACGCTTATTATTCCGCTACTTGTTTGTATTAAGACTGGATCATGAGATCCTTTATTTGTGTAAGACCTTATTATGGTTTGTAATGGATGATGTATTGTGATATCCAATCTGTTATGTCTTGCAAAAATGGTAATCCTAGGATTGCGATGTATGGCATAACAGGCATCTAGGATTAAAAATCCGGGTGTTGACAAGTTGGTATCAGAGCTATCCTGAATATAGGAGACCCTAGTTAGAATGGACGTCCAAACAGAAACTTATTTTCAAAAAACAAATGAAGTGAGTATTTATGAAAACATATTCCCACTGCTACCCTTGATTCTTTCAAAAAAAATTCATGTTCCTCAATTTTTTACATTACTACCTAAAATTTGACACACTTGATCACCTCACTAACTTACAAATCCTAAATTCTTGAAGATGGAAGTTCAGTATTGCAAGTTCTACCAGTTGGGCAACGGAGGCCAACTGATCTTTGAGAGGGATCTCAATGCACTGTCGGAGTATTTGGAGCACCCGCGTCCGAAATTCTTCGGGGCTCAACTCAATGATCACCCAGGAGGAGATCTACAATGGCTGATAGTTGCTGATCTTCGAGGCAAGATGGAAGCACCCCTTTCAGAGAAGATTCAATTCAACGTGAGAGAGAACAACTGGCCAGATGGATTAGCTAGGGCAATGCATGAAGCTCTCGCCCGTCTTTGCGGATATAACATCAACTTGATCCAGGGAACTCGCTTTGCTCACTATGCAAGGCGTGATTCTATGGGAATGCCATTAGAGATGCCAAGTCACCTGGAGATGAAGCGCCAAGTTGAGAACCTTGACTTCCTGCTGTATGATAGGCAGAAGGAATTAGACAATGCTCGAGCCTACGCCAACAATAACCTTGCCATTGCCACCCAGAAGGCCTAGACTTTCGCCCTGCTCGTCAAGGATCGCCAATCACTTCACCGGCAACGTGAGAAGAAGGATGGCACCATCGCTCGTCTTTGCAAGAAGGTGGCCGACCTTGAGAAGACCATCCAGGAATAAGAAGATCATATTGCAGCAAAAGAAGAAGAAGAAGAAGGTGAATACATCCAAGGAGATATTCACTCATACCTCAGCGATGACGAGGACTACCTGGAGGATGATGCCATGGACTTCTACACCAATGATGATGACTCCGACTTCATTGATGATGAGTAGATGCACTTGATCACTACCGTAGGAAGGAGTTGTATTGGTCCCACTGTATCTTAGTTTACAGAATGGTTCTTAAAACCATGTGTTTTCCTTTTGTGTTGTGGTGTGTGTGTGTTTGTATTGGTGTGCTTTGAATGAATGAATGAGAAGTTTTTTTTGCCAAATCGGAGTCAAACTCAAAGTCTAAAACCTTGTGAAAATAAAACCATGAACCTTGGAACTTTCCCTCTTACCCCTTTATCTATCTCAATCTTCAAATGACTCGTGGAAACCCTGGAGGAAGCAGCTCATCGCAGGACCCGATGCTGCAGATTCTGCATATGCTAGTTTCCGACCGTGAAGCTAGTAGAGCAGAGCGTCAAGCCAACCTAGCCACCCTGCAACAGATCGCTCAGATTGCCCACAATAATCAAGGCCATGGAAATCAGGATCATCATGGATCCAAGCTCAAGAACTTCCAGAATAGCAATCCCCCTATCTTTAGTAAGGCTGAAGACCCATTAGATGCAGATGATTGGTTACATGCCATGGAGAATAACCTAGAAGTCATAGGAGTTGATGCCAACGAGCAAGTACTGTTTGCCACCCACTATCTGGCAGGAGATGCAAGAGCCTGGTGGAATAGCACCTGTACTATGAACCACGGTCAAGTGATGACGTTGGATGCTTTCAAGACCAAGTTTAGCTGCACCCATGTGCTGCAAGGTTTAGTCACTAAAATGAGAGATGAGTTACGAGAACTGAAGCAAGGCAGGATGACGGTAGTGGAGTACCATGACAAATTTATATTGCTCACAAGATATGCCCCTGATGAGATCAACACTGAAGCCAAGAAGAAGGAAAGATTCCTGAATCGATTGCATGCTGAGATGCAAACGGTGTTAATCAACATCCGTTTTGAAGATCTCGAAGAGCTAGTCAACTCTAACAATTGTCTAACAATTGTAATGCTACTTGTCCTAGTAAGATATTGGCTACTTCATATATATTATTGTTGCATCATAATTATATCATGCTCATGTCATCATGCCACCTTGCATTTGAGCATCATATAAAACCCTCTTTCTTTTGGTTTTTCTCTCATATGCATTATTAATTGTATTTGCCTCTTGCTATTATAGTTGGTTATTGATATATTGTTCAAATGCCCAAGTTGAGTTGGGAGCATATCTTTTATTTCCATTCCACCACCTTTCTCTTCCACCACCTTATAATTCCACCATCCCATTAACCATGAGCTTGTATTTCTTTTTCTTTTGATATTTTAATTCTAGCTCATGTAGTTTGGGGTGGATTAAATCCTCTAAATTCTTGTGCTTGGCTTTCTCTCCACTTCATGGAAATGCATAAGAATAATGCCATAATATTATTATTGTTTTCACAAAATAAATCATGACATTATTATTTTGCATGGGCCATGCATAAGTATCACCACCTTTTCTCTTATTGGTTTTTCCTTTGATTTAGTGGATATTCTTCTATGTGATCCATCTCCATCCATTCCACCATCCCCATATTCCTATCCACATCATTTCTTTTATTTCTATTTCTTCATGCATGATCAAATGAGGCTTATTCTTTCTCTCTCTTTTCCTTTCTCTTTTTCTTGTTTTCTTCTCCACCTTAGCTTATGCTAGATCAAACCTCATTTTCCCTCTTGGTTTGGTCTATTAATCAAAATCCAAAATATAAACCCTAATCAAACTTAACCTAGCTTTTCTCTCTCTATTTTCTCATAGCCCTAATTATACTAAACCCTAACTCCACCACACCCCCTCTCTATCTCTCTCCCTACCTTGATGACCACCTGGCCACCTCAGCTAACCCTAACCCTCTATCTAACCCTAGCTAAACCCTAACCCTAGCCCATGTCTACCCTAGCCCGAGCTACTCCCTCTCCTCTCTTTCTTTCTCTACCGGCCGAGCCAGCCCCACCTACCTTCTCTCTTCCTCGGCCCCACCTGCAGCCTCCCCTCTGCCGCTGCCCTGCCCCAGGACGAGCCCCAGCCCGACCTGCACGTGCTTGAGGAGAAAAGAGAGAAGGGGACGAGCCACCTTTATCTCCCCTGCCATGGCTGCTCCTCCTCCCTGTCCCTCCTCCTCCCTTTCCCCCGGACTCCTATGATTCGTGCACCTCCACCTCGGGCTCTCAACATCAACACCAAGCCGGGGTCTACGGTTGCTCGTGCCAACTGTGTCAACGTCGCTCAAGATGAGCATGCACCTGGAGTTGTCATGGGTATGCTTCCTGTTAACTCAGTTTCTGCACGAGTGTTGTTTGATTCTGGTGCATCGCATTCTTTTGTCTCTACGAGTTTTGCTGATAGGAATGCGTTATCTATGGATCCTCTCCCCAAGCGTTTAATGGTTCTTTCTCCTGGAGCAACAATGGCATCTTCTAAAATCAGCCATAACAATCAAATTGAGATTGGTGGTTCTTCGTTTCCGGCTTCCTTAATTATTCTGGGCAATTCTGATATTGATGTTATCTTGGGCATGGATTGGTTGACAGCAAATGCAGCTGTGATTGATTGTGCTGAACGTTCGGTTTCTCTGAAAATTCCTGAAGGCCATATAGTCTATTCTCCAAGTCTGACTCCTGCAATTCAGATTTATTCTTTGGCGGCTCTGAATTATGATGCTATGGAAGGTATTCAGAGTGTTCCTATAGTTTGTGAGTATCCAGATGTCTTTCCTGAAGATTTACCAGGTATGCCTCCGGATCGTGAGGTTGAGTTTGTCATTGAACTTGAACCTGGCACCGCTCCTATCTCTAAGCGGCCTTATAAAATGGGTCCTGCTGAGTTGGCTGAACTTAAACGTCAGTTGGATGAACAAGAGAAGTTGGGTTTCATTCAGCACAGTACTTCTTCTTGGGGTAGCCCAACCATCTTTGTGAAGAAACGAGACAAGACTGATAGACTTTGTGTTGACTATCGGGCACTCAATGCTAAAACCATCAAGAATAAATATCCCCTTCCGCGGATTAATGATCTCTTCGATCAGCTAGCTGGAGCTGTGGTATTCTCTAAGCTTGATTTGAGAAGTGGTTACCATAAAATCAAGATTCACAAGGAAGATGTTCCCAAAACAGCTTTCACCACCCGCTATGGCCTGTATGAGTACACGGTCATGTATTTCGGTCTCACCAATGCACCTACCACCTTTTCGAGGCTTATGAACTCGGTTTTCATGGAATATCTTGATAAGTTCGTTGTGGTCTATCTAGATGACATTCTAGTCTATTCTAAGTCTAAGGAAGAACATGAAGAACACCTTCGGTGTGTCCTAAACAAGCTTCGTGAGAACCGCCTATATGCAAAGTTCTCCAAGTGTGAATTTTGGCTGCCTCAAGTCACATATCTTGGTCACGTTATCTCTGCCAAGGGCATTGCCGTCAACCCAGAAACTATTAAGACAATTATGGACTCGCTTCCACCTATAAATGTCAAAGAAGTCCGGAGTTTCCTTCGTTTGGCCAGTTATTGTCGTCGCTTCGTTCAAAACTTCCCAAAGATTGCGAAGCCTCTTACCGATCTCCTCAAGAAACGCAAGAAATACCTTTGGACTCCTGCATGTCAAGCAAGCTTTGAAACACTCAAAGAGAAGCTCACTTCCACACCAGTCTTAGTTCCTCCAGATACATCAAAACCTTTCCAGATTTTCTGTGATGCTTCATTGCAAGGATTGGGTGTGGTCTTTATGCAAGAAAAACAAGTTGTTGCTTATGCATCTCGTCAGTTGAAGACGCATGAGATCAACTATCCTACACATGACCTCGAACTCGCAGCAGTTGTCTTTGCTTTGAAAGTATGGAGGCATTACTTGCTTGGCAACCGTTGTGAGATATTTTCTGATCACAAGAGTCTGAAGTATATCTTCACACAGCCTGATCTCAACCTTCGTCAGAGGAGGTGGATTGGAACAATCAATGATTTCGATTTGACCATCAACTACATCCCAGGCAAAGCCAATGTCATGGCAGATGCTCTCAGCCGAAAAGCTTATGTCAACAACCTCATGGTGGAAGAACAACAGCCTCTGTTGTGCGAGGAATTCCGCAAGCTCAACCTTGAAATTGTGGATCAAGGTTATCTTCTGAACCTTCTAGCAACACCTCTCTTGGAAGAAAAGGTCCGTTCCATTCAGCTTGGGGATCCTTACACTAAAAAGATCATCTCCAACATTCAACTTCCGAAGTATGAGTCTTTCCACGTAGATGACCAAGGCACTCTTTTCTTTGAACACCGGATGTTTGTTTCGAACTACCCGGGGTTAAGAGAGCAAGTTATCAAGGAGGCGCATGATTCTGTTCTTTCTATCCACCCTGGCAGCACTAAGATGTACATGGACTTGAAAACACAATATTGGTGGCCTGGATTGAAACGATATTGTGCCAAGTATGTCTCGGAGTGCGATGTCTGTCGTAGAGTTAAAGCTGTCCATCAGAAACCTTCCGGCCTTCTACAGCCATTGAAGCCTCCGGAATGGAAATGGGAGAAAGTAGAGATGGACTTCATCACTGGTTTTCCAAGGTCGCAGAGGGGCAACAATGCAATCTTTGTTGTCATTGACAGGCTGTCCAAAGTAGCTCACTTCTTTCCAGTCAAGGAAACAATTTCTGCAATTCAGTTGGCTGAGCTCTATATCAACATAATTGTCTCTCTGTATGGAGTTCCTCTTGAGATCAGTTCAGACCGTGGAAGTATCTTCACTTCCAAGTTCTGGGGAAGTTTCCAAAATGCCTTGGGAACAAAATTAAACTTCAGCACAGCTTACCACCCTCAGTCGCAAGGACAAGTTGAAAGGATCAATCAGATTCTTGAAGATATGCTCTGTGCTTGCGTTATCTCTTTCGGCATGAAGTGGGAAGAATGTCTTCCTTATGCTGAATTCTCTTACAACAACAGTTTCCAGAAAAGTCTAAAGATGGCACCATTTGAGGCTCTCTATTGTCGCAAATGAAGAACTCTGATTGGTTGGTCGGGCGCAGGTGAAAGAATATTGTTTGGCCCCGACATTGTAACTCAAGCGGAGGAGAAAGTTCACATCATTCTTGAAAATCTGAAGATTGCTCAAAGTCGCCAGAAGAGCAATTATGACAAAAAGCACACGGACATGGAGTATGTCCCTGGTGATCTCGTTTACCTTCGTGTCACTCCCATGAGAGGTACGCACCGCTTTGGTATCAAAGGAAAGCTGGCTCCTAGATACATCGGTCCTTTCAAAATTCGAGGAAGAAGAGGAGAAGTTGCTTATGCTCTTGAGCTCCCTGAACAACTCAAAGTCCATGATGTTTTCCACACCTCTCAACTCAAGAAGTGCTTCAAGGATCCCGGCAGGACCGTGGACCATGAACTCATCAATCTCCAAGAAGATCTGTCTTATCAAGAACACCCCACAAAAATTCTTGAAGTCGCAGAAAGAAGGACTCGCAACAAGTCCATCAAGTTCTGTAGGTGCAGTGGTCGCACCATTCCGTTGATGAAGCCACCTGGGAACGTGAAGATGAGCTCCGTGCCAAGTATCCTACCCTCTTTGAGTCTTCTTCTTCCTAGAATCTCGGGGCGAGATTCCTGTTTAGTGGGGGAGAGTTGTAGCATCCCAATTGTCTAACAATTGTAATGCTACTTGTCGTAGTAAGATATTGGCTACTTCATATATATTATTGTTGCATCATAATTATATCATGCTCATGTCATCATGCCACCTTGCATTTGAGCATCATATAAAACCCTCTTTCTTTTGGTTTTTCTCTCATATGCATTATTAATTGTATTTGCCTCTTGCTATTGTAGTTGGTTATTGATATATTGTTCAAATGCTCAAGTTGAGTTGGGGGCATATCTTTTATTTCCATTCCACCACCTTTCTCTTCCACCACCTTATAATTCCACCATCCCATTAACCATGAGCTTGTATTTCTTTTTCTTTTGATATTTTAATTCTAGCTCATGTAGTTTGGGGTGGATTAAATCCTCTAAATTCTTGTGCTTGGCTTTCTCTCCACTTCATGGAAATGCATAAGAATAATGCCATAATATTATTATTGTTTTCACAAAATAAATCATGACATTATTATTTTGCATGGGCCATGCATAAGTATCACCACCTTTTCTCTTATTGGTTTTTCTTTGCTTTAGTGGATATTCTTCTATGTGATCCATCTCCATCCATTCCACCATCCCCATATTCCTATCCACATCATTTCTTTTATTTCTATTTCTTCATGCATGATCAAATGAGGCTTATTCTTTCTCTCTCTTTTCCTTTCTCTTTTTCTTGTTTTCTTCTCCACCTTAGCTTATGCTAGATCAAACCTCATTTTCCCTCTTGGTTTGGTCTATTAATCAAAATCCAAAATCTAAACCCTAATCAAACTTAACCTAGCTTTTCTCTCTCTATTTTCTCGTAGCCCTAATTATACTAAACCCTAACTCCACCACCGCCCTCTCTATCTCTCTCCCTACCTTGATGACCACCTGGCCACCTCAGCTAACCCTAACCCTATATCTAACCCTAGCTAAACCCTAACCCTAGCCCATGTCTACCCTAGCCCGAGCTACTCCCTCTCCTCTCTTTCTTTCTCTACCGGCCGAGCCAGCCCCACCTACCTTCTCTCTTCCTCGGCCCCACCTGCAGCCTCCCCTCTGCCGCTGCCCTGCCCCAGGACGAGCCCCAGCCCGACCTGCACGTGCTCGAGGAGAAAAGAGAGAAGGGGCCGAGCCACCTTTATCTCCCCTGCCAAGGCTGCTCCTCCTCCCTCTCCCTCCTTTTCCCTCCTCCCACACGGCTCTCCTGCATCGCCAGATCCACCCCAAGTCGGCCCTCTTCTTCCCCTTCTTCCTCCCCTACGCCCAGCACCTGCCGCCGGTCGCCGCCAGCACCACCTCGCCTCCGTCGTTCTAGCCGGTCAGCGCGACGTGGAGCTGGCCAGGAAGACCGAGGACGCTCCACTGCATCACCCTGTCCACGCCAACGCGAAGAAGGGAGCCCCAGCACCGCCAGTACCTCGCCGCTCTACAGCAAACCCTAGATCCAGGGAGCCAGCGATCTCGCCGCTCCGCAGCTCCTCGCTCCGATCCGAGCCCGCGTCGAACCCACGGTGAGTCCCTCGACCTCCCTGACATGCTCCGCCTCGGCATCGACGTTTAGCGCCGCCGTTTGTTTCGTCGAACGCCCACCGTACGCCAGAGCTCGCCGCTGTCTACCAGGTTTCCGCGCAGCTTAGAGCTTACCTAGGCACCGAACCCTCTCCTGTCAACTCCCCTCGCCCTACCGCACTGGTTAGCCCCCTCAGCGTGCACGCCCGCGACCTGGGTTCGATCCCCCGCCCCGCGCCGCTCGCCGATTTCTCATCAGACCGAGGAGAAGAAGAACAGTACCGGGCCGTGGTAGATTTACATTAAGCCCCCCCTTTTTATTTCGCTCTTAACCCACGCTCCTAGAGACCCCACTAGTCAGCCGCCCTGGCAGTCTTGCAGAAAGCCCCTCCGTTTTCCTCGTGTCGTAACCCGCGGTCCAGCGAGTCCCCACCTGTCCGCCTCTGCCATCCTCACCGCTGTTACGTGGGCCTGCGCCAATTGGCCCACCTCGCAGTCGCCCGGGCTAGACAGAGCCGCGGTGGCAAAAGTTTTCCCCCGCGCGTGGCCCCAGTCAGCGCAAGGCCCACCCGTCAGTGGCTGAGGCTAGATTTGCCTAGGTAACAAAAGTTTCCTGGCTGTCTGTTTTTAATTAAACCTTTTTCAAATTGATTTAAATTCAAATTCAATTCAGATTCAAATAATTTTTAAAATACAAATCCAAATAATACAAATAATATATGTTTTGGAATCAGAAAAATGTGAGGAATTAAATTATGCCATTCAAAATAATGTTTGAACACTTTAAATTTTCGAGATGATTAAAATTACAATAAAATGCCCTTTTCCTTAATTAATTAATAACTTTAATTCTACAACTCCAAATTTGGCAAATAATATGTCTAAATCGATCAGCGCGACGAGCCCGTTCTATTTATGCAGTCCTTGTTCTGAATTGCAGCATGCATCATGTCATTATTAGAAATCTGAACTGTTTATGACAACAAAATTTGTTGAAATAAATAATAAAATGCTTTATTTCTTGTATCCACACCTCACCTTTGCCATGCTACTTTAATGCCATGCAAAATTGTGCATAATCCATCATGGCATGCTTGTTTGCTTGACGCATTTTAATTCATATGCTTGTGCACTTTATTTATATTGGCCCTTGTTTGTTTGGTTCTTCTTCGAATAGACGCCCAGCAGGAGAATTACCAGGAATCACAGGAGTACTACCCAGATCCATCTCTCGCTTCAACTGAGCTGCCAGGAAAGCACTACCACATGCTTGCATACATACAGTACCTATTGCCTCTACCTTATTCTTGCATCATTGAGTCGCGATTGCATTAAATTGAATCCCAAGCACTGCATAGCCTTTACTTTTAAACCCCACCGAAGCTTGTTCCTCCATCCCATGAGCCATTACTACAGGAGTTGTTTGAGCCATGCGAGTCGTAGAAAAGCATGTGTAGGGTATGTGAGTGTCTGATGAATAACGAGGTACCTAAACAACATAACCTGAGTAGTAATGGGATAACTAATGAAAGAGGCACCGGTGAGCAATATCTGGTATTTGGTTTTTCCTGCTCACTTGTGTCCCGTAGGACCCCGAGTACTTGATTCCTGTTCCTTGACTATTCGCACTATCCACATTCGGGAGGCCTTCTGGACCCCCCTGAGCCAGAGCTTGATTCATTCTTATTTCTTGGGGCCACAAGTAGTTTGGGGCTTTATTACTATCCCGTACTTATGCCATGTTACTGTTTTATTAAGATTGTGCGAGGAGCACCTGTACTGTTTAAGAATTGTAGAGTGTTTTCGCGGTATCGACAAGCCCAGTCACATTTTCGGGTTCCTAGTCGTTTACAGCCATTGGCGCAAACCTTGGATCCGTCTCGGACCCGGCCAACTTCGTTGCGGGTAGCTTAATGGGGTGGCCCCCTGAAATATTACTGAATCCTGTGATTGCTTTGTCGTGAATGCCTCGTTGGGTTTTGATTTGGTTTTTCCGAGGTTGATCGAGTGTGTGTTGCTATTCGTGCACCCCTGCAGGGTAAATCTATCTGAAAGCCGTGTCCGCGGTTATGGACGACTTGGAGCACAGTTTCTCGATCATAGACAAGTATAACTAAAGTGCCGCTTTTAATTTGACTAAGTACTTGACTAGTAAATAGTGCAATACTCATGGAATGGTGAATAAAACTGCCAACGGATGATGGGGTTGTTCGTCCGCTTCCTCGTTGGTAAGCGAGGAGGAGGATGGATCTGTTAATTATACTGTTATAACTGTTGTCCTTAATTCACGGACTTCCGTCTATCATTGGTTAGGCGGAAGGTTAGCGAGTATCTGTAGAATTGTTAGGTATTATATTTTGCTGCAATTGCGTCACCCCAGGTTGTGTCCCCTTTAGCGGCATAAAGACTTGCTGAGTACCCCTAGGGTGTCACACGATAAATTGTTTGATTCAGATGAACAGGTGTACCCGCAAGATGGATACTGGGTGGAAGAGACAGATGATGTTGGCAACGATCATTCGGTGTAGAGATTCCGGGAACGGGGATCCGTGAGATCTGTGGGCGGGATGTGTTTATTTATGGGGCATCTTATGCCAATTTGCGTCCGCCTAATACTTCGATGTGTGATGTATGAGGAGCTATCCTAAATTATTATATGTATCTAGGACATTTGGATCTTGCCGTATGGCGTTGCAATATTTCTATTTCTTTTAGATGGAATGGCTCTGAGGACTGTTGTATGTGGCTTGCATACATACTCATTTGTGTATGTAGTTGATCCCTTCGCCTGCCGATTACGCCGCTCGTTCTTGTCCCGTTGTCTGAAAGTGGTTGGGATGGCCGAAAGGTCTACCGTGAGTGGCCCTGGGCCCCACCGTACTATTTTAACCACTTTCGTTCAACCAGGCATTAACTAAGAGCGTAATTCACCGAGGTGACTCCAACAAATTCAACCGTGCACCGCCCAAGTCCAACAAAAAGAACAACAATACTGCCCCAAGGATTGGAAGCAATGTCGTGCCTGCAAGTCTCATATTACTTGCTTTGAATGTGGAGTGAAGGGTTAGTACTCCAACGAGTGTCCCAAGAAGCTTGGAACCGCTACCAATGTGAATGCCCTAGCTCAGCAGCAGCGCCATGTTCAACCCAGAAGAAGGTTTACCCCAGGGAATTCGCTCAATCGCAATGGCTGTCTGTTCCACATGAATGCTGAAGAAGCCTACGAAGTGCCAGATGTCGTGCTGGGTAGGTTTTCTGTTAACTCAGTATTAGCAAGAGTGTTGTTTGATTCTGGAGCATCGCACTCGTTTGTTACATAAGAATTTGCATGCACTAGTAAGATTCACCCAACCAATTTGAAGCATTTCATGATAGTTCAAATACCTGGTTCAACCACGAAAGCTAGAAAAAATTGCAAGGCTATACCTATCAGAATCCATGGGATAGATTTTTATGCCAATCTAATAGTACTTGGAACCAAATGTTTGTAAGTAGTACTAGGAATGGATTGGATGTCGAAACATAAAGGATTGATTGACTGTGCCAAGAAAGCCATAACCATGACTAGTAGCTCTGGAGTATCAGTCGAGCATATATCTGAAACCTTACCCCGTCAATTCAAGTGCAATAAGAGTCTAGCCCTACGACCCACAGACCAAGTCAGAGTAGTCTATGAATACCCCAACGTATTACCATATGAATTGCCCAGTATGCCCCTGGATCGGGATATCGAGTTCATTATTGAACTAATCCCTAGAACATGACCCATGCCCCTGTATAACATGAACCCATCAGAGTTAGTGGAGCTGAAGAGGAACTTGATGCCATGCTGGCGAAAGGTTTGATTCAACCAAGCGCATCTCCATGGAGATCGCCTGTTTTGTTTGTTGATAAGCAGGATGGAGGTAACCATTTGTGCATAGATTACAGGAAGATAAATGATGTCACCATCAAGAAGAGGACCCATTGCCAAAGATCGAAGATCTATTTGACCAGTTGACTGGTGCCAGAGTGTTCTCTAAGATTGATCTTAGAACTGGTTATCATCAACTCGAAATTCGTGCAACGGATATTCCAAAGACTGCCTTTACTACCAGATATGGATTATATGAGTATACGGTCTTGTCTTTTGGATTAAACAATGCCCCCGCTTATTTCATGAATCTCATGAACAAGATCTTTATGATTTTTCTGGATAAGTTTGTCCTTGTGTTTATCGACAACATTCTTATCTATTCCAATTCAGAAGAAGACCATGAGAAACATCTGAGAACTATCCTTGAAACCCTTAGAGAACATCAGTTGTATGCCAAGTTTAGCAAATGTGAGTTTTGGCTGAAAGAAGTAGGATTCCTCGGACATATTCTGTCGGCAGGAGGAGTCGTTGTTGATCCCGCCAAGATCAAAGATGTTGAAGCATGGGAAGCACCAACCACTCAAACCCAATGTAACATCCCAAGTTTCACGATTTCAGATGTTACTAGAAGCATGCATCATATCCTTGCATCATGGCATCACACATTAAGAAGCTGCATCAAATATTTTTCCCTAAACCCTATAGTTATATAAAGACAGAGAAAGGGGTTAAACAAAAAATCAATCCTCCTAAACCCTTGCAAAAATGTTTTTGATAACCCCATACTAATCTTTTTCTTTTTACAAATTTTTAGAGACCAACCTCACTTAATTCGGAGTCCGTTTATAAAATTTATGAAACAAATAGAGAAATAGAAAAAAAAGAAAAAAAGGAGATCTAGCCTAACGGGTCGGCTAGACCAGCCCGTGATCTATCTGCAACCCCGCCTGGCAGAGTGGGCGCCGCGTAGGCCGGCCCAGCAGACACCAGTAGCAGCCAGCCCATGCCCTGCAGACGCCGCGGCCCAACCTGTCATCCCCCTCCCTCTTCGAGTATAGGACGAACACGACGCACGCCATGTCGGTGTCGATCTTCTCGGCCGATTCGGAACGGATTCCGCAGCCCCCGCGCCAAGCAAGACCGCCTACTTATACCTCTCGGCATGCCTCCCAAAAACCCTACTTTTTTTTCGCTGTTTGCCACCAGTTTGCCGCCTTGGAGCTCGAGACCGATCTCGCCGGAGCCGCCGCCGCCGAGCTCGACGGACAGGGTCCAAGACCACCCCTTCCCCTTCTCTCTTCCTCTCTGTCTTCCCCCTTTAGTACCTCTTCGATTCATGTCTTTTTCCCCTTAAGCAGAGCCCCGTGCCGCCCCAGATTTGTCGCCGGAGACTCGCCGGAGGAGTAGGACACCAGCGGAGCTTCACCGCGAAGGAAGGCAGCGAGCGCCGTCGCCGTCCATGCAGGAAGAACCGCGAGGAGGAGCTGCACCTCGTCGTCCACACCACCGCCTCGGGGGACCACCTGACCGCCGCCGAGCTTCGCCGACCGACGCGCCGCCGCCGTTCGTCATCGTCGTCGTCAAGTCCTCACCGCCGCGGTGAGTTCCCTCCGTCCCCGTCCGTTAGATCGCGATCCGACGGCCAGATTAGATCAGCTAAACTGAATCGGTACTGCCCTATCGCGTCGCGCCGCGTGGCACTCACCGCATCATCGCCGCGTCAGCACCGCATCAGTGCCGCGCGCCCTGCTGGACCAACCCCTAGACGCCACTTGGCTCCACATAGTTGGCCGCCGTTCTGTTTTTCTTTTTAATGGGCAGAATCGTTTTAATCTTGTTTAATTCGTAGTAAATCGAGTATTTGTCCAAAAATTGCATATAATATACCGTTGGATTTGCAAAATTGAGTAGAACACAGATCTACATTAATATTGCTGGTTTACTACAGCAATCGTGCAGTAGGATTTAAAGTTTAGATTAGAGTATTTTAATTCTAGAAAATTATCCGTAGATCCGTTTTAGTTGATTCTTGTTGCGCTGGCTTAGTATCTACGAGGCCTTATGTGGAAAATTGTTATAACATGCTTAGAGTGTCCAGATCTGTTTCGAGGTAGATTGGAGTTGTAGATCTAGTTATGAGCTTTTCTATTTAGGTACTAACCCAAAATACTTAAAATCTGTGGGGAATCGATTCTAATGACATCCCCAACTCAACAACACCCCAGAATAAACGCTTGGTCAAAATTGAATCCATCCTTGCATATTACCATGTTGCATGCATGCATATTCACCTTCATGACATTGTTTTGTGCAAATTGTGATGGGTTCTATGTTTGTGTTTTGTTAGATTGCTCGGAGTGCGCTGAGGAGTACTGTTGTGTAGAGTGCTGCTCGGATCAAGGCAGGTTACACCACTTGTTCATGTTTATGTCCCAGTTTTGAATACTATGCATGTTTTCCTCTTCAAAATAGTAGTATGCATGTGTAGGATTGTTTTGGTAGATCTACTTGAAAATATTTTGGAAGTGCGATGATTTTGTAGTATGCCATGATAGTTCTATACTTAGGATTTTCCTTCCTAGTAGGTTATCCCTGTTTTGTTATGCTATATATATATATATAAAGTATCGTTGGGGGGTTCGAAAGTCTAAAAAAGTTTCTAAGTGTAAAAGCTCTCTCGAGCGAACCTTTTCCTTCTCAAAACCCCCTTCAAAATAAAACTAAGTTTTCTTTTGGGTGGAATGGTTGTCCGGTCAACGAGTGGAAATTGGTGGAGGACGGCCGCCCAGGAATCAAAGAAGTCTGCCATGTTTCAGAATTTAGAAGCTTCCAGTGCAACCACAATACATATGGGCTCTGTCTTGGCCTAGTACTTAGTGGGAAACCTCACCGGGGTACCAACATTTGGAGGTTCTTGGCACAGTTGGATCCAGCTGGGAGAGGGGCTACTAAGGGAAAGCCTCGCCATGGTCTTGTCTCTGAAAGGACTTGATCGTGGATTGTGGGGAAAGTGCACAACCTCTCGAGAGTATTGCAATCTGATCGATCAGCCGAGTTAACCGAAAAGAACACTTTCAGCATTTGAAGGATGGAGCCTCTGAAAGATCTTCCTCTCTCTTTTCCAAACTTAAACTTTTAAAAACCCCAAGGCGTGAGTAATATCGCCATTGGGTGGGATTTTGGGGACTTGGTGCGTAATATCCATGTGCTAGGTTGATTGGACACTTGGTGAGTAATATCCTCGTGTTTCACTTGACCCAATATTACTTAAACAATGTTTATAACTCTTTCTCTTTTCTTCTTACTTAGCGAAAATTGGCCTTATGCAAAAGAACCCAAAGCCTACACTTAGCCTTGCATGTAGAGATAGTCTTATTCTTTCCTTGGTGTAATTTGCCAATACATTCAAAGTATTGACCCAACTTGTTGGCTGCACATCTTATGTGCAGAATCTGAAGACTGAAAGGTACATAGGGATCACGGGTCTTCACGCAACTAGCCTGAGGCGTTGATGGACTCAAGTTTTGCTTAGTTTCCGCTGTTTTATTTGAGCTAGCTATAAGCTATGCAAGTTGTAATAATTATACTCTGGATTATTCGTGTAATAATGACTTGTGTTTTACATGATATTCATCGACTGTGAAGTGCTAGCTGTTGATCCAGGGACTAGCATGTTATTCACATGGACTTAGGATCCTTAACGATCCGAGGTCGCAACCGATGGTATCAGAGCACAAAGTTGCCTGTAGGACGTGACCCCTAGGATTGGAAACCACCTTTACCATTGTGTGTTTTTGCTTTCCTTATTCTTCTTAGTCATTTATGCTCTTTTAGTAATTCTCTTCCTTATCACTTTGTGCCTAATTTTCATTCTCCTAAGCTAAAGATGACGGCCTTCTACTACAACACCGTCGAAGACATCAAGTGCCTGCGCTTTGGGGAATGCCTTCTGGACATCATCAAGACATTGCAGTTGCCCATGCCATCAATCAAGGGGAGCGAGTTGAGGAAGATGCACAAGGAAGGATGTTGGGCGATTGAAGTCATCCAACCGGGGCGCAGCAAGTCTGAACCCAGGACAGAGGCCATTGTACTCAACGTCACCAGCGACTCCAAGGAGAAAGGAGCTCATTGGACGCCTTTGTGGATGCCACCATGAAGAGGTTGAAGGCCACTACATCAAACTCTTTGGAAGACGTGTTGAGAAGGGAGTTCCAATCGAGTTGACCTCGGAGGAAAGGAAGACATGCAAGCGTCGAAGGATCCAATATCAAGACTTGGAGTCCCACATCAACGATCTTGAGAAGGGGAGCTGCCTTGAGATCATGAGGAATGACGAGCTATGCGCCCTATTCAAGGAGAAGGACGAGAAGATCGAAGAGTTGGAAGAGAAGATCAAGTCCCTAGGAGGGGAGCTCACCGCCCAAGACAAGAAGATCGCTAATCAAGAGAAGAGGGTGCATGATAAGAACAAGAGGATTAGGGAACAAAGTCTCGTGCTCGCAAAAAACGAGATGGAGTTCAAGAACTTTGCCACCATGTTGAAGGACCTGCGAGCAGCCAAGAGGAGCTTGGAGGAGAAGATCATGCCCGTGACTATGGGGTCAAGCTTGATCAAGAAGCTGCAGAAGGAGAAGAAGGAACTTCAAGAGAAGCTCGAAGCTGCTACCCAGGAGCTGCAAGAGGTGAAGGAACTTCAAGACAGGCTCGAAGCTGCTACACCAGAGCCGCAGGAGGTGAAGGAACTTCAGGAGAAGCTTGATGCCACGACGAAGGACATGGAGTTATACAAGTCACTGCTGGAGAAGGAAGGCTTCACTATTGAGGAGGATGAAGTGGATGATGAGTAGAGTAGATAGTTAGACCACCTTTATTCCTATAGTAAAACGTTGTTCGCGATTGTAATGAGTACCAAAACTTTTTTGGTTTAGTTAACTTGGTTGAGTTGTGTTAAACTATGTGTTAAGTGTGCCTTGCTTTTCTCATGTGCTTTTCTCATGTTTACATAAGGGTAGGAGTTTATTCCTTAGGCTTTCTATCTATTTCTTAACTTGTTTCCCAAACCCCACAGATGGCGAGACGTGGGAACAACAACACCAACATGCCCCTAGAGATAGCACAACTTCTGAACTCCCAGAATCAGCTGATCCAACTCCTCACTCAAAACATGCAAAACAACAACAACCCGCCGCCTCCACCACCTCCACCGCCCCAACAGGATTGCCTGACTTGGTTCTTGAGGTTGAGCCCTCCTATTTTCTCAAGTAGTTCTGAGCCAATTGTGGCAGATGACTGGCTTCGCACCACCAACAAGAAGTTAGACACCGTCCAAGTTGTTGGAGTTGAGAGGGTGCGCTTTGCCGCGCCCCAACTTGAGGGACCAGCTGTTGAATGGTGGGATAATTACCAGGTCATCCACCCTGATATTGAAGCTAACACCTGGAACCAGTTTGAGGCGGCCTTTTGTACTCATCACATAGCCCCTGGTGTCATGTGACTAAAGAGACATGAGTTCCGCGACTTGAAACAACTGCACCGCTCTTTCTTCGAGTATGGGGACCTTTTCAGCAAGCTGGCAAGTTATGCACCTGATGATGTTTCCACCGATGCCAAGAGACATGAGGAGTTCCTAAGGGGACTTAATGATGAGATATCCATTCAGCTTGTGGCTCTGAAGTTTGATAACTATCAGGAACTTCTGGACATGGTATTTGTGGTTGAAGCAAAGCAAAGGAGTATAGAGAACCGCAAGAGAAAGTCCACCTCACACAAGCACAACTCAGCCCGATATCAGAAGCAACGCACTTCGTCACCACCACCCCATAACAACAATGGTCATCGTCATGGAGGACATAACCACAATGGCCATAAACACCGCAATGGAAATGACAATGGGAAGGATCTAAGTGAGGTGACATGCTTCAAGTGTAACAAGACAAGGCATTATGCAACTACTTGACCCGAAAATATGAAGAATGGGAACGGCAACGGACACAACCATGGAAATGGCAATGGTAATGGAAATGGGAAGAAGCCGAATCCATTCGTCAAAGCCACAGTGAATCATGTCTCCGTGGAGGATGCTCGTGAGGCACCTGACTCCGTGATTGGTAAGTTCAAGCTTAACTCCACCCCCGCAGTTGTTCTTTTTGATACTGGTGCATCGCATTCATTCATATCAAGGGTATTTGTGGATAGAGGCAAGATACCTATGGAGACTATTAGTACTCCCCTAAGGGTAAGTTCTCCTGGAGGAGAAATAGTGGCAAACTCTGGATGCCGTGGGTTAGAACTAAGGATTGGGGCACACATCTTTCCCACAAGCCTAGTCATTCTGGAGTCACAAGGTTTAGACATAATCTTGGGCATGAATTGGATGACCGAATATGAGGGAGTCATAGATTGTGCCAAAAGGACTATCGCCCTCACAACTCCGGATAAGAAGAGAATCCGCTTTAAATCGGCCTTTGCACTCAAAGGAAGTATGGTGAACTCCCTTAAGGGGGTTAGCTTGGAGGATGTGCCAATTGTAAAGGAGTATCCCGATGTGTTTCCGGAAGAATTGCCAGGGATGCCTCTTGACCGAGACATTGAGTTTCTCATTGACTTGATGCCTGGTACTGGACCGATAGCAAAGAGACCGTACAAGATGGATGTCGATGAGTTGAAGGAACTTAAGAAACAACTTAGGGACCAATTAGACAAAGGCTTCATTCAACCAAGTGCGTCGTCTTGGGGAGCGCCTGTCTTATTCATGGAGAAGAAGGATAAAACCAAGAGACTAGTCGTGGACTACTGGTCGTTGAATGAAGTGACAATCAAGAACAAGTACCCTCTACCCAGTATTAACGACCTGTTTGACCAATTAAAGGGAGCTAGTGTGTTCTCTAAGATTGATCTCCAATCAGGTTATTTCCAGTTAAAAATCCGGGAACAGGATGTACCCAAGACCGCCTTCACCACACTTTACGGATTGTATGAGTACACCGTGATGTCGTTTGGCCTAACCAATGCCCCTGCCTACTTCATGACTATGATGAACAAAGTGTTCATGGAGTACTTGGATAAGTTTATCGTGGTATTCATTGATGACATACTCATATATTCCAAGGACGAGAAGGAACATGAGACGCATCTACGCCTAATTATGGAAAAGTTAAGGGAACACAAGTTGTATGCCAAGTTTAGCAAATGTGAGTTCTGGTTAAAAGAAGTGGGATTCCTTGGTCACATTGTGTCAGCTAAAGGAGTTGCCGTGGACCCAAGTAAGGTAGTTTCCGTGACAGAATGGGAGTCACCTAAGAATGTGGGTGACATCAGGAGTTTCTTGGGCCTTGCATGATATTACTGAAGGTTCATTGAAAACTTTTCCAAGATAGCAAAGCCCATGACAGAATTGTTGAAGAAAGAAAACAAGTTCCAATGGACCAAGGCATGTGAAGCAAGTCTTCAAGAATTGAAGAAGTGCCTAGTAACAGCACCAGTTTTGTGTCTCCCTGACATGCAAAAAGATTTCCAAGTCTATTGCGACGCTTCCCGACAAGGACTTGGTAGTGTATTGATGCAAGATGGAAAAGTAGTGTCTTACGCCTCTCGATAACTTAAGAACCATGAGAATAACTACCCCACACACGATTTGGAACTAGCATCAGTTGTGCATGCGCTCAAGGTATGGAGACATTACCTCATGGGCAAACATTGTGATGTATTCATGGATCACAAGAGTCTTAAGTATATCTTCACTCAAAAGGAGTTAAATATGAGGCAAAGGAGATGGCTTGAGCTCATCAAGGACTATCACTTGGACCTACAGTACCATCCTGGAAAGGCCAATGTTGTGGCTGATGCCTTAAGCCGTAAGGTCTATGTAAATGGACTTACCATGGGAGAACTTCCAAAGGATTTGTGTGAACAGTTCAAGGATCTCAGGTTGGAAATAGTTCTAGAGGGGTACTTAGCGACTATGGAGATAGTGCCAACGCTTCTGGACCAAACCAAAGAGGCCCAGAACAGGGACAAAGAGTTGGAAGAGATAAAAGCTAATATAAGCAAGGGTAAAGCAAAAGGGTTTCATACGGATGAACAAGGACACTTTGGTACGAGAAGCGTTTGTGTGTTCCCGATGATCCCGATATCAGGAAGTTAATTCTTTAGGAAGCTCAGGATTTGGCTTACTCAATTCATCCTGGTAATACAAAGATGTACATGGATGTGAAGGATAGATTCTGGTGGAGAAATAGCTGAATACATCTCCTTGTGTGACGTGTGCAACAGAGTCAAGGCCAAACATCAAAAACAAGCAGGGCTGCTGCAGCCATTACCTGTGCCCGATTGGAAGTGGGACAAGGTAGGCATGGATTTTATCACAGGACTACTCTGGACTACCCCAGCAGACCGCCTCGAGCTCACCCACGATGCCTAGGAGGTAGGCAAGGCCACACCGCCGCCCTCTGTCCCCTCCCCGAGCAGAGCCGAGCCATGGACCACCCATAGAGCGCCGCACCCAGAACATCTTCACCATGCCGAGCACGCGCCAGAGCGCCGCGCTCGACAAGCATGCACACACCATGCCTCGACCACAGCCCGCGTGCACAGCTTTGGCACGACCCCAGCAAGCGCCAGGACATGCCCGTTCGATGGTGCTTGACTCGCAGCCACCGTTCGCCGCGTCGAACGCCGCTTCTGCCGCGTAGAGCACGAGCCGCGCCCGACCAAATGCCACTGCCCCTAACCATGCCTTTACACCGTAGGTGACCGCCAGCAGACCGCACTGTCCCCTACCTCCAGCCACGACGATAGCACGATGTACCGCCCTCGCCGGAGACGCCAGCCCATCACATTCGGTCGCTTAATCGAACTATAAATATAGGCCACCCCAGCCTCATTCTGCACACCATCTCACTCCCCTCTCTCCACTGATCCTTCCACCCCATCCCCGGAGCAAGGCAGGCCGCCGTTCGCCAGAATTTCGCCGGAGCTTGCCGCTATAGAGGAGAAGAGGCGCCGTCGATTGGAGCTACCCAAGGAGCCACCGCGACCACACCTAGGACCGCCATCGTCTACCAGTTTGATCGCCCCCATCGCCACGCCTAGCTGGAGCCCAGGTGAGCCACCGTAGACCCCCACCGTGTTGCGTTAGGGTTCGTTCTCGCCAGAGCTGTTCGCCGGAGACGACGAACACAGTCGTAGATTCTTGTTCTGATCGCATGGCTGAGATTGGCCCGTACCGCTTCGCGTTAGATGTGCCGCTGACATGCAGGACCAGCCTATATGTAGCCCGCTGTGCCGCGGAGCACCACTAGGCCGGGCCGTTAGCTTTCCCGCGCTAGCCCATAGATTCAAATAAATGTTTGTCCATTTAGGTTTAAACTAGGTTCTGTCCACTTATTCAAATATCAATTCAGAGAGTTTCACTTAACCCAAATGCATGATTCAATTTTTTTTAGAAAGATAATTAAAATATCTATCCAAGAACGTTGGATTTAAATCAATTGGTGTTAGAGATCACATATAGCAAAAATAACAAGACAAAGACTTTTCTACATTCAAACACTTTTCAAAAATCAACCATAATAGCTTTTGAGTTGATTCCAACTCTCAAAAATCACATTTGACCTTACCTATCTTAATATGTAAAAATATTTAGGTTTGCATGCAGTGACATTGGACTAGTACCAAAAGAATGCTATTAGGGCATTTCTAGTCACTTTAAATCATTTGAATAATAAACTTAAACTTTATAAAATGTGACCAACCCTTTAAATCACATTCCCATGCTCTAGAATATGTGGTGATGACATGTATCCACATGATCCCATATTCTAATTGGTGAATATTAAATCTTAATTAAATTCAATGAGTAGAAATTACTAAATTCTCAAATAAAATAATGAAACTAGTTCTTTAAGTCTTGTGATGTTTGTGATAATACTAGATCATCAAGTGTGTGCCTTAGGGTGTTAAATAGACTAGTTAAGTATTGTTTGGCGATTGTGTACCCCGTATTCGTCTATAGACCATAGTACCGACCAACTCTATGATGAGGAGGAGGAGTTCTACCCCGAAGAAGACGAGGAGAATTTTAATCACTTCACCAACCAAGGCAAGCTACTACTTCCAAACCACCACTAGATGCAAGTTAACCTAAGCAAGAAGCATTAAGCATGCTTTGGTTATAAATTTTAATTTATACACATCCCAAGTTTTACATGCAAGCTTTACTTTGTTTCTTTACCAAAGTTCTTTACTTTTCTTATAGATAGCATAAAGAGTATAAAACTTGGCCTATCTAGTTATACTTAGATGTCATTCTATGGCATGATATTGAAGATTAGCACCCCTCATTAGTGAACACTCTTAACCTTAGTGGCTAGTGCTAAGCATAAAACTTGATCACTTTAGATGGGAATACTTGGTGAAAATGATTATGAAAACCTTGGAATGATGAGTCATTCTATTGAGATGTTTTGACATGTGTTGAGAAACACAAATGGTTTATGATGATGAAAATGTTGAGGCCTGAGCCTTATCCCTTTATAAAAACTGATGGTTGGGTTCGGATGCGATACCATTCCAATTTTACCATACAACCACAATACCGGAATTGGGTAAGGCTTAGCCGGAAGTTTATATGCATTAGTATGGGTTCCCTCGCGGGAGAGGTTTGAGATGAGGCTATCTCTTGATGATGTCCACCTATGAAGTGCCCATGATGGCAAATGACCATGGCTGGGAGGCCAAGCTCATGGGAGAGGTGCCTATACTAGGGTGTGTAATTGAAAGGTTATGATTGATTATCCGCATACTACGTATGATGATTCAGGGTTATCCCTGACGGATGTATCGAATTTTGTGGTGAAAGTGTACCACCTCTGCAGAGTGTCAAACTATTCGAATAACCGCGTCCATGGTCATGGACAGTTGGAGTGGCCATAATGTTCCGTCGTCAGATGTTTTGAAAATGACTTATGAAATGAATGATGACTTTGACTTGACCATAAAAGGGTTGTGACTATGGAAACTAAGTTCCCAACTTAAGTGATTTAGAACATTAAATTAGCTTTCTTTACTTCTGAACTCAGCTTAGGTTTCAAATTAGCTTTTGCAAATAAACTTAGAGTTTAGCATTCCTACTAGAACTACCTTACTTGTTAGTGATAGTTTGCGAGTACTTAAAGAGTACTCATGGCTTTGTCCCTAGCTATTCCCGTGGCTAGACTATGAGGAGGACTATCCGGAAGAAGGATAGCAGGATGACTACGGCAACTAGGATCATCTCCCATCGTCAGCATTGTTTGTGACGCTGAAGATGGAGCCCACCGCTACGCTTATTATTCCGCTACTTGTTTGTATTAAGACTGGATCATGGGATCCTTTATTTGTGTAAGAACTTATTATGGTTTGTAATGGATGATGTACTGCGATATCCAATCTGTTATGTCTTGGAAAAATGGTAATCCTGGGATTGTGATGTATGGCATAACAGGAATCTGGGATTAAACACCCGGGTGTTGACAGAAACATAATAACACTTTATTTTCTTTTGATGAACATCATCACTTATTCTCTTGCTAGTTACTTAGGCCATTGCAGTTCATGAACTGCGTTGTCCTGTATGACACTTCATACCAACCAATTCGATATCCAATACCGGTATGCAATACCTAAGAACCACATTGTTTAGCAAGCAAGAAATACAACCATAACATGTATATCTTCTATATACCTAAGCTGGACATCTCCAACTTTTTCTTTTCTGCCAAATATTTTATAGATTCCTTTTCAGCAATTCCTTTTCCTTTTAAAAGAATCTATCAACATCAATAGTGGTGTCATTCACATGACACATAGTACAAAGCGTATATTGTCAAATACTAATACCTTTGGACTTGCACTTTGAAGTGGATCACCATCATCAAATGTTTGGTGTTCTTTCAAAAATCCACTCTTTAGTAATCGAATAGTGTAGTAAACATTTTACTTACATCTTCTATTCATCCTTATCATGACAACTTTCATGATCAAGCTACTATATCCTATAAGGAAGAATCGCGAGTATAATGTTAGTCCCCAAAACCTTTTTGGAGATCCGGATGCCTAGCATCTCCATCCTTCACAAATTCTCATACAATATGAGAACATGTATTTTGCTAAATTATACTATATCATAATGCAACCAAAAACATTGTTTCAGATATCACAATATCATCCACACATGATGGTTTCTGAAACAATTTTTCATCTCCTAGATAATCTTGATATTAAAACAAATTTTGAATATCAATAATCATGGAGGTAAACATGATACTTTAGATCCTAACATTAGAATTCTTACTCCTGATTTAATACTACTTATTAAACTTCATGGAGTAAATAGAGTTTGCTGAAAGTTTGCAATAGGACTTCTAAACTTTAAATTGACATTCAAAACAATACGATACCAGTGCGTAAAGTAAATATTCTATAGTTCTATTATCTCAATTAAAACTAAGCATAAGGTAGTAAACAGATGCCAATGACTACAACAAATTATGCAAATTCACTTTGATTTAGCTTATGACAAATTTGGTTCAACTAATCCAAATTAGAAATGAACTCCCACTCAAAAACGACACCCCTCATGCTTTTTTGGTGATTACATGAACCAAATCCACTACACCAAGTACGATCATCACGTGAGTCGGTGTAGATTCAAAGGCGAGCATCTATATGGGCATCATATCGAATATATGACTCATGCTTAACCTTTCGGTCTGTGTTCTGAGGCCATGTCTGTACATGCTAGGCTCGCCAAGTAAGAACCTTAGTACTCGCGTGTGTAAAACTGTCTTACACCCGAAATATGATCATGGATTCAAGTACACCCGATCATCACGTGATGTCTTGAAGTGACAAAACATAAACAGTGCGTACTTAAGGAAGAACACATTTTATCTTGATATCTAAATGAGGGATCATCTTATAATGCTACTAAAAGCGCCAAACTAGCAATATAAGATGCGAACATCATATGTGTAAAGTGGGATGATATGGTCCATGCATTTGATCACCACCATATGCATCGTGGTATGATCTCTATCGTTCTTTTGTGTGTAAGGCCAAGGTCTATGGAACTTACACGTTAAGTGTGTTGTAAGGGTGATTTCTACGCACTTCTATTCTTTTAGAAAGTTGTTGGGCCTCCAAGTGCAGAGGTTTGTAGAACAGCAGCAAATTTCCCTGAAGTGGATTACCCAACGTTTATCGAACTCAGGGAGGAAGTGGTCAAAGGTATCCCTCTCAAGCAACCATGCAATCAAGATACAAGAAGTCTCTTGTGTCCCCAACACACCCAATACACTTGTCAGGTGTATAGGTTCACTAGTTTGGCGAAGAGATAGTAAAATACAAGTGGTATGGATAATTATAAGTGGTAACGGTGCTAGAAAAGAGCTTTGATGGCATGTGGTTGAGACTAAAGGGAAACTGAAATAAAGATGGCAACAAGCAAACATGTAACCGATCTAGTTGCAAACGGTGTTTCAATGCTTAGAAACAAGGCCTAGGGATCATACTTTCACTAGTGAACACTCTCATATAAATATCTTCTCTTTATGATACTACTCTGAACTACCCTCCGGTTGGACACTCTAATCCATGGTAGGGCTATGATAGCACACCTCAAAGTTCACTTTCGCCATCTAGATAACCCCACACTGTCACCCTGAGCTCTAGATGGTTCCAACAAACACCACAATTTCATAGAAACATCCAACTCCAAATATAACTCATCACAAGTATTTGTAATCTCTAGCCTAAGTGCCACCATGGTGTACACGTTGTCACTTTCAGACACATGGGGAGAACAGAGATCTATTAAAGCACTTGAGTAGCAAAGTAGATCCATAGATTACAAAGCTCATGATCACAATATGATCATGCATAGAGAGAGATGAACACATAGCTACCGATAGAAACCTTAGCCTCGAGGAAGATCTACTCCCTCATCATCATGGGATTCAACAACGGCGATGGAGATGCTGGTGGAGATCGATGGAGATGGCTCTGGCGGCACTTCCCCGTCCCGGCAGGGTGCCGGAATAGAGACTCCTGTCCCTCGAATCTCCCTTCAGTGGCGGCGGTGCTGCGAATCTTTTCGTGGCTGGAGGCTCCCGGATTTAGGGTTTCCTCATGGGAGGCTTCTTATAGGCGAAAGGGCAAGGTTGGTGGAGGCTGGAGGGGCCCACACCACCCCCTGGCGCGGCATGGCCTGGCCCGTGCCACCAGGTGGTGTGGCCAGCCCCTGGCCCCTCTCTGTCTGGTCTTCTGGCTCCGTGAGTCTTCCTGTAAAATATCGACTTTGGCTTTTGTCCGGTCCAATTCCGAGAATATTTCTTTTCCAGCTTTTCTGAAACAAAAAACGGCAGGAAACAACGAACTGGCACTCTGGCATCTTGTTAATAGGTTAGTTCTAGAATATGTGTAAAAATTATCCAAAGTGTGGACAAAACATAATAAATTAGATATAAAACAAGCATTGAACATCAAAAATGATAGATACATTTGCAACGTATCAACATCCCCAAGATTAAATCCAGCTCGTCCTCGAGTAGGTAAGTGATAAAAAAGAAAGAATAATTTTTGAGGTGACATGCACCATCACAATCTTGATTAAGGCATTTATAAAACATTGATAGCTGGGATCATAGTACTTTAACATAGCATGAAAGATAAAGTTCTAACAATAAGACAAAGTAACTATACTGCAACATGAAAGGATACAAACAAAGATCATGAGTAACAATGCATTGAAAGACGTTTGTTTGTTTGACATATAGAAAACATAACATAGTGGCATTCAGCTTGTCCCTCATGGAGTAGCAAAACATAAATGCATATGACACCTTCAAAGTTCATAAGGGTGACTAGATACAAATAGTTCATGAACAAGCAATATCAACATTATGAATCAATCAATAAGTTTTGGGAAAATGCACATTAAACTAAGAATGGCCACTATGCTCTCTCAATAGGTGCATAAAGATAGAAGATGGAGACTCAACATAAAAGTAAAAGAAAGGCCTTCATAGAAGGAAAAAGGGATTCAAGTCTCATAAAGAGCTTCCAAAAATTATGGTACTTATTAGCTTTGAGCTCTCATTGCCCCTATCATAAGAATCTTGAAGTGATTAAGGTTAAAGTGACACAACTAAGAGGATATGCTTGACAAGTTATAAGTTGAAATCTCATGCCCCTTACTTATGAGTACCGAACCTCATGCTACTCAACTTCAGTCACAAGTAAGCTCTTGTCATTGTAAGTACATATGTATCATAGAGAACCGCCAATGAGGTACCCCTTGCACATGATACAGGAGCTATCCCATAATCAAAATGAAAAGGCAAGTAGATAATGAGCATCTCAACGATCTTTTTATTTTCTATTTGCATAGGGTTTTATTGAGGATGCTTCATAGAGTGCTAATTATGGTTATGCTGCAAGTTTCCACCATAATTAGGGATGGCTTAGGCTAGCGGCCCAGGCGTTTCTCTAACACACATACAAACTATATGATCTTACAAGTTCCCCTTTTATTTCACACCGCCGAGATCCATAAGCAAAAGAATCATGATATCAACGTAATATAAGCGCAATGTTGAAAGCGTTCCCGATGATACATGGTTGTGCTAACTTCAACTTATAAAGCGTAAGCATATATGCAACAAAGATGGACATAATGGTTCAAGTTTATTAAGTGCAAGAAAGTAAAGTGTGCCATCAAGTTCGTGAGAGCTTTAATCACTAGTTTTCACATAACAAGTTTAATTCGGAAGGTAGATAAACGCATGAATATACTTGGAATAGAAAATGCTAATAGGTAGGTATGGTGGACTCTTTGGAATAACTTGGTTTTATTTGGAGTTGGATGCATGCGTGGGACTCATACTTGGTTATGGAGGCTAGCAAAAGACTAGGAGCGACCAACTAAGAGAGAAATAATGGCATAATCATGCAAAGCAACAAAACATCATTAATTAAAGCATAAAGTGATATTACAAGTTGAAAACTAAAGGATCATAGAGGCTATGGTGACTTGGTATAGTCATAACATGGTGTGAGCATGCGCCAAGTCAACCCAAATAAAGCATCAAAGCAGAATGCAACAATACTACACTTTAATATGCTAAAACAACGCATGATTCTTTCAAGGCACATTAAGCAATCTCAATTGTTTATAACATGTCACGCTACAACAAAAATCACTAAGCATAAAGATAAAACAATATCAAGCATGACACCATAAAGTCTAAGTCACAGTCAAAAAACAAGCTCCTTTTATACAACTTATAAGCATGAACTTTCCTACTCTTTTCCAATCCAAACCAACTTATTTGAAAGAACTCACAAAGATAATAATAAATAAAGATCAGTGAGCTTGTCTCACAAATCCAAAATAAAGAACTAAAAAGTTCTAAGCTAAAAGCACAAGAAAACTAAGGCTAAACCTAGTGCTAGTAAAAGAGAACACTCATAAAACAATATGAATGAAAACTAGAGTGTTTTAAACAATGAAAGCAGAGTGTGTCTCTCTCCAAAACAAGTGTTGGGATCCAACCAACTTATTCAAGCAAACCAAGCAAACCAAGAAAGCAAAGACTAAAAACGAAAATGAAGACGCTCCAAGAACAACACAACTATGCATGAAACAATAAAAATGAAGTGTTTGGAAGAAACCTGAGATTTTTATTGATGAAGAAGGGGATGCCTTGGGCATCCCCAAGCTTTGACACTTGTACTTCTTGGATATTTCTTGGGGTGACACGGGTGGCATCCCCAAGCTTGAGCTTTTGTCCATTCTTTATCTCATTAAAACAATCTTTCGCTACACCTGAAAATTTCCTTCATACCAAACTTCACACAATCCTTATTAGCAACATTAATGTACTCAAGATAATAAGTCTTTTGGTTCAGTTTCAACACAAGTAAAACTTACATTAAAACACAAGATACTGTAGCAATTCCCTCAAAAAAGCTCAATACACCAAAAAGAACCCAAAAAGAAATCGATAAAGAGGCAAATGCAAATAATGGCAGAAATCTGTCAGAACAGACCAGCAGGTGAAAACGGATTTTTTCGAAGACATTCTGTTGCTCAAATCGAAACGTGTTGAACTAACTAAAGTTATCTAACAACCTAGGGGATTTATTCGGAAAATTATAGCTCAATCCAATATAAAGAGAGTGTTCACGAATTTTTACAGTGAAGCACAAAATTCTGTTTTGGAACAGCACTTCCCCAAATCTTACTTCCCTCTCATTAGAGGTTATTCTTGGCACAAAAATCAAATAAAAAAGGATAATGAGAGGTTATTACAGAAGTAATAACTTCCAAGACTCAAGAAAACTATTGGGTTATCTCCCAAGAAGTACTTTTCATAGAGAACATACCTCGAATACAACAAAGCTTTGTTAACGAGATGGAACTCGTGGTTGATGTAGTCGTACACTTGCCAATCTTAAGATCGTGATGAAGTCCAGCAGGTCCAGCAGGTCCAGCTCCAGCACGTCCATCGGATCCAGCTCCAGCAAGTCTAGCACCACCAAGTCCAGCACCGCAAAGCAGCGGTGCATCCGTGATCGCACACACGTCTGTTACCCCGAAAACCTCCATCCCTTGCTCCAGCAAAGCAGCGGAAGCATCAACTCCTTTCCGGATAAAGCCACCGGGAACATGTATCTCGCTAATCCGAGACCATGGGGGGAAATACAAGATGGGGAGAGAGATCCTTCACGAGGATGAGTGAGTGAGAAGTGAGGAGAGGGGGGCCTTTTATAGGAGGGGATGGTACCCCTCCCATGGGCGGCGCCCCATGGAGGTGACCCTTCACCTCCCCCATTCATGTTTTGGTAACCCCCTCCACATAAATTTGCCTCTTCATATTCTCCATTAAAGTCTCCACTTTAAATGCATTAAATTTCTCCAAATTTAATGCTCTCTCATTTAATAAAACTCTTTTATTAATTTTATTCAGAATTTTTTTAATTACTTTAATTAACAAACATTCACATAAAACCCCTTGCAACATTTCAATATTACATGCAGAACCACTTTCAGCAATTTCACCTGAAACAGTTTCGTTGTCTATTGAAATAATTCCAGCCCTTTCTTAAATCTTTATCTAAAACATATTTGCTCCAAATAGTGTCGGTATCCCTTAAGTGTGTCATCCTATGGTTCGCGAATAATGCAGACATGATCGAGACCCCTCTCCGATCAATAATCACCAGCGGGACCTGGAGATTCGTACTGACTCCGACACATTCAATGATGACTTATGTGATCGTGAGAACCTTTAACGCTTAAATAAATCCCTTTGTCTCACGATATAGTACATGTCCGAGATTCGATCATCGGTATCTCCATACCTAGTTTGATCTCATTGCCGACATGCACTCTTTTCTTGTTCCCGTGATATAACATTGTAGTGATCTCATCACTTGCTTGCAATCTAACCTTCATAGTATATCTATCCTTCATCGGGATGGAAAAATCTCACTCTTGATCCAGGAGCCTCTACATAACACTTTCGTAGCACTGATGCCACCTTTATAATCACCCTTTCACGGTGTGGCGTTTGATGTTATCATAATACTCTTCCAGTGTTAGTGATTGACATGATCTCATCGTCTAAGGACAAGGATTACTTCGTATGATGTTATAGCAATATAAGCACAATGACTCTGATCGTAATGCTATACTTCGGATGAATATTCATCACATCATTCCACTAATGTTTTGACCTCGTTATTACCAACATCCAATGTCCATGATCAGGAAACCTTGATCATCTTGTTAATCAATGAGCTAGTTGATAAGAGAGGCATAATTAGGAACTTTCCTTTTGTTTATTAAACACACATGTATTAACGTTTCCAAATTAATACAATTATAGCATGCCAAATAAACATTTATCATAAACAAGGAATAAGATAAAAACCACTTTATTATTGCCTCTCAGGCATATTCCGTTCAGTCCAAACCGTAATTCGGAGAAACCTCGGATGCATATGAGAGGGGTTATTTTGTTCTTTTAATTAAACTTGTCATTTAAGTTGCTTAACAATGCATGATTTTGATGTGATGATATAGATCTCATTTTCTGATGATTTTGATATTATTTTTATTTTTCTGATCTAAAATGAATTAGTTATGATTTTTCCTAATTTTAATTCATTTGAAATCATTTTTGGAATATTATAAAATAATTACATTTTGGAAATACATTATACTTTTATTAATTATAAAAGCATTGCTTGAAAATGTTATATCACTTACAGGGTGGACCCACCTATCAACATTTAATATATTACATAAATTATTTAGACAAAAGATTAAATAGAAAAGAATTATTCCAGAGGCATGACGCCTTTCTATGTCAGCAATGGAGGGAATCCTCCCAATCGATGATGGATCTGCCAATTGGAGGCACACCGAGATGCGCGAGAGGGCTCGTTTGAGAGAGGAGACCGAGGAGGACCTTCTAGTGGTGGCGCCACCCTCGAATGATCGCCGGAGCTATGTGCACAATGGCAGCGAGCGGCAGTGTCGGCAGATGAACGACGAGGGGACGCTATACAACAAGAGGAAGGAAGCGGAGGAGCTAGGGAGAACAGGGATCTCACCCTGAGCACGATGGAGGATTCGGTGAGGTCGGGCGAGGTTGGACAGCGAGGAATCAACATCGTGGCTGAGGCGGCCAGCGTTGGAATGGAGCTAGATTACAACGAGGAGGCACCTCCCTTGCCTGCGCGGTTTGACGAGGACGTTGAGGGAGGCAAGGCACTTCTCCAGAGATTCTTGGTGGGACTTCAGTAGGCTCAAAATGGTAGAGATGGACCACACCAATGGCGCTAGGGTTTGGCCAGAAGGGGAAAACCACGAGAGAGGGCGAGGCGAAGTGAAACAGGTATGGGGAGAAAGAGGAGGAAGAGGACGTTCTTATCCACGTGTCTTGGGGCCGTGGCGAGCATCTATGCACGGCGGAGATCGACGAAAACACGCGGGACAGTGAGGTGCTTCCTGTCAGGGTCGAAGACGACGAGACAAAGCGATACGCGGGCTGGGCTAGGGTGGGACTCTGCCAGGCCGCATGAGAGGTTGCAGGCTGTGCTGGTAGGCAGCAAACAAAGAGGGGGGAGATGGGCTCTGGCCTAGGTAGCTAGGGTTGCTATTTTTTCATTAGAACATTTTTCTTTTCTATTTTTCTCTTTTGTAATTCAATTTCTCTTATGTTTTGAATATTTCTAAAATACCAGAACTTTTATAAAATATAAAGAACACTCTGGGCCCTTCATACTATTTGGGATCCATACTTTTATGATTTCAAAGTATTTTGAAACCCATTTGAGAGGTTTTCAAAGAGAGGAAGGGATTAGGGTTTTGTCTTTATTTTCTTCAATGCATATTTCAAAATATGATGCTCATGAATTCACAATCAAAACCCTAATTACTAGTTAAGTAAAACTGGGTGTTATAGATCTATCCCCCTTACGAGAATATCGACCCGAGATTCCACAGGTAGGAAGAGAGATAAGGAAACATGGTCACTCTCAGGATAAGAGAGAAACACACTAACTAGCACACAAAGTATCTCATGGTCAACTCATGAAGGAGTGTTTAGGAATAACTCTACGATGAGAACATGAAACACATCAAGGTATTGGAGGGAACAATATGAGAAGGTTTCAAGGTGACAGATAAATGGTCTTCATAAGGATTGAGACCATGGAGCTTTAGAAGAGCTTAAGCTTCTGAAAAGGAAAGCTCCCAACAGAAAGAACATGACCACAGACTTCGAAAGATGAACCTCTACTAGAAGGCTTAAGTAGAGATTATAGGGATACAGAGATACGGATAACCAAGCTATTGATCTACTTTTGATATAGCAGGATCACTCTTCATTCAATAGAAGGTCAAGAAAGAAAGGTTGATTAGTGGGGAGGACTCGTAAGAGTCACAAGGAACATGTAACAAGAGGAACTATTGATTATCTTAATCATCGTTCCTCTTACACATGGTTAAGGAATCGAATGAAACTCTTTATTCATCTAGGTTTATCAAGATCTTTGCCAAAGATCGTGATATCACTTTGCACCACTAGAATGAGTATATAAGAAGATTCCTAATAACACGAGGAAAAAGACACTTCATTCTCGGACTTCAGTTAGTTGCCTCAACTGCACTTGCCAACATAAAAGGCTCTGGAGGACCGATCGAGAGACATTTAGCAACTCTACTTTAAATGTTCTCCTTGATGTTTGAGAAAGCGGACATCAAGTAAAGGTCAAACTTCGGATACAAACAAAACCATAAGAACAACTCCTATAACAAGTAATAGAAGATGCCTCATGAGGAGTGGCTGTTATTGCTGATTCAAGAGTGTATGACAATAGGCTTTCCAACTGATTTTGGCAATCCACTACATCCATCTTGCCGGATGTTCAAAGAGAACTATGTCAGAAACCTTGAAAAACACCAACCATCACTGCTGCTTTACAATCATCTCTAGTTAGGTGGAATAGATACTTTAGACTCAGCATGTCTGAATAGAAAGGTTGCAACATTTACCACAAAGGTAAAGTTACTGGAGTCTCAAGACATGGACTACAATGTCAAGCTCCAAAAGATGACCTAGGTTGCAAACCCCATGTATTAGCAAGTTATCGGAAGATATTTGCCCCTACATATATTGATTGCAACGAAACACAAATGCATCCTTATTGGAAAACATTTAGGAGGATGCTAAAGTTTGTAGATCTTCTTCTCTTCCATGACAAATCAGTCAGTGGCTTAGCGTGCTTAGGTATGTTCTCGAGATGTCAAGGTATCAACCTACAATATCAAGAATACTTCGCACATGCTTGAATGACTTGGAACAATTCCTGAGGAAACAAAAATAACTCTACTCGAGTTCACGGCGACATCTTTCAACGATTGCACGTGAATCAGAGAAGGTCACTCCCAACATCTAGAACACATGCTTTGAGATAACTCGACGGCGGTTCTCAAAACTTTCCAAAGTTAATGTCAGTTGTTCCACATGAATCCAATCTAACATGCGGAAGATAAGGATGTCATCGATGGGCTCAGTAACTTACTTATCATAACTCTCTAGGAAGATGGACTCATATGTTGTATGAATAAAGCATGAATATTGGTCAAACCAAAGAACATGAAGTTGTACCTAGGTGAAACATCACGAATAGATACACCATTAGGATAGTCCCTAGGACTGAGTTTGATTTGCCGATAGCGTGAAGCAAATCAAAGGTGGGGAGGATAACATTTCCACAAAGGAAATACTATCTTTCTTCAGATCGAACAAAACTAGACATCCCTTTTGGAGGAACAAGTCTGATAGAACTTTTGTCTTACAACTCTCCAAGTTGTAGTTTAAGCTCAACCAACTAGTTTAGGGTATCTAGTATGAATCCTTAGAGAAAGGAGCAATTCAAAGAATTGGCTTGCTCAAGAACTTAACTACATAGTCATGTGGCAACATGGATACTTCTAGTAGACATCTAGAATATCACGAACCATCGATATGTCTCATAGTTCGAGAGGAAACTTGGTTTACAAGGCAAGACGACATAGTCTTAGAGCTTCGACACAAGCCCAACTCTTTGACCGAGGAGAGTCTACCTGAATAGCGGACTTGGTAACACAGTCAAACTTCGCTTAGTGATAGGTTAACCATCACGCTAGAACTGACACAATTGTCCTTGTTGAGGTCTGAAGCAATAGTAATTGCTAAGAATCTCCGATGACCACATTATCATGCACACACATCATTCATGAGCGTGAACAGCTCAGAGGAAGGGTGGGTATGGATGTGTAAGAGTATCAATTCACTAAGTTAGTCATGAAACTCAGCACAACCTCTTAGTATAAAGGAGTGTGATACCTTAAGGTGGAACATATCAGAATCTAATCAATGCTTATCGATCTGCAAATTACAACAAATTGTCATGGTCCTAGAAATGACGAGGTACTAGAGTTTGTTTCTCCTAGACATCCCAAAATGGTTTGTCTTGACGGACCACAAGAGTACCTTGCATCAAAAGATACCGATGCACATTTACTACTTGGCTACCAACTGGTAGACAAAGGTCGGAAAACAACAAGGGAGAAGAAGAACATGCTTAGGATAGAATCCCGAGATGTTTATGCATAAGTCAACAATCTTCCGAGGACCGATGCATGAAAGGGAGGTGTGGCAGAGTCACGGGTACATATGCGATACTCACAAGGAGAACTCCTTTGTCATGATCTATTTGGTTCCATTGAAGAACATCTTCCATAACATGTGGTAGGGGAAGTCCTTTGTTTGTCATAATTTAATCATGTTAATAACCACAAGCCTGAAGGCTAGAGTAGAAGGTACTAGCCATCCTTAGGTAATGCTTAAACATTGACAACAGGGGTCAATGAAGTGGATCTTTGGTTAAAGGTCACCTTCATGTACAAGATTCTCAACACTAGAATCCAGCACAATCAGGGATCTACGGTTCAAGTCCAAGGGTTAAAACCCAAAGAAAGGAATAACTACCATCTTAATAACACAAAAGGTACCACAAGGTAGTAATCACAAGTTAGCTTCCAAAAGAATACATAACTTCTGAAGTACCCAAACTAATGAAAAGGAGGCACACAAGGCGAAAGGCAACTTCGAGGCCTAAAACATATCACTGTGGAACCATCAACACAATGTTGTGGGCCCATAAGAGAGATCATGATGGGAAGGAGATATCCCAAATGAAGTAGAGCAAAGGGAAACAAGGAACACAGACACAACTGACACTGGAGAACTTAACACTAGGTCCATAGGTTAGGAAACGACATGCCAAAAAGGCTCCTAGCTTTGAAAGACGAGACGAGATACCAATTTTTTTCAAAGTCGACACAAGATAAGATGACCTAGAGTTAGAGTGACACTAGATAAGTAGAAAAATAAGCATACTAGAGTACTCGCACGTTCTTTTCAATTTAAAATAGTTTTCACAAGCACTAGACTCAACATCGCCCAATAGAAAAGTTTTCCTACAGTCGCTACTGCTCTGATACCAAAACCTGTGACACCCCGGGATTAGGGATAGACCAATACCAGACCTCTGTCTAATAAAATCCTAACCTAAATCTCTGATAAAATCCTAACCTAAATCTTGGAAGCATACAGAGAAATAGTCGGTAACATTACAGTGACCATATGACTCAAAAGTTATTATAATAAGCTCATAACTAAGCCGAGAACCAAAATATTGCAAGCAGAGGTCACTGACCACAAACATGAAACAACGGAAGGTAACTTATGCTATTAAGTATAGAAAACTTAACAAATGTCCTAAGAGGCCTGAAGCATAATGATGACGTCCTAATTCATAGATTCTAGGCTGCCGACTGGGAACCCCAAGCTACTTGTCGATGTGGATGTCATACAGAACTCATCTCTTATGGTAGCACTTACCTACTACAAAAGTATCAATGAAGCAAGGGTGAGTACAGGGTGTACTCTGCAAGACTTATGGCTGGTGGAGCTATTTTCCATAAAGCTATCTTTGTTTGTAAAACAAGAGGGAGGATAAGAAGCTCGACTAAATAGATCATTTGAAAAGGGGATAAGAAAGCGATATATCTAACTTGTTATTCTTTGACGTTCATTGAATCTTTATTAGCTGAACCTACTAACTAGGATCACCCCCTTGATCCCTAAGGAAGCATCCTTAGAACACACTTAACTTACTTGCCAAGTTTTACGATTATATTATTCTTCTCTATGATCCCATGTCCATTCTAAGTCGTCCATAACCAAGGCCACGACTTTTCAAAAAGATTTAACCCTGTAGGGGTGTACAACTTTACCCACACACGCTGACCGACTCTTAATGTCACTTGACACACTTCCTTGGTGTGCTGACAGAGGGTGGTTGACCAAAACCTTTCCCTTGCTTTTGCCTAATCCATGAGTCACCCAGAAGGGCTCCTAGTTGCGGTAGTTGGCCATACTCCTAGGCGGTCCTCGACTATTTGTACGAGGATCCAGTTTTAGTGCCATGCACCCTTCACCCGGCCACGTCGTATATGATGCACCATCTTCAACCCATCCAAATATGCAGATGCCAACTCCAAATCTCAAACTACAGACTTATGGATCAGACTAGGCAAGTTGGGGTCAAGGGGTTTCCTAGTCCCCGTGTGGCTGTATGCTCGGTATTGGTTCAAGAGGCAAGAACCTCGGGTCCTAGGGGTGGCAAGTATGGAACTGCAAAAACCACAACCCTCGTGGCATCCCATACAAGCCTTAACATGTTTAACTTTCATCTCTGATCATACCACCTCATCCTGTCCAACTAGGTTTGATGTAGCCCGACCTTTGGTCGTTACCACATCATGGTCTCCAACTTATGCCAAGTCGTCATGGACTCCAAAGGTGAATCCGTTCCTCTATGCGAGCCCACTTCCTACTCTTTTGAATGGTATACTACTTCATACTCCGTCCCATATCCATGATAGGTTCACACCAACAAGTACGGAGACATGTGAGGAAGCCTGGAGCACCAAGCCTGACAAGACGGAGGCTTGGAAGAGAAGACGGAAAAAGCAGCAGCTGGAGCACCGGAGTCTCCGGCCACACCGGAGTCTTCGGTCAGAAGACCCCGGAGTCTCCGGCCTGCCGACCACAGAGTCTCCGGGCCAATCTCCGGACCAACCCCCAGATCAAGCTCGAGGACAATCTGTCTGCCACTCTGGAGACGACACCGGAGACAGACTGGAGTCTCCAGCCCACGCGGGAGTCTCTGGCCTGAGCGTATGGGCCTGCGCGCCATCATCTGGGCCTTTGGCCCATGTACCACTTAGTCTGCCCAGACTTTCCCCTTTTGTTCCAAAAGTACCCTTGAACTAGTGGCTGGCCTATATATAGTGCCCCGACCCCCTCATGTAACCCGAGGCATAGATAATAGACTAAAGAAAACCCCCTTTGTGGAATCTCTAGTTTTGCCTCATCCCCTTCTACCAAAGGGGATCGACTATCGTCACCACCTCGTTAGAGTTTGCATCGCGCCTCCCTTTTTGTACAAGGCCGTGGCATGGGTGTCCCTTTGCCAAGATGTCAAGACCCTCTCCAAGGTGTTCTTCCCTCTCCGCATGAGATTGACGGGAGCACGTTGACCGATCTTTCCTTGCGAGGATTCTATTGGACCGGTGGCCACCAGCGAGAGCAATCGTCCTTGTATCGTGTGAGTTTTGCGTGTGTTCATCGTGTTCTTCGCGAGGTGTGCATCCTCTTCCGCTACCTTCTCCCTTTCCCCTCGCTTTCCCATCGATTTGACCATGAGATCCGTGAAGATAGGGACACCCACGGGGTTACCCCATAACATTTGGTATCTGCAGCTTTTGGTTGCCACGGATTTCTCCTCGATTTGGTCTTTTTCCCCATAAATCGAAAATTCCACCACAAACAGCCCCAATTCGTGTTCTGGATCGATATGTGATTTGAGTGCCTTTTGGTAGGTTTTGATCCGTGGATTACTTGCTAAACTTGTTGATCTACCTTCCCCTGCATTCCCATAGCCTAATTCCTTGATTTTCCCCACCAATTTGGTGTTTTGGTTCGACTTTTTGCGCCAAAAATCGTGTCCTGTTCGTGTTCTGGACACGCAGAAATCGACCGGACCAGAGTCTCCGGCCTCGGACCGGAGGCTCCGGACCTCCAGACCGGAGTCTCCGCCCTACATGCTGACAGAAAAATCTGCTTCACAGTTTTGAGCATAATTTTCGCATACGAACTCGGATTTTGGTGTTCTTTAGCTTCTTTTGAAGAGGAGAAGGAGCTCCACATAATCATATCCGTGGTTCATGCTATCTACTCCATACAAATTCCGTGAGCAAGGCAGAATCCACCAATAAAGGGTGAAGATCGGCGATGAAAGGTATAAACATTCCGCGACTTGTCCACACTGGCATCCCCTTGTGAGTTACACTATCTTTGCGTTCAACAAAGACCTATTGAGACTAGTTCCTCCTATGATTGCTTGGGCTATGCACATTTGATACCTTGTAGAATTACGAGAAAAAGTTGTGAGCACGCTATCTCATATAGTTATCTTGTATAGTTGTTGGCACAAGGAAGAGGCACGTGAAAAAGAAAAGAAAAGAGAAAAAAATAGAAAAATAAAAAGAAGAAAAAGAAAGAAAGAAAGAAACAAGTGCCCCATACAATAGGAAGCGCAAGCTCGATGAACACCAAATAGGTGGTACTTATTGTGCATATCTTCTAGCCCACCAATTTATTGCAATCGAACTAGCGTCGCTCCTTGCACTTGTTCGACACGAGCTTATAGTCTTCGCTAGGTAATCATTTGGTTGTTAGCTCACTTTCTCCGTCACACAAGTCCCATTTATCCCACCGTGTGTGTTTCCTTGTATATATTCCCATCTTGTGGATTGACTTGTTTTGCTTTGTGATCATCGTGGTTCTTTACTTGCCATTACAATATCTTGATTTCGGATTGTTCTTGGACACACCACCTTCCATACCTATCCACCAGAAGCTTTGTGTGTGTGTTATTTTAGTGGTTAGTTGGTTTTGGTGTTCCGCGTGAACTTCACTTTGCTTGGTTTTGATTGCTCTCAAGTGTTTCCACTTGCATGATAATATCTTCCAAGGTAAAGTAAAGTTTGACGTTGCATCCCCAACCCCCTACCACTTCCATATACACCACTTGGTCTTGTGAATCATGTCTAGGGACTCCAGAACCGAGGATGATATCAATGAAGAATCCATGATGAGCCACCACGACTAGGACTCCACAAGTATAGAGGACATGATGGACCACTACACCGACAATGGTTCTGCATGCTTTGAGGATCCGGAGCATCACACCTATAACGGCTCCACATGCATGGAAGACTTCAAGAACAACAACGACAAGTTCCTCAAGTCACATCGACCAAGAGGGAGCTTCCACCTCGAGAGCGCCAAGGTCCACCATCACATGGACTAGTTCAAAAGCTCCCTCAACAACTTCAAGAGTGACATGGACAACAACTTCGCCAAAACCATGAGCATGATGGCCAAGACTAATGATGCTTTGCGCTCATTACAATGCCTCACCAAGAAGAGTGCCAAGGAAAAGGAGAAACTTCGCGAGCGTCATGTGGATGACCAAGTGCGCCATCTACATCAACCTCTAGCAAGGCACACCAATGACCTCCGTCAAAACCATCATAAGGTGCCTTCAACCACTCGTGCCACCACCAAAAGGGCACCAAGCGCAAGATCTCCTCCACGCCATCAAGCTTCACGCCAAGAGTCTACACTTCAAGATGGAGGAAGCCAAGGCCACATATGTGCTGAAGTCGATCTGAGCACCGCTCTCGACAACAACATGATCCTACTTCCACCACTACCACAAGATGGTGATGACAAGGTCGAGAATGGTAAGCATGGGACTTTCTCTTCACCAAAGGAGGCGCATGGAGTTGAGAGAACCGAGCCTACCCCCATATGCTTGAGTAATGATGTGGTACCAATACCATGTGAGTATGAGAGCCACTTAGCCCACTTGAGTGAGATGAGCGACTCCACCATACGTGAGATTGAGTGCTTCCATTTGGATGGCATGAGTAATACACCGAGTGAGTTGAGAGTGGTAGTTGATAGGTCATGTGAGACCACTTTGATTTCTAACGACTTACCCTCTACCTCTAGTGTGTTTCCTCATGTTGTGCTAGGTTCCATGGATCAAGAAGTGCCAAGCTTGGAGATGATGATGCCTCCAACAAAGAAGATGTACGTGGTGGATTAAGATGATGCCATCCCCATACATGATGAAGAAGTCGCCCACATGGAGGCCAACACTACCACAACACCCACTTCATATGAGAGGTATGAACAAGGTAAAAATAAGGGTGTTGGTGATGCAATGATCCCACTAGTGGACATGATGACTTGTGATGATTGGCATGCTATGGATGATGTTTGTGATATCACATACACTGTATTGATATTTCCATGTGATACTTTGCCTTTGCGTAATGTTGAGCATGTGAAATTATTTGATTGTGATGATGTTGCCATAGACATGCCATGCTCTAAAAGTTACATTGATGATATCATTGCTTGCACTTTATTGAAAAATTGCTCTTTCCAATGTTTTGCTTGCAATGATGTTACCAATGGTACCCCTCGAACCATGCTTTGCCATGAATGTTTTACAATCTCTCCCGTTGCTTGCAATAAGATGAAAAATTGCTCTTTCACTTGTTTTTTTTGCAACAATAATTCTCATATGCTTTCAACTAAGATGACCCCCATAGCTTTCTCAAAGTTTGGAGATTTTGGTAAATGTCATGATAACCATGTTCCCCACTTGCATACTCACCATGCATATTTTTCATACTTGATTGACACTAATGGTGATGTGTACAAGAAGAGATACGTCATGATGGATGATGTGTTTCTCTACCATGCACACATGTTCTTCCTTTTGTGTTTGATGTGTGTAGGTACCTGCATGATCATGTCAACCACGGTTAAGCACGAGTTGACAAAAAGAGCTCTAGAGAGCATCCCCCAAATGAGTTCAAGATCAAACCTAGCTCTGATACCTTTCACATGCTTTGCATCTTTCATGTTGACTAATTGCTCTTTCCTATGGTTTGATTGCAAGCATGTTGATGGTATTCTTTCACCTTTGTGACAATCATGTCTCGTTGCTATTAGATATTGATGCTTTGTGTGTTGCCACAAAAATGTTGAACAATTTCTCTTTCTGATGTTTTGTGTGCAACCATAATGCCATTATGAGCATGTATTGTCACGAGAGCTTCCAAGTCTCTCGTATTGTTGTTGTCACAAACATAAGGGCCACTTGCTCTTTCTTATGGTTTGTTTGTAAACATGTTGTTTTTGCTTCCGCTTGTGATACTCCAATGCCCATGATCTTTGATTATGATGATATGTGTATGGCATCCAACATATTGAACAATTGTTCTTTCCAATGGTTGGTTTGCATACATAATGTTGTTGTTTTGCATGTTCTTCCGCATGTGTTTTTACCGAATTCTCGTACTCTTGCATCAAAGATGTTGACCAATATTGTCCATTTCTTTGAGTGCCACACTAAGATGTTTTATGGAGTTTTTGAGTTCCCACATTTGGATGATGTTCAAATGATTTCCATGCACTTTGACCTTGCATATGCATCCGGTTTGCTATACTTGAGTTGTCCTAATAGTGTTGTGAACAAGAATGGACATGCAACAATTGACATGCTCCTCTATCACACACAAACATATGTTGCTTGGTCTTTGTTGTGTGAAGGTACAATTGTGTACACGTCAACCTCTATGAACAAAGAGTTGACAAGATGAATCGAAGAGAGTTACCTATGGCTGCCCTTCAGTGAGCCATCTCCACATCCTAAGGTGACTTCCTTCTACTTGAGGACTCATGCTATAATCTTCATGAATTGGCTACGCTTTGAGTGTTGTTTTGCTTTGTGGTGGGCTTTGTAGGCTTCATGGAAGACGAAGGAACATTGGAGTGTTGTTAATTCAATCTTCCCGAGGACGACTATATGGTGAACCCCAAGATCAAGAAGGTCTCTCGACATCATCTACTTTGTGATGAGCATGCAGAGTCGAGGACGACTCTTTTTGAATGCAGGGGAGATGATGTAGCCCGACCTTCGGCCGTTACCACATCATGGTCTCCAACTTATGCCAAGTCATCATGGACTCCAAAGGTGAATCCGTTCCTCTATGCGAGCCCACTTCCTACCCTTTTGAATGATATACTACTTCATACTCCATCCCATATCCATGATAGGTTCACACCAAAAAGTACGGAGGCATGGGAGGAAGCCTGGAGAACCAAGCCCGACAAGATGGAGCCTTGGAAGAGAAGATGGAAGAAGCAGCAGCTGGAGCACCGGAGTCTCCGGCCTGCCGACCACGGAGTCTCTAGACCCATCTCCGGACCAACCCCAGATCGAGCTTGAGGACAGTCTATCTGCCACTCCGGAGATGACACCGGAGACAGACCGGAGTCTCCGGACCATACACCGGAGTCTCCGGCCTGAGCGTATGGGCCCGTGCGCTGCCAGTTGGTCCTTTGGCCCATGTACACCTTAGTCTGCCTAGACTTTCCCCTTTTATTCCTAAAGTACCCTTGAACTAGCGGCTGGCCTATATTTAGTGCCCCCACCCCCTCATGTAACCCTAGGCATAGATGATAGACTAAAGAAAACCCCCTTTGTGGAATCACTAGTTTTGCCTCATCCCCTCTACCAAAGGGGATCGACTATCGTCACCACCTCGTTGGAGTTTGCATCGTACCTCCCTCGTTGTACAAGGCCTTGGCATTGGTGTCCCTTTGCCAAGAGGTCAAGACCCTCTCCAAGGTGTTCTTCCCTCTCCGCGTGGGATCGAGGGAGCACGTTGACCGATCTTTCCTTGCGAGGATTCTATCGGACCGGTGGCCACTGGTGAGAGCAATCGGCCTTGTATCATGTGAGTTTTGCGTGTGTTCATCGTGTTATTCGCGAGGTGTGCGTCCGCTTCCGCTACCTTCTCCCTTTCCCGTCACTTTCCCATCAATTTGCCCACGAGATCCGGGAAGATCGGGCCACCCACGGGGTTACCCCATAACAAGGTTCATTCATAGCTCTGATTGATCAACCAGATTGACCAACGGTAACAGCTAAGATTGGCTAAGCACAATAGGTATAAATAGCTCTAGTGAAGCTCATATGGCAAACCCTAGTTATGCTAGGAGTAGTGGATCAAGGAATATAGGCTACAAAGGAAACATGCATCAAATAGGATTAATCTATCTATCGAAGAAAGACTTTAGAACCATATGCGCATGACAAGAATGGAAAACTTTGAAATCATGGGATTATATCATGTATGGAGCTATGCTTGCCTTTGCCTGTTGATACCAGACTATAGATCTTCAATATTCATCAGATGATCTTGTTCATCGATAAACTTTGATGGTGTTGATCTTGATCTTCAATCTTGGACTCGATCTCGTTGCTCACATCAACTCCGAGGTCTACCGAGAAGAAGTAGAAACACTAGAAAGGAAAGCAACAATCAACACGTGGCATCAATGAAATTCTCAAGCATGAATGATGATATGACAAGTTAAATAAAGTTGAAACGTAACCCTAAAGCATGCTTGGAAATTTAAGCAGGGTCCGAGGGATCCAAACCCTTATTCGGACAAACCCAGGATGCATATGAGAGGGGTTATTTTATTATTCTAATTAAACTTGTCATTTAAGTTGCTTCAAAATGCATGATTTTGATGCCATGATATAGATCTCATTTTTCTGATCATTTTGATATATTATTTGTATTTTCTGATAAAAATGAATTAGTTATGATTTTTCCCAATTTTAATTCATTTTAAATCATTTTTGGAATATTATAAAATAATTACATATTGGGAATACATTATATTTTTATTATTTTAAAAGCATTTCTGAAAATGTTATATCACTTACAGGGTGGATCCACCTGTCAGCATTTAATATATTACAAAAATTATTTACAAAAAAGAAAAGAATTATTGCACAGGCATGACGCCTTGCTGACGTCAGCAATGGAGGGAATCTTCCCAATCGATGATGGATCTGCCGATTGGGGGCACGCCAGGATGCGCGAGGGGGTTCGTTGGAGAGAGGAGGCCGAGGAGGACCTTCGAATGCTCACTGAAGCTACGCACACAACACGGCAAGCGGTAACGTTGGAAGATGAACGACGAGGGGACACTGCAGAGCGAGAGGAAGGAAGCGGAGGAGCTAGGGAGAACCCTGACCACGATGGAGGGTGCGGCGAGGCCGGGTGAGGTCAGACCATGAGGAATTAACGGTGCGACTGCGGTGACCGGGGTTGGAATCGAGCTCGATTACGACAAGGAGGCAGCTCCCCTACCTGCGAGATTTGACGAGGATGTTGAGGAAGGCAAGGCACTTCTCTCGGGATTCTCGGTGGGACTTTGGTAGGCTCAAAATGACGGCTATGGATGACACCGGTGGCACTTGGGTTTGGCCAGAACGGGAAAACCGCGACAGAGGGCGAGGAAAGTGAAACAGGTATGGGGAGAAAGAGGAGGAAGAGGTCGTTCTTATCCGCGTGTCCTAGGGTGGCAGCGATCATCTCTTTACAGTGGAGATTGATGGAAACACGTGGGACATCGAGCTGCTTCCTAGGGGGGGGGTCCAAGATGACGAGACAAAGCGGTACGCGGGCTGGGTGGAGGTGGGCTTCTACCGGGCTGCAGGAGAGGTTGCAGGCTGCGCTGGTGGGCGGAAAACAAAGAGGAGGGGAGATGGGCTCTGGCCCAAGTAGCTAGGGTTGCTATATTGTTTATTGTGAGAACCTTTTTCTTTTCTGTTTTTCTCTTTTGTAATTCAATATCTCTTTTGTTTTAAATATTTTTAAAATACCAAAACTTTTATAAAATATAAAGAACAATCTGGGGCCCTCCATACTATTTGGGCTCCATACTTTTATGATTTCAAAATATTTTAAAACCCATTTGAGAGGTTTTCAAAGAGAGGTAGGGATTAGTGTTTTTTCTTTATTTTATTCAATGCATATTTTAAAATATGATGCTCATGAATTCACAATCAAACACCTAATTACTAGTTAAGTAAAACTGGGGTGTTACATGATCTTCTAAGAAGGTGACCTTGTGTGGATATACTTAAGCAAAGAATGCTTCCCCAAGGATCGCGACTCCAAGCTCAAGCCAAGAGGAGATGGTCCCTTCAAAGTCCTCAAGATGATCAACAACAATGCATACGTCGTCTACATACCGACCTCGAAATATCTCATGAGGAAGACATTCAACGTCAAGGACCTTTCACCATTTCATGGAGATGATCAAGATGATACGGCTGAAGAGTTGAGGATGACTCTTTCCCAAGGGGGAGCAGATGTATCCCGTCCTACGGACGTCCCTACATCTACACCACCAAGTCCCCCAAGTGGACCAATGACTCGCGCCCGAGCCAAGCTCCTACAATCTAAGGTTAACTTGCTCCTCTCCTTGTGTGTTTCGATACATCCTTGGATGGTTTGCTACTTCATGCCAATACTTTGTGCATTCTCAGTTTTGAACCCCATTTAGAAATGCTAAGATAAGGAACCAAGCACTCACAAGAAGAAGCTCCAGACAGAACCGGCGCGAGGTCTGGCAAACCGACGCCACCGCCATAATTTCTAGCAACAATTCCAGCAGATCGGAACCCCTGCCAGAAATCCTAGTGCCAGGTCCGGTCTCGACTAGAAGCCGACCGAAACTGGCTTTTGTAAGTACCGGCGCGTGCCAAAGGAACCGGTGGCCGTCGGAAATTCTGGCACGGTAGGACTTACTGTCTAAACCTCTAGGATTCGAGTCAACTCTTGGAATTTGCCCATGTAATTCCCTATTTCGTATAGACTTTACCCTTTTGTACCCAAACTACCCATGTTTTAGTGGCTGGCCTATAAAAAGCCCCATCACTCCATTGTAATCCCTAGACTTGATAATTGGAATTAGAAGAAACCCTTGTGGATGTATGTAATTCTAGTCTCATGCTCCTTTGACCAAGGAGCACCAATTATCCCCCACCTCTTGACCTTTGCATTGTGCGTACAAGTTGTACAAGGCCTTGGCATCGGAGTCCTTCGCCAAGTTGTCAAGATGTCACCGAGCCTCCCACTTGCCATGCCAGTTAGAGAGAGAGATCCTTGCCCGCCACCAATCCTAGCGATTGTGTCAGACTGGTTGTTGCCAACATGAGCTATTGGTTTGTATCGTGTTTTTGTGTGTGTTCGTCGATTTCATCATGTGTGTATTTGTGGATTTCATCCTCTCCCTCTTTCCCACTCACCTGCAACTTGATTTCCATGGGTATTCGTGAAAGATTGGGCAACCCCAATGGGTCACCCCTAACACATCCTACACGTGCAATCTCTACTAAAAACATACTTCATGCATACGAAAAATAGTAAGACATTTATAATAGTTCTACTTGCCTTTGGTAGTTGTAGTCATCCAGATAATCCTCACAATAGAAAATGTTGGACTCGTCACAATCACAATAGTTGTATTCCTCGCAATCTAACGTTTAAAACAAGGCACAACAAACACACCATTCAAAACATACTCAGTTATGCACAATACAATAAAACAATGATGAACCAATGCATGAATGACGATTTAATATGCCACATTGGTTGTAAAATATTTTCCATGTCAATAATTATATCTAAGGCCATATTAATGTCGCACCTGAAACAAGTATTCCATAGATACCTTATTTGTATTTTTCAATATATAGATAATTTATTATGATTTATTTACTATAAAAGGCCATTAAACTATTTAAGTGACTATAGTAGATCTATACTATAAACGTTGTATATAAAAGAATATTCGTATTCCTCATATTTTTCTGAATCCATTGATACATTTTTTATTTTTTTGGACATGTAGATCTTTTTATATGAATTATACAAGTTAATATGTTTTCTAGCTTTTTTCCTAATTCAATTTTAAATGGTTAGTTGACTATGCTAACTAAGCGCTGACCTGCTGAGTGGATGCTGACGAGGCACGATGTGGCATCGACAAGGCAATCTGACTCCGCATGACACGCGGCTGCACCTTTGATGAGGACATCCCTATACTTACACCTTCCCCAATTGCTATTGAAGATGTTCCAGTTGTTGCTAAGAAGGATCATTCCAATGAGATTAGAATAGGACCTATTACAAGAGCTCATGCTAAGCTACTAGAACAATAGGTGAATTTGTTTCTTAATGAATCTGATGTTTTGCTTAATGAGAATTTTATAGTGCCTAAGTCTTTGTACTATTGTATGATCAGGGTACATGAGAGAAGAAGGTGTAGCACAGAGCAAGGAGCTGAAGCATATGGAGCTTGGCATGTTGATCAATGAAGAATGCACGAGGGAGGAGAGGGAGGAAGCGCAAGGAGCTACAAAGGAGGAGATCAACACACGGCAGAAGGATCTCTACCTCGGTAGAGAAACAACATTGTTTTCTGCCACAGCACAAAAAAGACCCCTTATCTGCCACGATAGGCTGCCGCGTCACAAAAACGGGCACCAACTCTGCCACGGCAGAGCAGGCCTGTGTGCCTTAGGCCGCACCCCATGGGTCGGTTTTTATCTTAGTCTAGGTTGAACCAAACCTGTTTCTTAGCATTGGCCACCGCCCCTAGTCCTTAAATAGATGGGGTTCCACTTCCCATAGCGTTTAGACCACGTTAAAATATATTAGAGTTGATTCTTATTAGAACCTCTGGAATTACTTGTGATCGAAATACTTGCTGCAATTGAGTGTGATCTGTTGTTCCACTTGGAATCGGTAGATTGCAAACTACCGTTCATGCTCGACGGCTGCGTGCGCAAGAGTGTGGTATTGTGAATATCCCACAGGGTTCGAGAGCTATTGTATTGGCATCAGGGTTCAAGCGGGAGAGTTCATAGCTACAGGCTAGTTATCTATCCACCATTATTATCATCTAGAAGTGCTTGCTGAGAAGAATGGGCCACCCCATATCATCTTGGTATCAAAGCTCCTTGTTTACTCGGTGAGCAATCCACAATCCATCTGTAGATTAGATTACTTTTTGTCCTATATAGAAAAATCCCCACAAAAAGATTTGCCATAGCATAGATTACATTGTTTTCAAGTTTTAGTCGCTGATTGTCTATCTCGTAGATCTGATCTATAGTCAATTCGTAGGAGTCTAGGTTTCATTGTTGCATTAGATCTAGTTTTCCTTACAAAGCCGAGTACACCATTGTTTCTGCCACCAAAAGTCATATCCGATCCAATCATAAGAGTTCTGGTTGTTTACTCTTGGCCGAGTCGAAATAAAAAAAATCGGTCACCGACTCTGCCGCGGAATAGAAACCGGCTGTTTCTCAGCCGCGAGTCCGTGTCTGCCGCGGATCAAACTCCTTTCGCAACACGATTTGTTGCTGTTTTCTTGCCATGACACGCGTCTTCCGCGAGGTGCTGTTCTACAGCGGCACATTTTGGCCCCAATTTTCAGCCGTGGTACAGTTTCTCAAACACTTTGATCTTTTGTATTTTCCCATCCATAGCTACAGCCCATCTATTTACATGTGTTAGGAACTTGCCCATTGAGACTAGCTGCCGCTCTTACAGGCTGCTCTTAGGTATTTGGTACTGTACTTTATATTTTGGTCGTGATCATAGTGTGATACGTATTCAAAAAAAAGAAGATATAGCAAAAGAAAAAGCAAAAAGAGAAAGAATCAGTACAAAAGTAAAATAGAAATAAAAGGAGAATTGTGCAAGAGGCCTAGTGATATTTGTGCACCGGTAGATTGAGCAATCTTGTGCCTGTTCACTTTGAGCTTTGCTAGTGTCTCTCTAGTGCAGTGAAACACCCTTCATAGTTGCCTTGCCACGTTTATCTCCACGTGTGTGTTTATTGGGTTTTGTACGATCAACACTAGGACTTGTTTGCGGTGTAGATAGGATATCATCCCTACAACTCCACCATAAATAACATGTGTGCCTGTGATTGTTCTCCATACCCTTGATATTCACTTCATCATATCAGTGCATAAGTCTTTGATTTCGATTTGGTAAAGCATCTCTTATCACTTTGGAATGGTAAGATCTGCTTTCTTGTCAGTTTGGAATGAGTTGTGAGTGTTACACCAAACATATTTTGATTTTTGCACTAACCTACTAATCATGTCTGTTAGTGATGAAGTTGTTATGCGGAAAAAGAATGATGAGGATCTTGTTACTTGGCGAGAGTATGAAGCATTGAAATCTCATTTGACACATGTGTTTACTGCCACAACAGATGGGAGTGAGAAGTCAATACAAGATGTGCAACTTGCGTTGGACGCAAATGAGGGGGCGGTCACTAACATTCAAACACAAGTTACGACCCAAAACACCAATGTAGAAGCTTTGCAACGTTCTATTGCAGATTTGACGATAGCACTTGAGCAACAGCAGCCACAGCAATATGATGATGCTGTTGACGATGATGAAGGTAGTAATGCCGGTGATGTTTAACATCCAAACCGTGCTGGCCGAGCGCGTGTGCCTCCTCCTGCTCATTGTCGTGGCTGGGCTCCAGTTGGTTGTGCTCAACATGTTCTACCCAGATCCCTGAGGATCGTTTGGGTAAGCCAATTTTTTTGATTCCCTAGTTTGATGGTTCACTTAATCTTGAAGATTACCTTACATGGGAGTTGAAGATTGAGAAGCTTTGGCGTTTAAATGAGTATAGCAAAGGCAAGAAGGTAAAACTTGTAGAGTCAGGATTTGATGGATATGCATTAAGTTGGTGGGATGCTATTGTGCAAAATACAAGAGATGACAATGACCTTCCTGTGCTCAATTGGAGAGAGATGAAGCGCATCATTAAGGAATGTTTTGTGCCCACTAACTATTTGCTTTCAGTTTTTGACAAGTTGACACAATTGAAGCAAGGAACGATGTCAGTTGATGAGTACTACATGGAGATGCTTATGCAACATGCTAGAGTTTGTGAATCACTTGAGACGACTATGCAACGTTTTCTCAACAATTTGAAGCTACCTATAAAGAGTATAGTTCGTCATCACAAGTACGAGACTATGAACGCGTTGTTGCATCATGCAAGAGATGCAGAATCCCAGCTTGCTGAAGAGGCAAAGGCCCGTGCAAGGTATCCTTCCACCAACAGTTTTTCAGCAAGATCTACACCGCCCTCTCCTATGGCGCCATCTGCAGCGCCTGCTGGTCATCCTTCACCATCTCCGGCCAAGTCTACCCCTCAACAATCTTATGGTTCCAATGTGAAGAAACCTGGTGCTCCTATTGCTAGATCGGGTTCCAATATGTCAACTGCTCATAATCACGATGTGGAGTGCCATACTTGTGGAGGTAGAGGTCACTACAAGCGAGATTGTCCAAACCGCAAGGTCGTGTTTGTCAATGAACAAGGAGAGTATGAAAGTGGAGATGACGTTGATCCTAATTGTGCTGATGACGATGGTTATGACAGCGAGAAAAGGTATGGACGCTTTCCCTAAGCATGCGCCAACCATAGTGGTGTCTCCACGTATACTTAGTGACGCAGCCCGTCCTACGGACGCTCCTACATCTACACCACCAAGTCCCCCAAGTGGACCATTGTCTCGTGCTCGAGCCAAGCTCCTTGAAGCTAAGGTGAATTCGCTCCTTGTCTCATGTGATTTCGATACATCCTTGGATGGCTTGCTACTTCATGCCAATACTTTATGCATCATCAGGTATGAACCCCATGAAAAATTCCAAGGGAAGTAGCCAAGCCATCACAAGATGGAGCTCTAGACCAAACCAGCGCCAGGACCGGCAGACCGGAGATCTTGCCGGAACTTCCAACGCACGTTCCGGTGGACCGGACCCTAGACCAGAATTTCTGGCGCTCTCCGAAACCAATAGGCACAGACCAAACGGCGTTCCGGTTTCGACCAGAATTTCCGGCGGCGACCAGAAATTCAGGCGCCGATTCCGGCGCTGCCGTACTTATTTCCGGAATCGCCTCCCCAAATTCCTACATGGGGTTGATGCCCGAAAATATTCCTATTTTGCACAGTCTTTACCTTTTTATGCCTATAATACCCTTGAACTAGTGGCTGGCCCATATATAGTCCCCCACATCCATTGTAAACCCTAGGCATGATATTTGGAATTAGTGGAAACCCCTTGTGGATCTATCTCTTATGCTCCTTTGACAAAGGAGCACCAAATATCACAAACCTCGTTGGAGTTAGCATCGTGCCTCCGCATTGTTCAAGGCCTAGGCATCGGAGTCCCTTTGCCTAGACGTCAAGATCACCGAGTCTCCCTACTCGCCGTGCCGGTTCGAGAGAGAGTCCTCTGCCTGACCCTGATCCTAGGGATTGCGCCGGACCAGTCACCGCCATCGTGAGCTATTGGTGTGTATTGTGTTTTCGTGTGTGCCTATGTTCATCGTGTTCTTCATGCGTGAGTTCATTGTGTTCATACTCATCTCGCCCCCCGCACTCCACCCTTGATTTGAACAGGATTCGTGAAAGATCGGGCCACCCTAGAGGTTTTCCCTCAACATATTGGTATCAAGAGCTTCGTTGCTCATGAATTCCCCTAGAAAATTTTCTTCTATCACCCAAAAATTCAGAAATCCCCAAAAAATAGCCCTAAATTTTCCTTCGGATCGATCTCTGGATTTGGTGCGTTTTTAGTGGTTTTGTTCCACAGATTTGTTGCTTTGGGTACCGATCTACCTTCCTAGAACCCTGCCCTAGGCCAATTTGGAGAAGTTTCTGAAAACTTTGACAGATTTAATTTTTGGAGTTCGTCATGAACAAATTTTGGCTCCATGCCCGACGGACCAACTGCACCGCTAAAAATTCCCGTGAGAATCCCGGCGAACCGGAAATTTCATCGAAAATTTTGGCACACGGTCCGGCACTGCCAGTTTGGCCGCCCAAATTTCCTGATTTCCCTAGTTTGGTCCGTTTTTTCACTTGTGTTGTTCGTGCCTCATGTGCGTGTCGTCCCAACTAACTTCAAGCTTCTGAAAGTCATCACACACTGTGCCCCTCGACACCGCGACGCCGAACATCATCCCCTACACCGGTAGCAAGTCGTCAATACCGAAGGTATAACTTGGTCCACCTTGTTAACCTTTCATCCTTGTGTGTATCTATCCTATGAGAGAAACTCATTTTGTGTTTGTCTAAGCATTGTGCACTTGCCCTTGGAGAAGTAGAGTGTTGAAGCAAATACAAAAGAGACATGGTAGTATAGAAAGGGAGAAAAAGAATCAAAAAAAGAGAGAGAAAAAAGAAAAAGCAAAAGAAAAAGAGAAAGATACAAAGTCTCCCAATACAAAGAGAGTCTGAAGCTTGTAAGGAAAGAGACAGATAGAGCACGACCAAGGCAAGTGCACAAATCCGTTGCTTATTTCTCTTTTGGCGAACGAGTTATGGTCTCTCCTTGCGTTGGCACGACACCGAGCGTAGACTTTGTTGGGACATTTTGTGCTCATTTTATAGTGGTGTTAACCACATCCGTCTCCACGTGTGTGTATCCTTGTGTTTTGTAGATCGTTTCCTTTTCGCTTTTGATCTTTGGTTCTCTACCACTTTTGATAATAACCTTTTCTTTGGATCGTTTCGTTTGGTTCTCCACAACTCTAACCTTCCACCAAAAGTTGTTGAGATTTAGTTCTTTATTTAGTGTGAGGTTTCTTTGCGATTTCAATTTGCACGCTTATAGCTCTCACTTGTGGTTTCTAGTTTGGTGCAATCCCGAAGGTGAGGTAAAAGGCTAACACCACCATATTCCACTTCCATATACAATCCTTATGTGTTTTGAATGATGGATAGGCACGGTGAGTTGAGCCAACCACCTCCCCAAGAAGAAGAATATGGACCATACATGACGGCGCAAGTCACTTCATCATTCGACAAGAGTTTCGTGAACGTTGCCAAGCTCTCGAGACGCGACAAGATGAACAATTTGGCGAGAAGCAAGCCGAGTTCAAGAACATCGACAACCCCTTTGATGACCTCGAAAGGCAAATGCACGCAATGCATCACAACTTTGGCCATCGAAATGAAGCACTGCAACACTCCATCGCTGAAACAAATGACAATCTTCGACGCCTCATTGACAGAATGGCAAGTCCATGTTCACGCGCATCAAGTTCCAAGTGCTCCAAGACGCAATGACGCCCCCGTGGTTGAAGATGGAAGCTCTTCAAACTATGCTTCCCCACGACATGAAGCAACGTCAAGGGAATTACTGATTCATCAAGCACAACCAGAAGAAGAACCGCGAGTGGAACCTCGAGCCCAACCTCAACTACATCGCCTTCATCACCATGAAGTTCTTGCAACTACAAGTGATTAATCCAACTTGGAGGATCAAGCTCGTCGTCATCATGAAGTTCTCCAAGATCCTCATCTTCGTCATTAACGTCATGAACGTCCACACCGACACCATAGTCATCATGATGAGCCTCCTATGCAACAACAACACTTGGAGCGTCAAGTGGTACAAATTGAGCGATGCCTACCACGTCATGAGGCTCAAGACCATGATCTTCGTCGTGAGGCCCATATGCCTAAACCACATCACCAACCAAGGAACGAGCCTCCTCTTTGTCATCGTCCACGTCATGAGGGTCCGCACCCTCAACAACGTCAAGAAGCCCAAGTGCCTCCTGCTTGTCAACAACCACGCCAAGATCAAGAGCAAGTTCCACCACCTATAAATGAGGCTCCTCAACCGCAAGAACATCAACAAGCTCAACAATTCATTGCAATGATCGCATAAAAGATGACGACCGTCATCAACAAGGAAACCGTCGCCACCATTATCACAATGAGGAAGTAACATTTGGCAAGCTCAAGTTCACGATGCCCAAGTTCACCGGCTCAAATACCCCGAAGAATACCTCCCATGGGCACTCAAAGTCGACAAGATCTTCCGTATGCACAATTATAGCAACGAGAAGATGGTCTCCATGGCTTCCCTTGAGTTTGATGAGTATGCCAACCTTTTGTGGGAAGAAGTTCAAGTTGCTCGTGATGCAAGACAAGAACCGCCAATCACAACTTGGAATGACATGAAGGCTCACATGAGATCCTGTTTTGTTCCCGCACACCACACTCGCGACCTCTTCAAGAACCTTCAATTGCTGCGTCAAGGGACAAATACCATGGAAGAGTACTTCAAGGAAATGGAGCTCAACATGATCCGCACCAACATTGAAGAGAGCAAGGTGAAAACCATGGCACACTTTCTCATTGGCTCGAACCACCCAATCAAGCGCATCATCTATTTCCAAACATACAATGACATGGTTGAGCTTGTGCACATCACAAATAAAGCCGTGTGTTAAGTGCAAGAGGACATCAAGTACAAAAATCCCAAGACATACTTAACCTACAAGCAAGCTTCAACTACTACACCAACCACCTTCAATGGAAGTTCCTCAAGTACCTCCAAGCCTTCCTTCAAGCCCACACTTCCGCAAGGAAAACTTCCCCCAAGTGGCAAAGAAGCAAAGAGTGATACAACTTTCAACCGTGAATGCTACAAGTGTGAAGGCAAAGGACACAAGTTGGCCGAGTGTGGAAACAAGAAAGTATTGTTTATCCATGACAATGGCGACAAAGAGTACTTGAGTGAAGATGAATTTGATGCCTGAGTCAAGGAAGCAATGACAAGGCAAGGCATGGAAGATGACCAAGAACTCCTCATGTGTTAATATGACGCAAGTCCATAGCTTGTGGTCATAAGAATCTTGACCACATAAGCATAAGAGCATGAATACCAATGCTCAAATATCTTCCAAACACGAGCCGACATCAATGGAAAATCTATCAAAGTGATCCTCGATGGAGGGAGTTGCCACAACCTTGCTAGCACCAAGTTGTGTGAGAAGCTCAACCTCACCCTCCATCCGCACAAGCACCCCTACCATGTGAAATGGCTAAGTGACCAAGGGTCCGTGAATATCAAGCATACCGTATCGGTAACCTTCGCCATTGGTCCTTACAAAGACACGTTGGAATGCGATGTTGTGCCCATCACGGTTTGTCATCTGATACTTGGTAGACCTTGGAAATTCGACAAGGTTTCTCTACATGATGGTCGCACCAACGTATACACCTTCAAATGGCTCAACAAAACATGTGTTTTGCAACTGATGACTCCTAGACAAATAATTTTGGACAATGGAACAACTTTATCAAGGGCACAAAAAACAACACATACTTTTGAGAAGAGCGGTGAGCGAGAGAACCACATCATAGTGAGTGAGAGCCACAAGCCAAACTCGAGTGGAAAAACTAAGAGTGTTCTCCTTGCCACCAAAAGTGACATGAGAGATGTGTGGAACAACCCATCCATCTTCCACTATGTCCTCATTTGCAAGGGACTAGCGCAAGGAACTAATGACTTAACCAATGTTCCTCCATCCTTGATGTCTGTTTTGCAGGAATTCAAGGATGTGTTTCCCGAAGAGCTTCTACATGGACTACCTCCTCTTTGCGGAATTGAGCATCGCATTGACCTCATCCCCGGCGCACCCCTTCCAAACTGCGTCGCTTACCGCACGAACCCAGAGGAGATGAAGGAGATCGAACGTCAATTCAACCAACTCGTCTCCAAAGGTTTGCTCCAAGTAAGCACTAGTCCAAGTGTTCCAAAATCGGATGATACACTATGGTTATGCATGGACTGCCGTCCAACCAATGCTATCACCGTGCGTTATCGACATCCTATACCGCGTCTTGGTGACATGCTTGACGAGTTGTGTGGAGCCACTATTTTCTCGAAAATTGATCTCCGTAGTGGTTACCATCAAATACGCATGGCGGAAGGTGATGAGTGGAAAACCACCTTGAAGACCAAAATTCGTCTCTATGAATGGTTGGTTATGCCTTTTGGCTTATCTAATGCCCCATCCACCTTCATGCTCCTAATGAACCATATTTTGTGTTTGTCTCATTGGCAAGAGTGTCGTTGTCTATTTCGATGATATACTTGTTTATAGCAAATCGCTTGAGGACCATGTTACACATGTCAAGGAATTCTTGCAAATCCTTCGACATGAAAAACTATATGCTAATTTTCCCAAGTGCACCTTTTCTAAAAATAAGTTATTTTTTCTTGGATTTGTCATTTCTTCGAAGGGCATTGAAGTCGATGTTTCCAAGGTCAGGGACATACGAGATTGGCCCATCCCCACAAATGTGAGTGAACTCTGTAGTTTTCATGGGTTGGCTGGTTTATATCATCGCTTTGTGAAAGAATTTTCTACCATTGTTTGTCCTCTACACGAATTGACCAAAAATAATGTCACCTTCGTATGAGGAAAAGTACAACAAAAAGCTTTTGATGAGCTTAAAAGGAGGCTCACTGAAGCACCTCTTCTTGTGTTACCGGATTTCACAAAAACTTTTTAGATAGAGTGTGACACTAGTGGTATTGGCATTGGAGGAGTCCTTATGCAAAACGAACGTCTTATAGCCTACCATAGTGAGAAACTTGATGGTGCTTGCCTTAATAATCTGATTTATGAAAAAAGAGCTTTTGCCTTAGTTCGTGTTCTTCAAGTTTAGCAACACTATCTATGGCCTAAAGAATTTATCATACATTCTGACCATGAGTCTTTGAAATATTTCAAAGGCCAAGCCAACTTGAGTAAGAGACACGCTATGTGGGTCGAGTTTATGGAGTCTTTTCCTTACATTGTCAAGTATAAGAAGGGCAAAGATAATGTAGTTGCGCACGCTTTGTCTCGCAAGCACACAAACCTTCTTACTCGACTTGCAATCAATGTGTTGGGTCTTGATGAAATCAAAACTTTGTATTCTTCCAGCCCATTATTTGAACCAATTTTTGCATAGTGCTCCATTGACAAAGGAGTTTATGATTTCTATTTGCATAAGGGCTTTCTATTTAAACAAAACAAGCTTTGCATTCTGAAGTCGTCTCTCCAACTTTTGCTTCTCCAAGAATCTCATGGTAGGGGCCTCATGGGTCACTTTGTCCATGACAAGACATTGGACATGCTCTCCACTAACTACTTTTGGCCTAATATGAAGCGTGACGTGGAGCGCTATGTTCAACGATGCCCAACATGTGTTCAGGCTAAGTTGCAAGCTAACTCTTATGGTATTTATATGCCATTGCCTATTCCTTATTACACCTTGGTCCGACATTAGCATGGATTTTGTGTTAGGATTTCCTAGGTCTAGGAATGGACATGATTCTATATTTTTTGTTGTGGATCGCTTTTCCAAAATGGCACACTTCATACCGTGTCATAAGACCGACGATGCTTCACATGTTGCAAATTTGTTTTTCAGAGAAATCGTGTGTCTTCACGGTGTGCCAAGAACAATCGTCTCTGATTGCGATGTCAAATTCATGAGCTACTTGTGGAAGACCCTCATGGCCAAACTCGGCGTCAAGCTACTCTTCTCCTCTGCATCGCACCCATAAATCGATGGCCAAACCAAGGTTGTCAACCGAAGCCTCGGGACGCTCCTTCATGTGTTGATCAAGAAAAACCTCAAGGATTGGGAGGAATGCAATCCCCACACCGAGTTTGCCTACAACTATGCCAAGCACTCAACAACCAAGATGAGTCCCTTCATGATCTTCTATGGTTTCGAGCCTCTCACCGCACTCGACATCCTACCGCTACCTCTTCCTAAGCGCACCAACATGGACATCGACAAGCACGCTCGAGCTATGAAGAAGCTTCACGAAGAAATAAGAGCTATAATCGAGTAACAAGTCCTTCGCCAAGCTTCAAGGTCAAACAAGGATAAGAAGGAAATGATCTTTCAAGAAGGTGACCTTGTGTGGATACACCTAAGCAAGGACCGCTTCCCCAAAGAACGTGACTCCAAGCTCGAGGCTCGAGGAGATGGTCCCTTCAAGGTCCCGAAGAGAATCAACAACAACGCCTACATCATCGACATTCCAACCTCTAAGTACCCTACAAGAAACACATTCAATGTCAAGGACCTTTCACACTACCATGGAGATGTTCAAGATGATAACCATGAAGAGTCGAGGATGACTCTTTCCCAAGGGAGCGGGGTGATGTTGCAGCCCGTCCTACAAACGCTCCTACATCTACACCACCAAGTCCCGCAAGTGGACCAATGACTTGTGCTCGAGCCAAGCTCCGTCAAGCTAAGGTAAATTCGCTCCTTGTCTCATGTGATATCGATACATAGTTGGACGACTTGCTACTTCATGCCAATACTTTATGCATCATCAGGTATGAACCCCATGATGAAATGCCAAGGGAAGCAGCCAAGCCGTCACAAGATAGAGTTCCAGACCAAACCGACACCAGGACCGGCGGATCAAAAATCTCGCTGGAACTTCCGGCGCACGCTCCAGTGGACCAGACCCCTGACAGGAATTTCCGACACTCGCCAAAACCAACCAGTGCCAACCAAACTGTGCCTCTATGAGCCGTTCCGGTTTCGACCGGAATTTCTGGCGGTGACCGAAAATTCCGGTGCTGATTCCGGCGTCGTCAGACTTATTGCCACAATCGCCTCCCCGAACGCCTACATGGGTTTGATGCCCGAGAATATTCCTATGTCACCCAGTCTTTATCTTTTTATGCCTAAAATACCCTTGAACTAGTGGCTGGCCTACATATAGTCCCCCACATCCATTGTATACCCTAGGCATGATATTTGGAATTAGTGGAAACCCCTTGTGGATCTATCTAGTTCTTGCCTCATGCTCCTTTGACAAATGAGCACCAAATATCACAAACCTCGTTGGAGTTTGCATCATGCCTCCGTGTTGTACGAGGGCTAGGCATCGGAGTCCCTTTGCCTAGACATCAAGATCTCACCGAGTCTCTCTACTCGCCGTGCCGGTTCGAGAGAGAGTCCTCCGCCTGACGCCGACCCTAGGGATTGCGCCGGGCCAATCACCGCCGGCCTGAGCTATTGGTGTGTATTGTGTCTTCGTGTGTACATGTGTTTGTCGTGTTCTTCGTGCGTGAGTTTGCCGTGTTCATCCTCCTCTCCTCCCCCCGACCCTCGATTTGAACGGGATTTGTGAAAGATCGGGCCACCCTAGAGGTTTGCCCTCAACACTTAGTGTGCAGCCTATTGTTGATTCGCAGAGCTGAAACTTGTTCCAAATATCTACGAATGCTCCTACATCTACACCACCAAGTCCCGCAAGTGGACCAATGACTCGTGCTCGACCCAATATCCGTCAAGCTAAGGTGAATTCGCTCCTTGTCTCATGTGATTTCGATACATAGTTGGACGACTTGCTACTTCATGCCAATACTTTATGCATCATCAGGTATGAACCCCATGAAGAAATGCCAAGGTAAGCAACCAAGACATCACAAGGCGGAGCTCCAGACCAAACCGGCACTAGGACCGGCCAATCAGAAATCTCGCCGGAACTTCCAGCGCATGCTCCAGTGGACCGGACCCCTGACCGGAATTTCCGACACTCGCCGAAACCAGCGCCGACCAAACTGCGCCTCTATGAGTCATTCCGGTTTCGACCGAAATTTGCGGCGGCGATCGGAAATTCCAACACACTTATTGCCGCAATCGCCTCCCCGAATGCCTACATGGGTTTGATGCCCGAGAATTTTCCTATTTCGCCCAGTCTTTACCTTTTTATGACTAACAAACCTTTGAACTAGTGGCTGGCCTACATATAGTCCCCCACATCCATTGTAAACCCTAGGCATGAAATTTGGAATTAGTGGAAACCCCTTGTGGATCTATCTAGTTCTTGCCTCATGCTCCTTTGACAAAGGAGCACCAAATATCACAAACCTCGTAGGAGTTTGCATCGTGCCTCCGTGTTGTATGAGGGCTAGGCATCGGAGTCCCTTTGCCTAGACGTCAAGATCTCACCGACTCTCTCTACTCGTCGTGCCGGTTCGAGAGAGAGTCTTCTGCCTGACGCCAAACCTAGGGATTGCGCCAGGCCAGTCACCACCGGCATGATCTATTGGTGTGTATTGTGTCTTCGCGTGTGAATGTGTTCATCGTGTTCTTCGTGCGTGAGTTCGTCATGTTCATCCTCCTCTCCTTCCCCCGCACTCCACCCTCGATTTGAACGGGATTCGTGAAAGATCGGGCCACCCTAGAGGTTTGCCCTCAACACTTAGTGTGCAACCTATTGTTGATTCTCAGCGCTGCAACTTGTTCCAAACAAAAGCACTAGTTGGCCCTAACAAAGCTTGTGAAGTAATCATTGATGAAGGTAGCTGCAGAAATCTTGCAATCAAGGAGTTATGTGGCAAGCTGAATTTGACTTATTTACCTCATCCCAAGCCATACTGCATACAATGGTTGAGTGACAATGGTGAGATGAAGGTAAACCATATGGTACGTGTCAATTTTGAAATAGGACCATACAAGGATTCTATTGATTTCGATGTGGTTCCTTTGATGGTATGCCATCTATTATTGGGTCAGACTTGGCTTTATGATCGCCATGTGAAACACAATGGTCGTGCCAATACATATCGTTTGGAGTTCAAGGGCAAGAAAATTAATATGAAGCCTATGACACCACAACAGATTGTCAATGAGTCCCGCCAAAAGATAGATGTGCACTTGAAGGATGCATCTATGGATAGGCGTGATAGTGTTGCAGCTGTGAATAATGTAAATGAGCCCAAAAATAATGATATAACAAAAAGTGAGAGAGTTCCTAATCCTTTAGTGCTAGCCACCAAGGAACATATGAGAGAGTTTCCTGAGGATCCTACAACCATGCCTCTTGTGCTCATTTATAAGGGCGAGGTATTGGTTTCTAATGACATGACCCCTATTTCTCTTGGGGTATCTACTATTTTGCAAGAATTTGGTGATGTGTTTCCAGAAGATGTGCCCGCAGGATTGCCTCCATTGCATGGCATTGAGCATCAAATTGACTTGATACCGGCCCCACATTACCAAACCATGCACCCTACAGAAGCAACCCCGATGAAACAAAGGAGATACAGAAACAAGTACATGCATTCCTAGATAAAGGGTACATTTGTGTTTCTCTTAGCCCTTGTGTTGTTCCTATTATTTTAGTACCTAAGAAAGATGGTACATGGCACATGCGTGTATATTGTACAGTTATTAATAACATCATTTTCGATATCAACATCCTATTCCACACTTAGAGGATATGCTAGATGAATTGAGTGGTGCTTCTATTTTCTCTAAGGTTGATTTGCATAGTGGTTATCATCAAATTAGGATGAAAGAAGGGGATGAATGGAAAACTTCTTTCAAACCAAAATTTGGGTTGTATGAGTGGTTAGTTATGACGTTTGGTCTTACAAATTCACCTAGTACATTCATGAGATTAATGAATCATGTTTTGAGAGAATTTATTGGTCGCTTTGTGGTTGTTTATTTTGATGATATATTTATATATAGCCACAATGAAACTGAACATTGTACTCATATCCGACAAGTTTTGCAAGTGTTGCGTGAACATTGTACTCATATCTAGAGAAGTGCACATTTGCAAAAGATAAGGTCATATTTCTAGGATTTGTAGTATCTAAGCATGGGGTAGAAGTAAATCAATCTAAAATTGAATCAATTCAGAATTGTCCTATTCCCATGAATGTGAGTCAAGTGCCTAGTTTCCATGGTTTAGCTAGTTTCTACAGGCGCTTTGTGAAGGATTTTAGTACTATTATTGCACCTTTGAATGAATTGACTAAGAAAGGTGTGCCATTTGTATGGGGTGTATCCCAAGATATTGCATTTAATACATTGAAAAGTTTGCTTACTTCTGCACCATTTCTTGCATTACCGTATTTTTTGAAGCAATTTGAAGTTGAATGTGATGCTAGTGTGATAGGAATTGGTGGCGTTTTCATGCAAGAAAGTCGCCCTATAGCATATTTTTCTGAGAAACTTGTTGGTGCTTGATTGAATTATCCTATTTATGATAAATAATTGTATGTACTAGTTAGATTTCTTGAAGTTTGGCAACATTATTTGTGGCCCAAAGTATTTACCATACATTTTGATCATGAAGCATTGAAGCATTTGAAAGCTCAATCAAACTTGCATAGAAGATTAGCTAAATGGGTTGAGTTTATTGAATCATTTCCTTACATCATTAAATATAAGAAAGGAAAAGAGAATGTGGTTGATGATGCTTTGTCTAGGAAGAACATGTTATTGACACATCTAGATGTTAAAATTTCTTGTTTAGAAAGCATTTGTGCACTTTATGAAACTGATGATGATTTTGCTGAACCATATCATTTGTGTGCTCTAAAAAACACATGGGATAAGTACCATATACATAATGGCTATTTGTTTAGAGCTAACAAACTATGCATTCCAGAATCATTGTTGCGTTTGTTCTTAGTGCAGGAATCCCATGATGGAGATTTAATGGGTCACTTTTGGCATGAGAAGACATTACTCATGCTTGCTGATCACTTTTATTGGCCCAAGATGAGGCATGATGTGTACAGATTTGTGAGCTGCTGCATTACATGCAACAAGTCCAAATCAAAGTTGAAGCCTCGTGGTTTGTATACACCTCTATATACACCTACTACACCATGGGAAGACATTATCATGGATTTTGTGCTAGGTTTACCTAAAACTCAGAGAGGTCATGATTCTATTTTTGTGGTAGTGGATAAGTTCTCTAAGATGGCTCATTTTATTGCCTTCCACAAAAGCGATGATGCATCACATGTTGCTAACTTGTTTTTCAGGGACATCGTGAGATTACATGGAGTACCCAAGACGATTATTTCTGACCGTGATGTGAAGTTTATGAGCTACTTTTGGAAGACCTTATGGGGGGAAGCTTGGAACGAAGTTGTTGTTCAGTACTACATGCCATCCCCAAACAGATGGTCACACGGAGGTGGTGAGTAGAACATTGTCACAATTGTTGAGGACTATGATCAAGAAGAATCTACGGGAGTGGGAAGAGTGTTTGCCACATGTTGAGTTTGCATACAACAGGGTTGTGCATTCGACTACTCAGCTTTGTCCTTTTGAGGTGGTGTATGGGTTTAAGTCATTGACGCCACTTGGTTTGTTGCCTCTGCCATTACATGAGAGAGTTTATATGGAGGCATCAAGACGTGCTGAATATGTGAAGAAAATTCATGAGAAGACTCGAGAGGCTATTGACAAGAAAGGCAAGAACATTGCTGCTGCAAGGAATCAAGCAAGAAAGGAGGTTTTGTTCAAGCCTGGAGACATGGTTTGCATGTATTTGCGCAAGGATAGCTTTCCACTACTTCGAAAATCCAAATTGAAGCCACGTGGTGCTGGTCCTTACAAGGTGTTATCCAAGATTAATAATAATGCCTACTCGATTGATATTCCTATTGCTGAGTTTGGTGGAGTTAGCAACAGCTTCAACGTTGCTGATTTATCACCATATGAGGGAGAAGGCATTGGAGCATCGAGGTCGACACCTTTTGAAGGGAGGAGATGATGAGGACATCTCTATACTTACACTTTCCCCAATTTCTATTGAAGATGTTCTAGTTGCTGCTAAGAAGGATCAGTCCAATGAGATTACAATTGGACCTATTACAAGAGCTCGTGCTAAGCTACTAGAACAACAGGTGAAATTGTTTCTTAATGAATCTGGTGTTTTGCTTAATGAGAATTTTATACTGCCTAAGTCTTTGTACTATTGTATGATTAGGTACATGGGAGAAGAAGGCGTAACACGGAGTGAGGAGCTGAAGCATATGGAGCTTGGCGTGTTGATCAATGAAGCATGCACGGGGGAGGAGAGGGAGGAAGAGCAAGGAACTGCAAAGGAGGAGACCAACACACAGCAGAAGGATCTCTGCCGAGGCAGAGAAACAACGATGTTTTCTGCCATGGCACAAAAATAGACTCCTCTGCCACGGCAATGAAACAGGCACCAACTCTACCACAGAGTGGGCATGTCCGCCTTAGGCTGCACCGCCTTGGGTTGGTTTTATCTTAGTCTTGGTTGAACCAAGCATGTTTCTTAGCATTGGCCGCCGCCCCCTAGTCCTTAAATAGATGGGGCACCACTTCCCTTAGGGTTTATACATGTTAAAATATTTTAGAGTTGATTCTTATTAGAACCTCTGGTATTACTTATGATCGAAATACTTGTTGCAATTGAGTGTGATCTGTTCTTCCACTGGGAATCAGTAGATTGCATACTACCGTTCGTGGTCGATGGCTGCGTGCGCAAGAGCATGGTGTTGTGAATATCCCACAGGGTTCAAGAGTTGTTGCATTGGCATCACGGTTCAAGCGGGAGAGTTCATAGCTACATGCTAGTTATCTATCCTCCATTATTATCATCAACAAGTGATGGTGAGAAGATCAGGCCACCCTATATCAACCTTATTCGCCTGTATTGGTTCAGAGGGGGTTACAATCTCAGCTGTAAATGCCCGATCGGGCGGACAGGATGGAAAGCATCTGAGCTCATTGGTGGGCTCATCAACGAGCCATGGCAGCGGTTCAGATGGTGATGGTGACGGCGGCCCTAGCGGTTATTTGCGAAGGGGGACTAGACAATGAGGTGTGGTGGGTGAAGGGGACCTCGATAGCGTGATCAGTGACGAGATCTTCTTCCTTAGGCGATGGCAAAGGACAACTAGAGATGGGCAGCATAGGTGATGCTCTAGTGGCTTCTTGGGGGCATTCTGGCACGTTGCAGGATGCGAAAACAGAGTGAGGAGACCAGGCAGAACAAGGAGCACATCATTGATAGGAACATACAGGATTAGGTGTCCCCAATCGGTGGCAGCGACAAGCTTACAAAGCTCCAATGGCGGCGACCTCCGACGAGATTGAAACCATCGCAAAATTTGGCAGACCGGGGGCTTTTAGGCTAGGGTTTCAAAGGGATTTTCAGAGCAGGGTCTCGGGTATTTATAAGGCGAAGGGATCTTGGAGAGGGGCAACGAATCGGCACAAAACCTAGATTTTTCCTGTTCGGGATTGAGTCGGAGATAGGGAGAGTTCGGGAGTTCGTCTCCACCATGCGAGGAAGGAGATGCATGACAGGTTCCACCTGGTAGCAAGGGGGTGGAGGGTTAGTGGGTGCTAGGTGTGCTACCGCGGTGGCTTGCTCTGGGCCAGCCCACGCGGCTGCACGGGGTGTGGTAGTTAGCTGGGTGGCACTGGCTAGTTGGGCTGGGCCACGGGTTAGGTTTAGGTTAGGTTGGTCCGTTTAGTTTGTTTTCCATTTATTTTTATTATTTCCAGTTTAGTATTTCTTTTGTAGATTTTATTTTATATACCCAAATGGAGTCAAATTAATTGCTAAAAAAATAAAAATTTAAGATAAACCTTTTGGCCATAACGAAATTGTTTTTTGCAAAGTTGAAAGTGTCAATAATGCCATTTGCATAAAATGCCTATATGGGTATTTTGGAAAATAGAAAAAATACGGTTTAAGATTTTTAGAAAAATCCCATTATTTAGGGAAATTGTTTTTGGACATTATGGAATCATTTTATTCTCCAAAACAAAAATACCATTTATATTCCTTAAGGGTTAAATGCAATTATTCTCATGCATACAACATGGTTTTGATTTTTGCAAACTTTCATACAATTACCAAAACCAACATCATATCATGCCTTTTTAACTATATGGCTACTTAGGTCAAATATAAGGTTTTTGAATTCAAGAATAAGAGGATTTTCGATTCAAAAACTTTCTTTCCTTTGAGATTTTTCAACAAAGTCAAACAATCAACCAAACTTATTTTATTTACATTACATTCCAAAATTAGGGGATATTACAGATAGATAGAGGGCAGAACATACACACTAATAAAGGCACTACCCTGTATTAATGTGCGCACTGTTGCTTACTAAAACAACACCACTACTATGTGCACTTCGACTCGAAATCCATAATTGTTTCTCCAGTGTTACGCACATCTCGTATCCGTTTGCGTCATCACTACCACGCAGACATCCACTCCGACTCGATGTCCCTAACTGTTTGTCCAGTGTGACACAGATCTAGTCAATCAAGAAGATCCAAAAAATTCAAAAAATCCAAATGTGGTACATATAACACACATCATTCTAAGCCCGGAATATAGTAGTTGAGTAAACCATCTCTAAAATTCAGGCTTAGCTGTGTAATATATGACACCTCCTAGTATAGGTTTACATCGTGATACTTAGCACTTACGATTTTAACTACTATTTGTCTCAATATTTACACAAACTACCCAATTGTAGTTGGATAATTTTGAGCAAAGTGGTCTCACTTTGGTTCTAACTAACCGCTTTTCTTTCTTTTGGGACTATTAAAGACTACCAATTTTCCATTCTATAGTAAACAATCCTCACATGATCTTCTCAAAACTACTAGCAAAATTGTAGTTACTACCTTAATCCAAAAATTATCGTAATATTATGACACCTATGACTTCTATCATAGACTTACACTGTTCTTTACTTACTGTTATTACAAGATTCGTTAGGGAGTACATGCCCTAATTTCAAACTTATCATGGTCTCGGAGCTATTCTCACCACGAACTTGTCCAGATTTACCTAGTCATCATGATTAAAGAGCTAGTCTCACCATGACGACTCTTCTTCTTAACGTACTAGTAATGATTCTTAATAGAATTCTACCCCATCACAAGGAATTCTCAAGTGAATGCCACATGATATACTTCCAATTGTATCTATCCATACTCTAATGGTCTACCTTAAGTGGTATAATGGTATCAACTAGTGGTAAGATTCTTCTAAATTACAAGAATTCTAAATATAGACTCCATCACTAATACTACTACACTTGATATCCCAATCCTGGTCGTAATCTTCTTTGATATTTTATCTTACTTATGATGTCTTAGTGGTGTTATACCTATTTAGAGCTATACTAAAATAGCATTTCTCTATAGATTACATGTAACTAATCCTTAAGAAAGGTGATAAGAACATCCAACTTAAGTGTGACAAGGTTTATCCTCAAGTGGATATCCATCACAATTCTTGGTTTAGGTAAGATGGCTCCTATAGTCACTATCCAACCTACAAATTTTCCTAAAAAGGTTTTAATCCTAAGGTCAAAGCATATGCTCTGATACCAGCTGCGGTGACCTAGCATACCACTGCAAGATGTAGTACACTATAGTCGTTGACATAACACCAATGAAACACCGTTCACTAGTATTACATCACTCAGAGTGGTACAACAGAAACATAGCAGGTCCAAGACATGACTATAGGTTACAACTTGACTCTTTACAAAAGATCCAGAGAACACTCTAGGTTAAAGAGATAGAAAGAACTTCTTACAAAGAAGAACTAGAAATAATAACTCAGAACTATCTAATAATTAAGACTAGTATCTAAACTATTTGGCTTGCCATTGCTGCTATTGTAATGTTCTACAGAAGTAGGTTTTATGGCTAGAGAATCTACTCCTATTTACTTAAGAACTTTGTCTTCACTTCAGTTGATGTATATGTTGACTTCATTGACTCTGTTGAAGAACATGAGCTGTCGATGATGGTTTCTTGAGCAGAAATTGAGGTTGGCGTCATCTTCAATGGCTTCGAACCTAGCAAGGGTTAATAAGGTACGGTTGAGTACGAGCGTACTCAGGAAGTTCACTAAAAAAGGAGTGTATGATGCACTATCTCTACAGCCATAGACCAAAGGTCGTAAGCAGTGTAGGTTTTCATAAACATTTCTTCAAGGGTTGTTTTTATTCTGAAAACTATGTCCGACAGCCTTCATAGGTTGACCAGAACCTTCATGGGGTTCCTTTCCTGGCATGTTCGTAGCTCCTTCCCAGAACAGGGAGTAACATGTCACAATTTTTACACTCTAAAGAGGTGCGTTACTTTACCCATGAGAAACCAAATCCTTATTGCACAACCGGGCGATCTTTCTCATCCACACTTCCTATGGTGTGGGGCCCGCTAGATGATCCAAGCCAATCGCTGCCTTTCTCCTTGACCCTGCATGAAGACACGATCCCCCAAGATGGACTACCACGGTTACTCTCTGGGTAGCCTCTCGAGGACTCTGTAAGCAGCTCTGTCTCGCGGTCACCATCAGCTATGGTGAACTCTAACCCAGATAGCTATGCACAGATAATCTAGCACCTAGCTCACGGGGAACTAAGGGGTCCCACCCATGTGCTGGATTCTCTAGAACTCCACGAGAAATCAACAGCCTCACGATAAGTTCATCCGTCCATGCGAAAGGAAGAAGATCCAGCTGACTTCTCCGTCCTATTCTAGATCTCATGGTTAACGCAAATATACGGCGCTAGAATCACTGGCGACATTGGTTGTTAAGTCCTAGATATTATGTTCCTTTACCATTGGAACTATATTAGTAGATTATTACCATTTGGTAAATAGTCCATAATCAAATTATTATGAAAATAGTGTTTTTTGACCTTTTTGAAATGTAGGTGATGACTACATTTGAGTTACAAGCATTTGATAGAAAATAATCAAAGGACATGAGCAAGTTGTGAACTTGTCTTTTGTAATTGCAAGATTATGCAATCACGGTCTTCAAGATAATAGAAGATCCAAATTCTATAAACAACATCAATGGTCCGGTAAGGACTAATGTTTAAATAAGCAAGATGCAACAATGCATAAGTAATGTAATGCAATTTGATAAATGCGAACCCCCGAACTAATGGTATTTGATCTAGGGTTCGGAAATTAGGAATGGTTTCTTTAGAATGTGTTTCACTTTTATATCAGCTTCACAATTGTGGTACTTATTAAGGCTTGAGAGAGTGTGTGAAATCCTATGTAAACACAAGAAGTAACATGCAATACTAAAGCATTCAAATGGATCATGGTATCTAAAAGATTTCTTAAGAAAGATTATTAATCACTTAGAGCTTTCAAGAAGTGTTTAAGGATTACTTTTAATGTTCTTCAAGGAATAACTTTCCAGGAAAAGGTTACTTTTACAAAGTAAAGGTATCTAAATTTTATCATGCAAAGTATAAAAGTGAAGTATAATAATATTCTAAGATTGAGGTGGATTGCTATCTGATAATTATGATGGAAATTATTTTGTTAATTTGTTAAGAGTTAAAGGACTTGTTATAAGATTGATGTTTTAAGTGGCAAAACAAATAACTTTTGAAGAAAAGATTTCCTTGTTAAAGTTTAAACAATCTTTGTCGTTAATCGAATGTGATCGATGTTGTTTACGCTTGTGCGATAAGCTTGGACTTGAGATGCCTTTTGACTTAATTTGGAATAGACAAAAGTTAACTATAAAAACATAATATAATTTGGTCCTTATGTTTATCACTTTGGTAGACCAAAACTAACTTTAAAAGGAACATCAATGGATTTAGGGTTGTGATGTATCTAGATTATTATTGAATTCTAGGGTTAATATAAAGATGGTTAAGAGTGTGAATTCATTCACTTCCAATTTAAGTGAATGATAAGTTCAACGGTGATTTGCTATTATGGAAATGCCTTGACTTATTAATGAAAGCAAATTTAAATGATCTCATTAAAGTGTTAAGGTTTAAAACCATGTTAAGCATGATTAAAAGATGGATAACATTCACTTTTATTATAAGTGAATGATGTTTAAAATTTACTTAAATTTGCTAGCTTATCTTGGAGTTATGGTTTTAAGGAGTTTTCTAAATGTTAATAGTTTTACTTTTAAGTATTATTATAGACTTAAGTTATGGTTTTGGAAGTAGTATTTAAATGTACAATATTTAGAGTTTTATATAAAATTGTTATTATTTCTTATTTAAGAATGTTCTTGAAGCATTTACCAACTAGATAATAAATAAGGATTTATTTCTTAATAACCTTGAAATATGTTGCAATAATATAATTAGTATTCTTCTAGTAAAACATACTTACTTAAGATCTTAGTAGTGAACTTAATTTAATTTTAGGTGTTATCCTTATTTTTACAAAATTCCACAAAGGATTATATATCTTTAAATATTTTCTTCAAGTTTTATTGTTAAACAAATTAAGTTAGTATTTTTATAAAATAGTAGACTCATTTTTTATGTAAAAATGATTTTTTTCAATTTTAAGTCTTTGTTTTATTTTATGAAATTTCTTTTAGGTCTTAATGGTATTAATATTTATTTACTTTTTATTTAACTCAAAGAGGCCGTGTTATATTTTTCCTAGGTATATATTATTTTTGTGATCATTTTGATATATTATAACTATTTTTATGATTTTTCTATATTTTTTTAGAGTGTAAGCTTGGTTCATGGGTATTTTGGTCATTTATTAATTGGGATAATAATTAATTTTTGGAATTTCTTTTGGAACTCGGCCAGACGCACCGACTGACCCATCTGGACCCAACTTGGCCCAACTGGGCTTAGGGTCAAGACCGACCCCAACCCACTCCTCTCTCTCGCACATACACACGCACGCGTTATCCTCACCCCTCCTGTTGCCTGCTTGGTTACGGTGGTGTCACCACCGCCGCCAGCTCCACTCCGGCATGCTGCCGGCCAACTTCATACAGCGTCTGCCGATGAGGCCCTGGTCGATCTTCTCCATCGATTCCTTTCGTCTCGACGCAGCTCTGCTTCCCCGTGCACACCCCTGTGAAACCCTAGACGTGCGATTCGGCTAGGTCACCGGCGCGGATCCTCTGGCCCCCATGCCCCTGGCTACTACTCAAGGGAGACCAGGACATTCCCTTCCTCGACCCCAATCTGCTGCTCCTGCACTTTTCATGATGGTGTGGTATTGCAACATCGGTTCTGGCCTACTGCAATCCCTGATGCCAGAGGGATGGAATCATGGGATGCAACCCCAAAGCCCTTCGATGCGCCGCCATGCTACTCAGAACCTTGCTATGGTGGTGGGAAGGTATTATGGTATCGCTTCTTCTCCGACACCGGTGGGACGACAAGCATCTGCAACCTCGGCGTCAGCCTCCTTGTCTACTACATCAACTATGTCTCCGGTCAGGTAATGGTCACGTGACCGTCCTTCGAGCCGATGAACTAGTTTAGGTATAGTAGAATTATGGGGACCTCATGGTTGTGATGATGATTTCCTGGACATGTGCTCTGGTGCTAGTGACAAACTGTGGTTGTCTAGATTAGGTTTTAGTTCATGACAGATGAACTCTGGTTCATGGTAGATGGTTGTATCTATTTCTCTTGATCAATTGCTAAAGGCTGATCATGTGTATGATTCTCTTATTTGGACGATTTACTCATCCAAGCATTTGTGATGTAGTTCTGGTGTTGTTGCTACAAGAATAACTTGTTTGAATAGACTCCCTATTCTATTTAGCAATCTGATAAACCATTCCTAGATTTATTTGTACAAGATATGATCTATAATTGACTTGGCTATATGCATCCTCACAAATATATCTCAAACATGGTGTAAGTGAAGTGCAAAAACGAATATAGCTCATTTGAGCAAGATGAATATATATAGACAACACATATAAATGATTATCTAGTGTGCAATAAATTACATGACAATAGATATCTTATTTTAATCCTGTTATGCAAGTGTAAGTGTGTGGCTATTATGCTTGAGCTAATAGTTGCTTCCTAAGGTGTATATGCAGGATGTATAGTAGTTTATATACATGCTTCTTTGTTGTAAGCTAATCCTTGTTGATCAAAAGTGAATTTCCTAGTATATATATTGTAGGGTGATTGTAGTTATGTTGGATGGCTGATCATATGTTCAACCAGATTTTTGTAGTATAACTCCAGATCAAATATGTTTTTTCCTAGATGGTTTGGTAGTGTTCTAGTGCTCTATGGTTGATTTGCTTACTCATGTACAAATTTGGTTGCTATCCAGCAACACAAGTTTTGTACAACACCCCTCTCATATCCTCTAAAACTTTCTCTTATGTATTTATTCTTCTGAAATTCAATATTAGCTTTGTATATGCCTTTGAATAGACAAACAATTATATGATCATGTATGGGCATGATCTTGAGCAGGTATGTGGGTGTGTGGTTCAAGTGACCTTCGCTGATCTCCTAGATATCATCTAGTTGAAGATCAGTGGAATTTGGTTGCTTATACCATTGTGCACAATCATTTGTGTGGTTATCAATCTTTGTGAAATATGACTGGACAATATCAGATGTTGTACTTGTATATAGTCTCTGCCGGTGATGCTAAGGCTAAGGTTGGGATCTATAGTAAGAACAGATACTACAATTGCATTACATGCTCTATGATGAGGCTAGCATAGTTTTCCTATGCTAGACTGAGAGCTCCTTTTCTTTCCAAATCCTTTTCTAAAATGAATTGATAGGAACCAAGGCTACATTTGGTTATGGAGATAATCACCTATAGTTGTGTGAAGTTTGTACTTGATAGAGATCTAGTTTAGCCGCTGCTGTATCTTGATATCCTACTTCCCTCTCCTGCTACTACTTCATCCACTATAGCAGCCATAGCCTGGCCTTCTCCACCTTGTCCTTGCCCTTGGATGGCTCGTCGAAGCAACCATGGTTAGAGATATGGTGTTCACCTACATGAGTGATCTTGTGGTGATGAGCAAGAACATGTGTTGTTCTTGCTGATGAGCTGGGAAGAAGTTGGTGGCTGGTGAGGATAATGAAGTGGTTAGTGTGTGTGTGGCTTCTTGCTAGCTACGGCTGGGTCAGAAGTGTGGTGCTTATATTCTGCTGCTATGCTCTTTGTGCTATTGACAGCACAACACTTGCATGTCATGTGAGCTGCTTGTGATGGGCCCCTTGTACCTTGTATAAGTGATCATATTGCATTTCTCCTTCTCCCTATGTGACCTACGGTTGAGCTGATGATTATCTTGTGCTGATGCTTTCTTATTGATCTGCCAAGTGGAATTTCCCTCCCAGTCTATGATGCAATAAGTCTGAGGTAATTATCCTGATAAGAACAGATACTAAATGGCCCCTTTACTGCAAACTCGATGTTGAATTGTTGGCTTGGCACTTCTAAGCCCCAATCTAAGAGTTTCCTAACCCAAAACTTCCTCTCTTTTTCATTTTTTCTTTTCTTATTATCTATTTCTTTTGTAGGGTTCAACAAAGAAAGGAAAGGTTCAGGAAGAGGATGATATCATCTAAAGCATTAGTGTAGAATCTTATTTAGGCCTTTCTGTTATAATTCTTTTGTAATCTTCCTTAATTCTTTAATTGTAAAAACTTTGTACTGTTATTATTGATGAAAGAAAGTTTATTCTTTCATTTATCCTCATTCTTGTAATAATATTTCTTTATTGTTAGCATTTTCTATTCCTTTTGTTGTACAATGTTAAGTAGACATTATTGTAATAAGTCTATATTTCTTATACAAAGAATTCTTTATATTTAAATTTATGTAATAAATATTATTATTCTTTAAAAATATTATATTGTGGTTACGGAATATTTTATAATAATTTGAGATTTTAAATATGAATGCAAGTTGTATTTGAATTGTGTTATCTCATATTTGAACTTTCAATTCAAATTGTTTCCCCCCCAAACACCAGATACACAAGAGAGGTCATGCAGAAATCTATCGCACTTGCTCGGATGATTTCATCAGAACAAGATACACGCTGATCCCTCACTAGCTTCTTTAGTTTGCGTGAAAATTATCCAGATTTTCTATGCATGAATGCAATGCACACACCTCAACTCAGCTTATTTCTAAGCTCTAATGCTGGGATGTTACAATACTCCATCTGTTCATCAGTCCATTCAGATGTGAAAGAAAATGTTGAGCTCGGCTTCAAATATGTATTTCCATTTATCACATGACGCGTAAGAATATGGTATACACTTAGGGAAGATGATAACGATTGTTCATTTTGGAGTGTTTCCTCTAGAACTTGAATATGCAAAGAAATGGCCTTGGAGTTGGACTTGAACTTGAACTTGGAATTTGACGAACTCGCTGGGAACCCAACATTACATAGCAACATATTCTTGGCTATAACACCACATTGTAGTAACTTGGAAAATAAATCCACACATTCTTTTGGAGTTTTTACTGAACAGTCTTTGCCAAGATTTGCCAGCTCCTCTTTCAATTCGGCCTGCAAATTTTTCAGTTGATAGACATGTGTAAGAGAAGTGAAGTTACTACAAAGAAACATGTAGACAGGTTTAACATGTGCATGAACTACTATAATTGGCAGTGCTGATAACGCATCTTATACACTTCAGTAAAATGATCTTTTTGTCGTGTATATTTTTTTGATGTCATTTACCAACAAGACTAAAAATGTGGCTTCCTGTGTAAACACTGTGAGGTGCATGATATGCCAACTGTTTGTACAATTCATAACTGAAACTTACTTTTAGTTGCAAATTATGAAGGAAAATGAAAACAAAACTGAGAAGCAGTCCAAGCAAGGTTGCATATCAAACTTATACGTACTAATCACTACAAGTGCAACATCACAAAATGTAGAGAAGACTTACAACAACTTCCTTTAAAACGACACCATATTTATCCGTCTGGCATCTCTCAAATTTCTCCATCATAGTCAACTGTTTTTTTGGATCCCCATTAGACTTCGTCTGCATTTGGATGGGCAAAAATAAATTGCATCACATGGTGGAAATAGGGGTTGAAAGATAAGATGCATACATATTCCACAACATCAATTACATACTTATTTAAAATATATAGTACATAAAAACAGGTCCTTACCAATTGGTAGAGGTGCCCAATTATTCTACGGGATCCTGTGCAACTTAGTACTCGTACTTTATTACGACTGGAACAGTTCCTTTGAGCGATGGCCTACAAAATGAGACATGTAAAACACATGCATAAATATGAATTGGCAATGCGATCTAGTCTTAGTCTTATCAAAGCATACCTCATTCTTTTGATCAAGCTAGTGGTGGAGAAGATCACCCCACTAATCGTCAGTCATGTGATCCACATGAGACGTTCTTGTAACACCCTTAAAACACTTGCCAGAGAAGTGTTGCTTCTTTAGCCTGTGGCGCTATTGGCGCAAACATGCGGAGAATATGCTTTTAAGAACAACCTTTACTTCCTCGCTATTGTCATCGAACATGAAAAATCTCTATAGACAACAATGAGGAGCATATATAACAAACGTCAAGCTAAGAAGACAAGGGACAGAGCAATGGAGTATGTCCAAGAGACAAAGGACTTACATGTAACTTCTTCAGTAAACCTTCAAAATGCTAAGGGGTATTTCGGTGGTGTTTCCATGAGGGCAAGATGGGAATATCATTTCTCACGAAAACGCCTGTGATCGATGCAATATAAGCAGATTCATGTGGATCCAGTGGCCTTCTAAATCCTGCTATAGATGTGATCGGAAGTCTTGATTTAGTTCTTTCAAGCATCTGCACAAGATTTTTTCCCATTGACGCCCCCCCTTGTTAATCTTCGTCGTAGTGCAACTATTTACATCAAAATATCAATGTATACATATTACATATAAAAGGGCATGCTACTACTAGTGTCAACACCCAGATTTTTAATCCCAGATGCCTGTTATACCATACATCGCAATCCCAGGATTACCATTTTTGGGAGACATAACAGATTGGATATCACAGTACATCATCCATTACAAACCATAATAAGGTCTTACACAAATAAAGGATCTCATGATCCAGTCTTAGTACAATCAAGAAGCAGAATAAATAGCGTAGCGGTGGGGTCCATCTTCAGAGTCACAGGTAATGCTGACGATGGGAGATGATCCTAGTTGTCGTAGCCGTCATGTTGTCCTTCCTCCTAGTAGTCCTCCTCATAGTCTGGCCACGGGAATAGCCAGGGACAAAAGCCATGAGTACTCTTTAAGTACTCGCAAACTATCACTAATAGGTAAGGCAGTTCTAGTAGGAATGCTAAGTTCTAAGTTTATTTGTATAGCTAGGTTTGAAACCTAAGATGAGTTCAGAAACAAAGAAAGATAAAATAAGTTCGAAATCACCTAAGTGGGAACTTAGTTGTCATAGTCACAACCCTGTTGTGGTCAAGTCATGTCACAATTCATTTCATAAGTTGTTTTGAAAACATCTGACAACAGAACAGTATGGCCACTCCAACTGTTCATAACCGCGGACGCGGCTATTCGAATAGTTTGACACTCTCTAGAGGTGGTACACTTTGACCACAAAATTTGATACATCTGTCAGGGATAACCCTTAATCATCATACTTTGTATGCAGATAATCAAACATAACCTTTCCTTTACACACTCTAGTATAAGCACCTCTCCTATGAGCTTGGCCTCCTAGCCATGGCCAACTGCCATCATGGGCACTGCATAGGTGGACAACATCGAGAGGTAGCCTCAGCTCAAACCTCTCCCGCGAGGGAACTAATACTAATGCATATAAACTTCCGGCTAAGACTTACCCAATTCAGGTATCGTGGTTGTACGGTAAAATTGGAATGGTATCGCATCCAAACCCGACCATCAGTTTTTATAAAAGGGCTAAGGCTCCTGCCTTAAAATTTTCATCATCATAAACCATTTGTGTTTCTCAACACATGCCAAAACATCTCAATGGAAGGACTCATCATTCCAAGGTTTTCATAAGTCATTTTTACCAAGTATTCCCATCTAAAGTGATCAAGTTTTTGGTATAACTCTAAGCTACTAAGTTAAGAGTGTTCACTAAGGTGGGGTGCTAAGATCAATCTCATGCCATAGAGTGACATCTAAGTCTAACTAGATAGGTCAATTTTTATACTCTTTATGCTACCTTTAAATAAGGAAAGGACTTTGGTAAAGTAAAGGAAGTAAAGCTTGTAAATGAAACTTGGAATAGGTATAAGTCAAAATGGTATAACCGAAGCATGCCTAATGCCTTTGCTTAGGTTATCTAGCTTGCAAGGGTTAACTTGCATTGTTAATGATGGCTTGCAAGTATTAGCTTGCCAATAATAGCTTGCATAGTTAAGACACTTGCAAGTGTTAGCTTGCCTTGGTTGGTGCAGTGGTTTAAATTCTCTTCCGCCTCTTCTTGGTAGAACTCCTCCTCCTCGTAGACTTGGTAAGTAATATCGTCTATAAATACATACGGGATACACAATAAGCAAACAATACTTAACTAGTCTACTGAGCACACTAAGGCACACATTTGATGATCTAGTGTCATCACAAACATCACAAGGTTTAATGAACTAGCTTTATTTATTTTATTTGAGAAAAGTAATTTCTACTCATTAAAATTAACTAAGATTTAATATTCTCCAATTAAAATATGGGATGATGTGGACACATGTCATCACAACATATTCTACCATATGTGAATGTGATTTAATGGTTGGATCACATTTTAATAAGTTTAAGTTTAATAATTAATTATTTAAAGTGACTAGAAATGCCTAGATAGCATTATTGTGGTACTAGTCCAAAGTCACTGCATGCATAACTTAGTATTATTACATATTCAGATAGGTATGGTTAAATGTGATTTTTGAGAGTCGGAATCAACTCAAAATCTCTTATGGTTGATTTTATAAAAATGTTTGAATGTGTAAATGCTTATGTCTTGTTATTTTTACTAGGAGAGATCTCTAACTCTAAATGATTTTAATCCAACGGGCTTGGATAGATATTTCCATTACCTTTCCAACAAAATTGGAATCACTCAATTTGGATTTGTAAAATGCTCTGAATTGATTTTTACACTAAGGGACATATTCTAGTTTAAGTCTGAAAAGAAAAATCCTAATTTGAATTAACTGGGTCGCGCGGGAACACTAACGGGTTGGCCCAGCTTCACTCCGCTGACTCATTACACGCGAAGCGGTACGGGGCGAGATGGACCGTAGGATTAGAAGTAGATCTAAAGGCTCACGGTCGTCGTCGACGACGGACTCATCGCCGGCGAGACTGAACCCTAGCGGCTTTGTGGGGATGCAGTGGGGACGTACCGGGGCTCTAGCTAGTGCGGCGAGGCGGGAAAACGAACGAGTAGACGACGGCGAGCTCATGTGAAGTCGCGACAGGGGCTGAGGTGGACGAAATTAATTGCAACGTCTCCTCCTCTGCTGCGGTTGCCTCCGGTGAAATTCCGGCGACCTGCTGCTCGAGCTGCTACGTCGAGAGGTGGGAAAGGACTGGTGGAGAGAGGGGAGTGGAATGGTGTGGCGGTTGAGGCTGGAGAAGGCCTCCTTATATAGGCTCAAGGAGGGGAACAAAGGGGCGACGACGAGCTCATCGGTGACAACGATACAGGGGCCTAGAGGCATGGGCGGCATAGCCGGACGGTGGCTTGCCTCCTGGCAGTCCTCTACGGCTTTATGGACCAGCTAGGGGTGGTGGCTAACGGTCGGAAGCGTCGCGCGCTCTAGGGGACAAGGGAGGTGCTCGACATGGTTCTCGGCGACTGTGGGCCATGCGGCGGTGCACGGCCGTGTCTGGCCGGATGAGGTGGTTAAAGCGGAGCGGCGTGCACGGTCTGCGGTCGAGGCGTGGTTTGTGGCGTGCTGGCGGTTAGGGTGCTCTGGCGTGCTCTGGCGCGACGTAGAGACTTAGTGCGGCATGGCTCTGGGGTGGTCCAGTGGCTAGCATGGGCCGTGGGCGGCGGTGAGGTCACGCCTCACTCCCTGGAGCGGTGGAGAGGGGCTAGCGGTCTGCTGCGGCTTGTGCACGTTTAGCCAGCGAGCATGGCCTCGGGGTGGCGGTGAATTGTTTCCCTAGGCCATTGGGTAGGTCCTTGATGGATTGGTTGGGTTTAGGGGCGACAAGGGCATTGATTTGAGTTCAAATGGCTCGACAAAATTTGTTCAAAAATAGTGATAGTTAGGCCAGTTTGATTCTACCCACCAAGTGTTTGCTCAAATGGCTGCATGAATTTAAATTTGGAAATTTGAAATGAAATTTGGTGGAGTTGTTGGTCTCATGCTTGAGCATCTCTGGTTGCTAGGATTTGTCAAGTGGAATTCATTTGAGTGGTTTTTGAAAGTGTAATCTATACATATGAACTAGATTCAACTTTCAATTGTCATTTAAAATTAGAGTTTGAATGTTTTTGGGAGATCACAAAGTGGGCCTTGGCACATCACTACTTGTACTAGCAAGGGGTGCAAAGAACAACATTTGTCTCTGTTGGAATTTGAGTCCTAGGAACACCCAAAGTGGGCTAGGTGATTAAAATGGCAAAAGTGACCATTTCTTTTATTTAATTCTTTTTGATTTCTTTTTCTTTGGTTTTTGCTTGGGAATTATCTAGATGAGGTGACATTCATCGTAGAACCATTTCACAACCATTAGAACACACAATCATGGCATTTCACACAACTCCTATTTTAAAGATTTTAAAATGGAAAAAGGTTTTGTTAACCCTAAATTGGGTAGATTTGATCTTGATTAACCTTGATTAAACTTTGGGATGTTACAAACCTTCCCCCCTTAAACAAAATCTCGTCCCGAGATTTAAGAAAGAAAACTTGGAACTAAAGAGATCTAGGAACTTAGTCCTAATGTTGTCTTCTTGCTCCCAAGTGGCTTCTTCGGTATGGTTGCTCCATTGATTCTTGAGAAATTTGATACTCCTGGTCCTGGCGGTTCTCTAGGCTTCCTCCAAGATACGGATGGGCACTTCACGATACGCCAGATCCTTGTTGATATCAACAGCTCGGTGATCGATGTTCTTGAAAACTTCGGTCTTCTCTGGCACTTCTAGGCATTTGCGAAGTAACGAGATATGGAACACATTGTGGATGGCTGACATCTCCTCTGGTAGTTCCAGTTGATATGATACTTATCCTCGACGATTCATAATCTTGAAGGGTCCGATATATCTGGGGGCTAACATTCCTTTCAGACTAAAACGTTGGGTTCCCTTCAATGGCGAAACCTTGAGATACACAAAATCTCCGACATTGAAAGTCAGGTCTCTTCTTCTCTTGTCAGCATAACTCTTCTATCTGGATTGGGCAGTCGAGGTGCTCACGGACTTTGTGAACTTTCTCTTCAACTTCTCGTAGGATGTCGGGTCCAAAAATCTGACTCTCTCCTACTTGACCAATTCAAAGGGGTACGGCACTTTCTTCCGTATAGGAACTCAAATGGTGCCATTTGCAAACTGGCTTGATAGCTGTTGTTATACGAGAATTCTGCGAAAGGTAGGCAATCTTCCCATTTTGATCCATACTCTAACACACAAGCTCTCAACATATCCTCTAGGATTTGGTTGACTCTTTTAGTCTGTCCATCGGTTTGCGGGTGACAAGCTGTGCTGAAATTTAACTTGGTTCCTAATCCTTCTTGGACTTTCTGCCAAAATCTTGAGGTAAATTGGGTTCCTTGATCCGATACTATGTGCTTGGGGGTTCCATGCAGACTAATGATTCTAGCAATGTACGTCTCTGCTAGCTTCGAACTCTAGTAGGTTGTCTTGACAGGTATAAAATGAGCTACCTTGGACAGTCTATCAACGATGACCCAGATTGAGTCATTTCCCCTACTAGAAGTAGGCAGACCGGTGATAAAGTCCATTCCGACGGAATCCCATTTCCACTCTGGAATCTGCAATGGTTACAACATTCCAGTGGGTCTGATGTTCCGCCTTGTCTCTTTGACAAATATCACACTTGGCGATGTAGCTTCCGATTTCTCTCTTCATCTTGTGCCACCAAAATTGCTCTTTCAAATCTTGATACATCTTTGTTCCTTCGGGGTGGATAGAATAAAGAGTAGAGCTTCTTGCATGATCACTTGCTTTAGCTCCGAATCTGCTGCCACACAGATACGTCCTTTGTACCACAGAACTCCTTCTTCGTCTTCGGTGAATCCAGGTACCTTTCCTGTACCAATACGATGTTTGATTCCGTCGATACTTTCATTTCCCTTCAGGGCTTCCTTGATTTGGCTAATCAAAGTGGGTTGAAGTTCAATGCTAGCTAAAAATCCTTGGCTAACTAGCTCAGTTCTAAACTGCTCCAACTCCTCATACAAACTTGGTTGCTTCTCCTTGATCATGGTGTTTAGCCTACACGGCAATCTGCTAAGAGCATCCGCTACCACGTTGGCTTTGCCGGGGTGATAGTGCATGTCAAGGTCATAATCCTTGATCAACTCGATCCATCTCCTTTGCCTCATATTCAGTTCCTTCTGAGTGAAAATATACTTCAAGCTTTTGTGATCAGAATAAATCTCACAACAATTTCCCATCAGATAATGACGCCATGTCTTCAATGCCAAAACTATGTCTGCTAACTCAAGATCATGGGTCGGATAGTTCTGCTCATGCTGCTTCAGTTGTCAAGACAGATAGGCGATGACTTTGCCTTCTTGCATCAATACACATCCGAGACCAATCTTGGATGCATCACAATACACATCAAACGGCTTCTTGATATATGGCATGATCAATATTGGGGCTGAAATCAATCTGTTCTTGAGCTCTTGGAAACTTGCTTCACATTTGTCGGTCCATTCAAACTTCTTGTCCTTCTTCAACAATGGAGTCATGGGTCTTGCTATGCTCGAAAATCCTTCTACGAACTTGAAGTAGTATCCCGCTAATCCGAGAAATGCACGGACTTGGGTTTGAGTGGTTGGGGCTTCCCATTCTCCGACATCTTTGATTTTGGCGGGATCAACAGCGACTCCTCCGGCAAACACAATATGTCCTAGGAATCCTACTTCTTTCAGCCAAAACTCACATTTTCTGAAATTGGCATACAACCGATGCTCTCTAAGGGTTTCAAGGATGATTCTCAGATGTTGCTCTGCTTCTTCAATTCCACTAACTCTGAGGGGTTAATACTATAGGGTCTCTAGGCTATGGGTCTGGTTCAAGGGATTAGTTCAATAATGAACTCAACCTCCCTATCCGGGGGCATACCGTGCAATTCATCTGGGAATACGTGAGGGTATTCACAGACTACTCTAACTTGGTCTATGGTGGGTAGGGCTAGAATATTGTTGCACTTGAATTGACGGGGCAAGGTTTCAGATATATGTTGTACTGAGACCCCAGAGCTACTGGTAATGGTGGTGGCTTTATTGGCACAGTCAATCAATCCTTTATGCTTTGACATCCAATCCATTCCTAGTACTACTTCCAAACCTTTGGTTCCAAGTACTATTAGATTGGCATAAAAATCTATCCCATGTATTCTGATAGGCATAGCTTTGCAAATTTTTCTAGCTTTTGTAGTTGAACCGGGGATTTGAACTATCATAACATGCTTCAAGTTGGTTGGGTGAATCTTACTAGTGCATCCAAATTCTTCGGTGACAAATGAGTGTGATGCTCCAGAATCAAACAACACTCTTGCTAAAACTGAGTTGACAGAAAACATACCCAGCACTACATCTAGCGCTTCTTGGGATTATTCGACGTTCATGTGGAAGAGACGGTCATTGCGGTTGTGAGGGTTCCATTGGGCGAATCCTCTTCCTGGTTGAACACGACGCTGCTGTTGAGCTTGGGCATTCACATTGGCAGTGGCGGCAATCTTCTTGGGACACTCATTGGAATAGTGACCCTTCACTCCACAATCTAAACAAGTGATCTGAGACTTGTCTTTTGCTACCACGGGCATAGCATTGCTTCGAGTTCTGGGTGCAGTATTGTTATTGTTTTTGTGATGCTTGGGAGGTGCACGGTTGAAATTGCTGGAGTTGCCGGGGTGATTGTGGTTTCCTCTGGACTTCACATTTCCTCCGCTACGGTTGGGGTAGCTTGGGCGAGACATTGGAGGTCGATTGTTCCGCGGGGCATATCCTGCAGAAGGGTGGGGACGGTACTTCTGGTGACTATTGGATCTAGCTTGGTGCATCATACGACGTTTGCGGTTGTCGTTTTCTTGATTGATCTTCCCTTCCATATGAATGGCAGAGTTGACTTGCTCTTCGAGATCCTCGAAACGGATGTTGACGAGGACAGTCTGCATCTCATCCTACAGTCCGTTCAGGAATCTCTCCTTCTTATTGGCCTCCGTGTTGATCTCATCAGGTGCATACCTGGAAAGGGACAAGAATATGTCATGGTACTCCACTACAGTCATTCTACCTTGCTTCGGCTCTCTGAATTCATCCCTCATTTGGGTGACTAGACCCTGCGGCACGTGGGTGCGACTGAACTTGATTTTGAAGGCTTTCCATGTCATCACTTGACCATGGTTCATTGTGCGGGTGCTGTTCACCATGCCCTTGCATCCCCTGCCAAATAGTGGGTGGCAAAAAGAACCTTCTTGTTGGCATCCACTCCAGCTAGCTCTAAGTTGTTCTCCATTGTCTACAACCAGTCATTAGCATCCAGTGGGTTTCTAGACTAGCTAAAGATTGGGGATTGGTATTTTGGAAGTTTTTGAGTTTGGATCCATGATGATCCTGATTTCCATGGTTCTGGTTGTTGTGAGCCATCTGGGCGATCTGCTGTAGTGTTGCTAGATTATCTTGGCGTGCTGCCCTACTAGCTTCACGGTCTGCAATGAGAGTCTGTAGAATCTGCAGCATTGGGTCTTGCGACGAGCTGCTCCCTCCTTGGTTTCCACGAGTCATCTGAAGATTGAGATAGATAAAGGGGTAAGAGGGAAAGTTCTAAGGTTCATGGTTTTGATTTCAAAGCTAAAACTTTGAGTTTGACTCAGGTTTTGAAACTAACTTCTTTTCATTCATTCAAGCAAATCACACGATACAAACACACACACACCACAACATCAAAGGAAAATAGATGGTTTTAAGAACCATTCTGCAAGCTACGATACAATGGGACCGATACTCTTCACTCTACGATAGTGCTCTAGTGCAACTACTCATCATCGATGAAGTCGGAGTCATCATCGTCGGCGTAGAAGTCCACGACATCCTCCTCCAAATAGTCATCATCATTGCTGAGGTATGAGTCAATATCCCCTAGGATATCTTCACCTTCCTCTTCTTCTTCTTTTGCTGCAATCTGAGATTCTTTCTTCTTGATGGTCTTCTCAAGGTTGGCCACCTTCTTGCAAAGACGGTCGATGGTGCGATCCTTCTTTGCACGTTGACGGCGAAGAGACTGACGATCCTTGACTAGCAATGAGAACGTTTGGGACTTCTGGGTGGCAAGGACGAGGTTGTTGTTGGCGACCTCTCTAGCATTGTCCAACTCCTTCTGTCTGTCGTACAATAGGAAGTCGAGGTTCTCCACTTGCCGCTTCTATATTGGGTGGCTTGGCATCTCTAGCGGCATTCCCATGGAATCACGCCTTGCATAGTGAACAAAGCGGGTTCCTTGGATTAGGTTGACACTCTGGGCACACAGACGTGCGAGAGCTTCATGCATTACCCTGGCTAATCCATCTAGCCAGTTGTTCTCTCTCACGGAGAACCGAATCCTCTAGTACTGGTGCTTCTATCTTGCCTCGAAGATCAACAATCACTAGCCATTGTAAATCTCCTCCTGGTGGACCCGGGAGTTGAGCTCCAAGAAATTCCGGATGTGGACGCTCCAAGAACTCAGACAGTGAATCCAGACACTCTCGAAGATCAGTTGGCCTCCATTGCCCAACTGGTAGAACTTGCTGTATTGGGCTTCCATCTATAAGTATTTAGGATGAGAAAGTTAGTGAAGTGATCAAGTGTGTCAAGTTTTATGTAGTAATGTAAGCATTTGGAGGAACATGATTTTTTTGAGAGAAAGAATTCCCAAGGGTAAGAGAGGAAATAGTTTTCATAAATACTCACTTTGGTTTTTGAAAACTAAGTTTTTGTTTCGGACGTCCATTCTATCTAGGGTCTCCTATGGTCAGGATGGCTCTGATACCAACTTGTCAACAACCGGATTTTTAATCCCAGATGCCTGTTATGCCATACATCGCAATCCTAGGATTACCATTTTTGCGAGACATAAGAGATTGGATATCGCAGTACATCATCCATTACAAACCATAATAAGGTCTTACACGAATAAAGGATCTCATGATCCAGTCTTAGTATAATCAAGCAGCAGAATAAATAGCGTAGCGGTGGGGTCCATCTTCAGAGTCACAGGCATTGCTGACGATGGGAGATGATAGTAGTTGTCGTAGCCGTCTTGTTGTCCTTCCTCCTAGTAGTCCTCCTCATAGTCTGGCCACGGGAATAGCCAGGGACAAAAGCCATGAGTACTCTTTAAGACTCGCAAACTATCACTAATAGCTAAGGTAGTTCTAGCAGGAATGCTAAGTTCTAAGTTTGTTTGTAAAGCTAGGTTTGAAACCTAAGCTGAGTTTAGAAACAAAGAAAGATAAAATAAGTTTGAAATCACCTAAGTGGGAACTTAGTTTTCATAGTCATAACCCTGTTGTGGTCAAGTCATGTCACAATTCATTTCATAAGTTGTTTTGAAAACATCTTACAATAGAACAGTATGGCCACTCCAACTGTCCTTAACCGCGGACACGGCTATTCGAATAGTTTGACACTCTATAGAGGTGGTATACTTTCACCACGAGATTCGATACATCTGTCAGGGACAACCCTGAATCATCATACTTAGTATGCAGATAATGAAACATAACCTTTCCTTTACACACTCTAGTATAAGCACCTCTCCTATGATTATGGCCTCCCAGCCATGACCATCTGTCATCCTGGGCACTACATAGGTGGACAACATTGAGAGGTAGCCTCAGCTCAAACCTCTCCCGTGAGGGAACTAATACTAATGCATATAAACTTCCGGCTAAGCCTTTTCAGGTATTGTGGTTGTATGGTAAAATTGGAATGGTTTCACATCCGAACCCAACCATCAGTTTTTATAAAAGGGCTAAGGCTCTTGCCTTAACATTTTCATCATCATCATAAACCATTTGTGTTTCTCAAAACATGCCAAAACATCTCAAGGGAAGGACTCATCATTCCATGGTTTTCATAAGTCATTTTTACCAAGTATTCCCATCTAAAGTGATCAAGTTTTTGGTATAACTCTAAGCTACTAAGTTAAGAGTGTTCACTAAGGTGGGGTGCTAAGATCAATCTCATGCCATAGAATGACATCTAAGTCTAACTAGATAGGTCAATTTTTATACTCTTTATGCTACCTTTAAACAAGGAAAGGACTTTGGTAAAGTAAAGGAAGTAAATCTTGTAAATGAAACTTGGAATAGGTATAAGTCAAAATGGTATAACCAAAGCATGCCTAATGCCTTTTCTTAGGTTATCTAGTGTGCAAGGGTTAGCTTGCATTGTTAATGATGGCTTGCAAGTATTAGCTTGCCAATAATAGCTTGCATAGTTAAGACACTTTCAAGTGTTAGCTTGCCTTGGTTGGTGTAGTGGTTGAAATTCTCTTCCTCCTCTTGTTGGTAGAACTCCTCCTCCTCATAGACTTGGTCGGTACTATCGTCTATAAAAACATACAGGATACACAATCACCAAACAATACTTAACTAGTCTACTTAGCACACTAAGGCACACATTTGATGATCTAGTATCATCACAAACATCACAAGATTTAATGAACTAGCTTCATTTATTTTATTTGACAAAAGTAATTTCAACTCATTGAAATTAACTAAGATTTAATATTCTCCAATTAAAATATGGGATCATGTGGACAAATGTCATCACCACATATTCTAACATATGGGAATGTGATTTAAGGGTGGGATCACATTTTAATAAGTTTAAGTTTAATAATTAATGATTTAAAGTGACTAGAAATGCCTATATAGCATTATTTTGGTACTAGTCCAAAGTCACTGCATGCAAACCATAATATTATTACATATTAAGATAGGTATGGTTAAATGTGATTTTTGAGAGTTGGAATCAACTCAAAAGCTATTATGGTTGATTTTATAAAAATGTTTGAATGTGCAAAAGCTTCTATCTTGTTATTTTTTACTAGGAGAGATCTCTAACTCTAAATGATTGAAATCCAACAGGCTTGGATAGAGTTTTCATTACCTTTCCAACAAAATTGGAATCACTCAATTTAAATTTGTAAAACGCTCTGAATTGATTTTTAAAATAAGGGGCAAATTCTAGTTTAAGTCTAAAAAGAAAAATCCTAATTTGTATTAACTGGGTCGCGCGGGAACTCTAACGGGCCGACCCAGATTCACTCTGCGGCGCTGAGGGCTGCTGACAGGGGGTAAGCCTTTCAGTTACTCATTACACGCGAAGCGGTACGGGGAGAGATGGACCGTAGGATTAGAACTAGATCTAACGGTCGTTGTCGACGACAGATTCGTCATCGGCGAGACTGAACCCTAGCAGCTCGGTGGGGGTGCAGTGGGGACGTACCGGGGCTCCAGCTAGTGCGGCGATTCGGGCAAACGAACGAGTAGACGACGGCGAGCTCAGGCGAAGTCGGGGTAGGGGCTGAGGTGGACGAAATCAACGTCAACGTCTCCTCCTCTGTTGCGGCTACCTCTAGTGAAATTCTGGCGACCTGTTGCTTGAGCTGCTTCGGCGAGAGGTGGGGAAGGACTGGTGGAGAGAGGGGAGTGGAATGGTGTGGCGGTTGAGGCTGGAGAAGGCCTCCTTATATAGGCTCGAGGAGGGGACCGAAGGGGCGACGGTGAGCTCATCGGTGAAGACGATACAGGGTCCTAGAGGCATGGGCGGTGTAGGCGGATGATGGCTTGCCTCCTGGCGGTCCTCTACGGCTCTATGGTGCATCTAGGGGCGGTGGCTAACGGTCGGGAGCGTCACGCGCTCTGGGGGACGTAGGTGGTGCTCGACGTGGTTCCCGGTGGTTGTGGGTCACGCGGCGGTGCACGGCCATGTCTAGCAAGGTGAGATGGTCAAGGCAGAGCGACGTGCACGGTCTACGGTCGAGGCGCGGTCTGTGGCATGCTGGCGGTGAGGGCGCTCTGGCATGCTCTGGCGCGGCGTAGATACTTAGTGCGGCACGGCTCTGGGTGGTCCAGTGGCTAGCAGGGGCCATGGGTGGACCGTGGGCGGCGGTGAGGTCACGCCTCACTCCCTGGAGTGGCGGAGAGGGGCTGACGGTCTGTTGCGGCTTGTGCACGTTTGGCCGGCGAGCATGGCCTCAGGGTGGCGGTGAACTGTTTCCCTAGGCCATTAGGTAGGTCGTTGATTGATTGGTTGGGTTTAGGGGAGACAAGGTCATTGATTTGAGTTCAAATGGCTCGACAAAATTTGATCAAAAACAGTGATAGTTAGACCAGTTAGATTCTGCCCACCAAGTGTTCGATCAAATGGCCGCATGAATTCAAATTTGGAATTTCGAAATGAAATTTGGTGGAGTTGTTGGTCTCATGCTTGACCATCTCTGGTTGCTAGGATTTGTCAAGTGGAATTCATTTGAGTGGTTTTTGAAAAAGTGTGATCTATACATATGAACTAGATTCAATTTTCAATTGTCAGTTAAAATTAGAGTTTGAATGTTTTTGGGAGATCACAAAGTGGGCCTTGGCACATCACTACTTGTACTAGCAAGGGGTGCAAAGAACCACAATTTTCTCTGTTGGAATTTGAGTGATAGGAACACCCAAAGTGGGCTAGGTGATTAAAATGGCAAAAGTGACCATTTCCTTTATTTAATTCTTTTTGATTTCTTTTTCTTTGGTTTTTGCTTGGGAATGATCTAGATGAGGTGACACTCATCATAGAACCATTTCACAACCATTAGAACAAACAATCATGGCATTTCACACAACTCCTATTTTAAATGCACACACATACGAATGCTTAAAGATTTTTAAATGGAAAATGTTTTTGTTAACCCTAAATTGGGTAGATTTGATCTTGATTAACCCTGATTAAAACTTTGGGATGTTACAACTAGTCTCTAAACATATAACAAATTTGGTGTCAAGCTCATTTGCAAGGGAGTACTACCTCTGTTTGGGATTATTAGCCCTAAGGGCCAAGTTACTAATACCAAGACACTCCATAACTCTCTCTCATTAATATATGCATGCACCAATAGTTTTACATGAATGAGAGAAGTGAGAGAAAAAGAAGAACATGCATTGGACGAGAGAGACTAATAAATGAGATATCCCTTTTAATTTCAAACAATATAAAAAACCTCTTAGGACTAATAATCCCAAACAGAGTTAGTATATGTCTCTGTCAGTACTAAAGGTCGTTGGGAGATCATAACTAGTTCATTGATGAGAACCTGCTGTTGAAACTAGTTCTGCTGCCAATTCTTCCTGGGTAACTGGATGGGCTACTAGTGGCTGTGGGATGTGTATTTTTCTATTTGCAGTCGCCAGTGCAACTAGACCAACTGGTGCGGGATTAGGATGAAACTTTTTATGCTGATGTTTTGCATTATTGTCTTTTTTGGCCTAGTTGTCATTTTCAACTAGATTAAGTAGAGTCTGAGACCTTGTTCTGACTCCGTTTCCTGCATTGGAAGCAAATAGCTTTTCAGATTTATCATCGAATCGTGTGAAAAAAGAAGAAATTATTAGGAGTTCTTGCAGAGGTTGACGGCTCGAAAAGCAATGGTTCACCATCACAACTCTAGTACAGTACTACTTCCGCTATGAGTACTCTAATCATATGTAACCCTGTGAGTGAGAAGAAAACACATGAAGTTCCAATACAATCGACTAACCTGTAGGCTTGACTATAATACTGATAACATAACTAGTAGGGCCTACCTGGTTATACTCTAAACAAGGAGCCATGACATACTAATTCGGCCTAGGACATCAGCTAGAGTTGATGTATACCAACTGTGCTATCTATAAACCTGTACGCCCCAACTAGAATCATTTTAGGAGATATTCCATAGATGTCAGAGGAGCTTCATAACGATGGTAATGAAGGCTCTAGCAAACTTTAGTAACGATCAAATATATGAGCAAGATGCAGTACACTACAAAAAACGACGAAGTACTTTTGATAGTAATAAGGTCATAACGAAAGTTAGCATAAAGTGTGCAACAACATTCATATGGGGAGGAGACGAGTTTACGCTTCGCGTTGGTGCGGTCGAACGGGGGGCACGTCATTTGCCCATCTCTCTGATGCCGGATACCAGGGAGCCCGTGAAGCAGATGGGACTTTGCGGCGACCGTACCGTGTTTGCCGGCGACACTATGCACGCTCCAGCACGGTGGTCATCGGCGTGGAGAAGCCACTCCGTCTTGCTAAACAAGGGAGTGGTGCCTTCGGTCACAACGGTACCTGGTGAGGAGGCGGTGGTGGTGGGAAGGGACGGCAGTGCGAGGCCACGTTCGTGGGAGATGCTCCGGCTCTGAGGTCAAGTGAGAGATGTGGGATACTGCGTGTTTTATATGTATCACAAGGGCGCCGGTGGTAGGTTCGATACTTTTGAATTGTGTCGCGCCAGGTAGTTCAAAGAAAAACCCTCCAATGTCATTCAAATTTTCGTGATCTCAATTTAGAACGAGATGAACCCGCCAAATTTTTTTGGCGATCTCTACACTATGATTATTGCTACACTAGCCAGGAGCTGAGCTAGAGGACGTGCATCGAATATGATGGGAGGTATGAATGCACCAGCAGCCTTTCTTGTTGGGGGGATACCCCCGGGTAGGGTCACGCCGGGGTATAATGGCCGAGTTAGCCGAGGTACGGCAAGGTCAAAGCAAGTGCTGGCCGAGTCACCTCAAGGCAGGACGAATCACAGAGTAACCCGGACCGGAGGATGTCCGCCTAACTGAGTCCCGGCCGACTTATGTCGTATGTCGGTAAGATGTATCTAACTTGTATGCAGGTACAGGCGTGGCCGGATTAACCAGGCATGATCCGAGTTATATAAGGCTTGTAAGAGAAGGAAGGTATCTCGCTGGTCAAAAGGTGGCCACTGTACGCAGAGCGTGAGCGAAGCGAACAGAGGCCAGGACCACCAAGCCATGGCCGACAAGGGTGACGATGCCTGTGTCGGATGACGCTGGCGCCGCAGAGGCTCACGTAGCCTCTGCATAGCTTACGCTCGGGAAAAGTGACCCGGTCGGTTTGCTATTTTGGGAAGAGGCATATTCCCTGGAATATGCCCCCACGTATGCCCTAATTGGAGACCTAGCCGCCCCTATATAAGGAGGGCTAGGGCCTCTGTAGAAGGGTTGAGTTCTATTGAGTTATTGACTAGTTGATGGGCATTTGAGTAGAGAGTTCCTGAGAGCAAAGCGGTGGTGAGAGTAAGAGGGTTTCTTCTTCCTACTCTCCCCAATATAGCTCAAGGAGCACTTGTAACTCATCTAGCTTAAATAATACAAAGCTTCTGTGTGTAGAATCACTATACTATCCCTCCCTAGATTCCTGTAGTGCATCTTGTCCCCACCTTTAGCCTATCCATGGCATCTGCCGTGACACCACCACGATAGTTGGCGCCCACTGTGGGGCTAGCAGCGCTAGCAGGAGTGAAGATCCGGACGGGAAACTTCATCGGCACAGGCGAACGCATCGTCTCCGGGCTCGTTCAGCGCTTTGGAGCGCTGGACTTCGTCAGCGACAACGCTGGCTGCTTCGGCAAGTGTCCTCTTCCGTGCAACGGTCTCTTCATCAAGCTTGGCGCGCACAACATCTACATCGTTGTCCACGTGTCGTGCGTTCACCCGCGGCATGTCGTCGAGGGAGGCGACCCACCCCATAGCGCGGCTCGTGGGGCGCGTATCACTCGCTCCCCTGACCGCGCCGAGGTGATGATGACTACGCCAGGCGCTGGCGCGAGCAAGGATCCAGCACCAGATCCGGAGGTAACGCCCAAGGCACCGAGGAAAAGTAGAGGTCCTCCGCTTGAGAGGCCAGAGAATTTGTTGCAGAAAGCAATGGATAGCTTACCAAACCCAGTAGCGGCAGTTGTAGATCCAGCTCAGGCACATGCCGAGTTAGAGGAGACTAGGCAAAAAATACTAGAGGGTGCGAAAAAGATAGCCGCGGCTCATTGATACATTGCAAATGTAACTATAATTTTTGATGCTCCATGCTTGGTTTTATCCACTTTCTTGTGTTTTGTCAACACTTTGGAGTACTTTTCATATGATTTCTTGGACTAACCTATTAACAAGAGCCACAGTGCCAGTTGCTTGTTTTCTGCTGTTTTTTGGTTCTAGGAAAGTCAGCAAATGAATATTCTTGGAATTGGACGGGACAAAAGCCAAAGTGCCTATTTTTCCAGAAGACCCTAGGAGCCAGAATACGAGACGGAGGAGGGCCAGGGGCTAGCCACACCCCCCAAGTGCGGGCTAGGCCTGGCTGCGCCAAGGCATGGTGTGGTGGCCCCAGCCACCCCCCTCGGTCTCCCTCTTCGCCTATAAGAAGCCTTCTGACCAAAAAACTTCGGGGGGTTCAACGTTTTTTCAGAAGGAGTTCCACTCCGCCACCACCACCAGATTCCACGAAACAACACTAGAAACTCCGTTCCGGCACCCTACCAGGACGGGGAATTGGAGGAGATCATCGCCATCATCATCACCATCGCTTCTCCATCAACCATCCATGTTTCCCCCATCTATGAGTGAGTAATCCCCCGCTGTAGGCTATGGGGATGGTAGGGATTGGATGAGATCGTTCATGTAATGGCATCAGATTGTTAGGGCATTGTGCCTAGTATCTTTTATTAGTGCTTTATGACTTTGTTGCGACTTGTTGTGCTTAATGCTTGTCACTAGGGCCCGAGTGCCATGATTTCAGATCTGAACATTTTATTGATTCATTATGATAGTATTGTTTATGGTCTTATCTGCAAGTTGTATACACACATTGTTGTCCGGACCAATGGCCCCTAAGTGACAAAAATCGGGATAACCGGAGGGAATGGCTTTGATGTGAGGATCACAGGGTGTTCACGGAGTGTTAATGCTTTGCTCCGGTGCTCTATTAAAAGGAGCACCTTAATTGGCAGTAGTTCCCTTGAGGCCCCGCTGCAAACGGGCTTGCAAGACAGAAGATGTTGTGCAAGTTCTCATTGCGAGCACGTATGACTATATATGGGACACATGCCTAAGATTGTCTAGTACTTGGATGCTTTATCTTATTTATCTGCAATTGCCCTATGTTCTGATTGTTATGTTATTGTCTTGTCCATGCAACGCCCGTCCATCCATCCCTATGCCTACCGCACTCGAATCCCACTATTTACTGCTATTGTTACTGCTGTCTTTACTTTACTACTATTGTTACTTTGCTATTCCTACTACAAAACTGTTGCTACTGATAAACTGCTGTGAGCAAGATTGTTTCCAGGTGCAGCTGAATTGACAACTCAGTTGTTAAGGCTTATAAATATTCTTTGGCTCCCCTTGTGTCAAATCAATAAATTGGGTTTCACTTCCCTCGAAAATACTACGATACACCCCCTATACTTGTGGGTCATCACTCAGCAGTCGTTGAACATGACACTTCGTGAGTACGCAAAGGCAAATAAGGTTGATGCTGTAAAAGTGAAGGGGAGAAACCTCATGAGTGAAATGAACAAAGAGGGTGATACTAGGATTGAGGAATCAAAGAACTGTCTGTCCGTGGGGCTGCCGAAGTACAGTACCCCGGCAAAAAACCTCAGGGCAGCAGACGCAGCTGCGTCCGAGTTAGAGGGTTTGACGGGTGAAGCCCATCAGAGACAGCGGGAAAGGGTCAATGAGTTAATTCAGATCGCAAACAGACAGAATGAGGAGTTACTCAGGGCTAACCCGGAGAGAGCTGGGACCTCCAAGATCGTTCATTCGGCGGTGGGTAACCCGGAGAAATCCACTGGAGCCGCATCATCTCCTCATGGTGGTCCTAGGAGAGAAGAGGTAGTAACCTCGGCCAGGAGGAACAAACAAATAGTCCCGTATGACCCGGCAAGGGCAGGGAAAGGAAAAGAAGTGCAGAGAAATGAGGATCGACGAAGTGTGAGCCGAGGTGAAGCTGGCCGAGGTAACCGCGACCAAGGCAATGCCGGTCAGGGGAATGGTGTGAACGGCAATGCCGGACAGCGCAATTCGGCAGGTGCAGGGCAACCGCAGCAGTGGAATATACCACGACAAGAGCGCAGTGCCGGCTAAGGTATGCAATAGAGACCAGCTCCACAAGAGCAAGATAGATACGATGATGGTGATTTGGAAATGGTGAACGCTGGGTATCCTAGGCCAGACTATCACGTGATTGGGTCAAGATTGGGAAGCAGGAACTTGATGCCTGATGACGCTAGGTTAAAACTGGATCGGCTCTACAGGTCGGAGCAGATTGAGTGTCAAGGTCCTCCGGGTCCAGCATGTTTTGGACCCCGGATCATGAAGGAGCCTCCAGTACCTAACTTCTAGTTACCTAGAGGCGCTAAGACATATGACGGCAGCACAAAGCCGGAGGATTGGTTGATTAACTACGTGACAGCTGTAAAAATTGCTACAGGCAACTTGAGATGGGCTGTGAGATATGTACCTCAGATGCTGGAGGGACCAGCGAGGGTATGGCTAAACAATTTGCCACCCGGAAGTATTAACTGTTGGATCGATTTTGAGGAAATGTTTGTTAGTAATTTCTCAAGCATGTATCAGAGGCCCAACAGACCACATACCCTAGCAATGTGCAAGCAGAGACCGAATGAGACTGACCGGGAGTTCTTAACCCATTGGTGCACGGTGTGAAACTCATGTGAGGGCGTAATTGAGTCACAGGCCATAACTTGGTTTGGCAGGGGTGCAGATATGCAAGCATGCTATGGCAAAGATTACAAAGGGATATGCCAACTACTTTGGCAAAAACGATCCGGATTGCTGATTCATATGCCTTGGGTGATCCGACTCAGCCTAGGCTCATGTCAAACGAGTCAAACAAGGAGTACTCCAGCGAGATGGAGCCGGATCATCCCGGAGGAATGATTATGGAGGTAAAAGAAGAGATGACAGATCGGATTACTGGTACAGTTCGCAACAAGTTGCTGCTGTGAATCAAGACCAACCCGGAGCAGGAAGTAGTCAACGCTAGAAAACTGGAGGACAGCAATGGACTCCAAGAAATGATGGCAAGAAAACTTGGACGCCAGAGTAGAAGAAACAGTGGCAAGAAAAGAAGGACCGACCAAGGTATACTTATGAGGCAATGCTGGAACAGCCGTGTAAATTTCACACGCCAAATCCGAGTAACCCAGCGGGTCACACAACCAGGCAGTGTGAGTGGATGCGGAAGATAGAACAAGGTGGTTCGGGGAATGCTCAGGCACCTCGGAATGATCAACATCGGCAGGAGTTACTCCGGCAGCTATTGCTCTCCGGAGCGAACACGCAAGAGTTAATGTTGCCTCCCCCTCCGCCGAGGTATGAAAACCACGAAAGAAGAGATGCAGTGCATGAGGTAGAAAACCAACATCAGCCAGATCAGAGGTACCCCGAAAATGAGGGGAGAAATGAATACAGAGAGCATCATCAGAGCTACTGCATGTTCACCATAGAAGAGACAGACAGAAAGAGCTTGTCGCGCCGACACATGGAAGTTAATGCGGTAATGCTAGCGGTGACGAGGTATATGCCTTGGTCGGACCAGGAAATTACCTGGAGCATCAAAGATCATCCCAAGCTTATGCCAAGTCCTAGTTCGTATGCGCTAGTGTTGGACCCAACATTCATTGGGTCAAACATCAATGTGAGGTTCTCAAAGGTGCTGATTGACAAGGGCAGCAGCATAAATATCATGTACTTGGACACGATGCGCAAGTTGGGTATCTCGGAGGATAACCTTCGATGGCATTGTGCCAGGCATCTCCTGTGAACCCATTGGCAAGGTCCGGGTTGACGTGTTGTTCGGCATGAGAGATAACTGCCGAACTAAGAATTTAGAATTCGGGGTTGTCAATTTGGAGAGCGCATATCACACGTTACTCGGCAGGCCAGCTCTGAACAAATTCATGGCAAGTACTCACATCAGTTACTTGAAGATGAAGCTGCCCGGGCCAAGTGGTGTGATTACCATAACTGGTGATTTCCGACGTTTCATTGAGTGCGTGTCAGCCGGGTCTAACCTGGCCGAGTCACTCGTGATTGCGCAAGAAAAGAGAAAAATCCAGGAGGTGGCGGCATTGGCTCAATCCACGCAGCAGTATATGCCGGCACTGAGTAACCCGCATGGAAGTGTATCATTTCAAGCAACAAAGGATACCAAGAAAGTGCCAGTTGATGATCTATTCCTAGAGCGCACCGTAAAAATTGGTGCAGGGTTAAATGATAAATAGGAAAGCGAGCTCGTCAACTTCCTCCGTGAGAATCGGGATATCTTTGCTTGGTCCACACAGTACTTGCAAGGTGTTCCGAGGGAGTTGGCCGAGCACTCTTTGAATGTGAGACCCGGAGCAATGCCGGTGAAGCAACCTCTCCGCCGCTTCGCCGAAGACAGGAGAAATGTCATCGGAGATGTGATAGCTTGGCTCCTAGAAGCTGGATTTATCATGGAAGTACTTTACCCGGATTGGCTATCTAATCCGGTGCTAGTGGAGAAGAAGAAGGATTATCCGAACGTGGCAGTGGTTTGGCGTATGTGTATCGATTACACGAACCTGAATAAGGCATGTCCGATAGATCCATTCCCATTGCCAAGGATAGACCAAGTCATAGATTCTACAGCTGGGTGTGAACTGTTGTCATTCATTGATGCATATTCTGGTTTCCACCAGATACCTCTGAACCCAAGCGATCAAATAAAGACTGCGTTTATCACCCCGTATGGGGCTTATTGCTATCGCACCATGACTTTTGGTTTACGTAATGCAGGGGTAACGTACTAAAGATGTATGCAGAAATGTCTACACGACCAAATTGGTCAAAATGTGCAGGTATATGTGGATGATGTTGTTATAAAGACTAAGGAAAGCAAAACGCTCCTTGATGATATCAGGCAAACATTCGTAAACCTAAGAATGTTCCAAATGAAGCTTAACCCGGAGAAATGTACCTTCGGTGTCCCGGCTGGAAAGTTACTCGGATTTCTTGTCTCCAGCCGAGGTATCGAAGTTAACCCAACTAAAATCTGAGCCATAGAGCGAATGGAACTGCTGAAGCGCCTTAATGATGTCCAGACGTTCACGGGTTGTCTGGCATCCTTAAGTCGGTTTGTATGTCGGTTGGGAGAAAAGGCACTACCTCTCTATCAACTCATGAAAAAGTCAGACAAGTTCATTTGGACGCCGCAGGCCAATGAAGCCTTTATCCAATTAAAGAAGATGTTAGCCACTGCACCAGTGTTAGCCTCTCCACTATCAAAGGAGCCAATGCTGCTCTATATAGCCGCAACCAACCGAGTTGTAAGTGCAGTAATTGTGGTAGAGCGCGATGAAGAGGGTAAGTCAATGCAAAGGCTAGTATATTATCTAAGGGAAGTATTATCAGCCTCGAAACAAAATTATCCCCATTATCAGAAAATGGCATATGGTCTGTATATGGCGGCTAAGAAGCTGAAGCACTATTTTGAAGAGCACCCCATCAAAGTAATATGTGAAGCCCCCATATCTGAGATAATGAGCAACAAGGATGCAAGTGGAAGGATTGCAAAATGGGCAATTGAGCTAGCCCCTTATGCGCCACAATATGACAGGAGAGAAGCAATCAAGTCTCAGGCTATGGCCGACTTTTTTGTGGATTGTGCCGAGGTGCAATATGAGCCACAATTGCCAGATCCAAACTACTAGAGAATGCACTTTGACGGGTCAAAAACAAAAACCGAGTTAGGCGCCGGAGTTGTGCTTACCTCGCCCAAGAAGGACCAGCTGAAATACGTGCTGCAGATCCACTTCACAGCATCAAACAATGTTGTAGAATATGAAGAACTTGTGCATGGGCTCAAAGTGGCAAAAGAAGTTGGAATACGTCAGATCCAATGCTTCAGTGACTCGGATCTCGTGGTCCAGCAAGTCTCTGGAAATGGGACGCTTTGGATGCAAATATGGCACTATACAGATTTCATGTGCAGAAGATATCAGGATACTTTGAGGGATGCGGATTTCATCATATACCTTGAGTGGAAAATGAAGCTGCTGATGTATTGTCGAAGCTCGGATCAACCCGATAAGCAATCCCGCTAGGTGTAGCATTAGAGCACCTCAGAAAACCCTCTATCAGGCCATCCCTAGAATCCGAGTCAATTTATATCCCGGCAAATCTGGAATCAGAAGCTGTGCCCATGGACATTGACGTGGGAAGTGGTTCACGAAACCCGGGGACTGCCTCGGCAAACCCGGGGACTACGCAGCGTGATCCAGTTGAGGTTATGCCAGTGGATCCGATGGAGATTGATGAGGATGTCTTCCTAGTACGAGCAATACCAACTTGGGCACTTCCCATATTTCAATTCCCGAAAGATGGAACTTTGCTCGGTGAGGAGGTGCTTTCTTGGCAAACTCAGAGGAGAGCAAAAGCATACACAATCATCAATTCCAAGCTATACAAAAGGAGTGTGACAAACGTTCTCCAGCGATGTGTTGACCCGGAAGAAGGACTTGACATCCTCCGGGATATACATCAAGGGGAATGTGGGCATCACGCCTCGTCCAGAGCCTTGGTGGCAAAAGCTTTCTGTCACGGGTTTTACTGGCCAAGTGCCTTGGAACAAGCAGAGGATCTGGTAAGAAAGTGCAATGGTTGTCAAAGATATGCTACCAAGACGCATATACCAATGTCGGAGCTCAAGACCATACCAATTACCTGGCCATTTGATGTATGGTGTTTGGACATGGCTGGCCCATTTAAACTAGCAAGAGGGAACATGACCCACATCTTGGTCATGGTTGACAAGTTTACTAAATGGACTAAAGTGAAGCCAATAAGAAAATGTGATGGAGCTACCGCCGTGCCATTCCTCAAAGATATCATCTTGAGATACGGTTATCCTCACAGTATCATAACAGATAATGGCACAAAATTTGCTGAAGGAGCATTTGCGCGATTCTGCCAAGATAAGAAAATCCGGCTAGACGTAGCCTCGGTAGCTCACCCCGCATCGAACGGACAAGTGGAAAGATCCAACGGATTGGTATTATCCGGGATAAAACCCCGGCTCATTGAGCCGCTGCAAAGATCAGCGGGGTGCTGGGTAGAAGAACTACCAGCGGTACTGTGGAGTTTAAGAACAACTCGAAATTGATCAACAGGGTATACGCCATTCTTTCTGTACATGGGGAAGAAGATGTATTACCAGCCGACATAGAGCATGACTCGCCTAGGGTCACCCAATACACAGAAGCCGAAGTGCAAGAAGCCCGGCAAAATGATGTTGATCTACTGGAAGAAGCGAGAGAATTGGCATTGTCCAGATCCGCCATATATCAGCACTATCTTCGACGCTATCATAGCCGGAAAGTAAACCCCCGAATTTTCTGGGAAGGTGATCTGGTAGTCCGGTTGGTGCAATGTACTGCTGGCATGCATAAGTTATCCCCCCATGGGAAGGGCCATTCATTGTGAGCAAAGCATTGCACAATGACTCATATTATCTCATCGATGCAAAACCACAAGAGAAGAACAAGGCGGACAGGTCCGATGAGGAATCTAAGCGACCATGGAATGTAGCTCTACTTTGTCCATTCTACACTTAGCAAAGAAGTGTGTGTATCCGAGTCTCTCATATGTCAGTATGTATGCCGGCAATGAGCTTATCAATGAAATCTTGGCACCTCGAGCAGTAACTCGGGGACTGCATTAGTGATATTTATTGTTTTTTTCTGGATTTATTATTTATATGTCGGCTGGAGTAAGTTGCTTCTACCTAAGCCGGATTAGTAGTGTGTGAGCACCAAAAACCTAACACTTCGACTTGCTGCTGTCCAACAAGATTTGGCTTCATGGCAAGCAAGAGAACAAGTTTGGAATTGCGTAGCACATGAAAAACTTCTAAGGAAAGGAACTTAATCAAGATGACGTTTGTTATTCGGACTAACCTTATGCTTACTTTATGTTTACTATGCTGAATTATTTTGAGCTAATCATAAAGTTTCCAAGTATTGTTAAGTCAATTTTCGAAACTCGGACTCGTATGTCATAAAACCGAACCAAGGTAGACACGAGCCGAGCCAAGAAATTGGAGAAACAAGAAAATGAAACTCGGGGACTACGCCCAAGTTAATCCGGCACAAACAACTTAGTAGCAAAATATAACTTGTGTTCTTAATACATTTGCACCCGGCATACCAGGGATCTGATAAACTGCAAAGTGTTTTTAATCAAGGAGCAGCAGGGGAGGTAACTCAGCGCCAGCAGGTGGAACTCCAGCCTCGGCTTCAGCATCATCTTCATCTTCTTCGACGTTCGAGGCTTCACCCTCATCATCTTCACCTGAACCATCTTCGACGTATTCGTCCTCAACGGCATCGAGAAAGCTTGGCCCCTCATTCCATTGATGGATGGGGGCATATTGAATGAGGTTATGGGCGTAAGCCTTGCGCCGAGCTACCCAATCCGGATCAGTGGACCACCTTGACCCGGTGCGCATGCGCTCGAGAAGATCGAGATTGATTTTCTCGTACCATGTGAGCACGTAGTGGAGAACGGTTTCAGCTCCGGCACATCCGGCGGATTCCCTCCAGAGGTCAAGCTGGGTCTCGCACTCCATTAACTTGTTTATTAGAGCAGCGGAACCCTCCGGAGTGTCTTCACCAGGCCAAAGGGCATTGAGGACCCAGATTGCTGCGCTTAGAATATCCTTGTCGTGGTTCTTCATGATTTCAACTCGAGAGGACAAGCTGACTAGTAGGTCCTCCAGATCAAGAGGAATGGCGCCAGGACCGGATGGAGTACCTCTCTGCTTGCGGAACTTGGTAATAGCACTAGAAACAATGGCATCACCCTCCAGAAATTTGTCTGGAAAAACAAGAAAAGTGAAAAAAGTGAAGGAGGTTGACCTAGAGAAATTTATGTCGGCTGAAGAAAAAGAACTTACGAGAGATATGGCTGTGGATCCGGGTCAGCTTAGTGGTGCAGTTGTCACGCCTCTTCCGGCGTTGCACAAGTTTAGCATTTGCCGACTCAAGCTTAATGTCGGCCTCCTTAAGCAGTTCTTGGTCCTTGGCAATTTGGAGGTTGAGACGTTCTCGTTCTTTAGTAAAATTTTGGCCAGCTTTATCAAGTTTGGATTTGTGGAGCGCCTTGAGTTTTTTCATGTCTGCCTTAAGTTTGGCAATTTCTTCATCTTTCGTCCGGAGGAGGGCAAGCTCGTCATCCTTCTTGAGTTCGGCCTGGTGCTGCCCTGCTTGTTCGAGAAAATGTAGCATCATATCAGGCACGGGCACACTGTCTTCAAGAGATGCTAAAATAGTTTGTTGACCCGGCAAAGCCGAGGTATGAATATTTGACGAGCCAAGGAGAAAAGGAGATAGAGCGCAGAGGAAGATTAAGCAAAAATAACTTACCCTTTATTTGGTCCAAGTTTTTCCTCATGAGGATGTTCTCGGCCTCCACTCCGGCTGCCCAATCCAAATAACAGGTTAGTTCGGCGAGAAAAGACAAAGAGGAATGGAAAAAACGCGAAGGAAAGAACTTACCCCTTTTCTCGTATTCGGCGAGAAGCGTAGTATGTTTCGCGCATAGCATCTTGTGAGTGTCGAAGAGACGCTGAAACTCAGTGCTCCGCCGATTGGTGGTCACCTGAAAAGAGTACAAAAGGACAACTTAGTCATGCACATATTCGAAGTGTACAAGATCCGGGCCAAATGGAACTTAACCCGGCTCTAGGTGTGTGCATATTCGAAGTGTACAAAATCCGGGCGAAGTGGAACTTAACCCGGCTCTAGGTGTGTGCATATTCGAAGTGTACAAAATCTGGGCCAAGTGGAACTTAACCCGACTCTAGGTGTGTACATATTCGAAGTGTACAATATCCGGGCCAAGTGGAACTTAACGCGACTCTAGATGTGTGCATATTCGAAGTTACTAAGGAGCTACGCTAGTTCTCTAAGGAGTATCCGGCCGAGTAACAAGTTACTCCCCCGGAGGCTCGGGGACTAATGGTTATATCACTAATATCTAGTACATGTTAAGGTAAGTGCGAAGTAGCGTACCTCCATCATCCGATCCACAAGGTTGATTGCCTTGGCAACTGTGTTCATTTGTGCACCAAACTCGGCAGGCCCAAATTCCTTAGGGAGATCGTTGTTATGGACGAACACCGCCTTGTTCTAGTCGTTATCAAACTCGATCAAGGTCACAGGATAGCGTTCTTTGCTGAGCATATGGGGCGCGACTAAACCCTTGGCATGGGCCTCCCTTCTCTCAACCTGTGCAACAGCGGGGCTAGTGTCCAAGACGAGTTGCGCATCAGCTGACTCGGCAGAGGTGTCCTTCGTCGGCGGTGTCTTCTTTGAGAGCATGAACGCAAGTGTACGATGTCCAGCTTCGATTGACGCTACCCTAGTGGCGTCAGGAACTTTCTTGCCCTTGGGCTGCTGCTGAGAGGTGGAGGTCTGAGCCGCGGATTTGGCCTTGGGGGCTACCTTAGTGCTAGCCTTGGTGCTGCTGGTGCCTTCTCGCCGAGTCTTGGAAGACTCGGATGAGGCGGAGGGGCTTGGTGTTGTTGCTGATTCTTGTGCGGCTGCTGCTGCTGCTGGTGCTATTTTTTGTCTTGGCGGGGGTGCTGAAGGAACCTTGGTGGTGGCTGGTTGCGGCTGAGACAAAGAGGGAGCAACTGCAGCCTCGGCAGAACCACTTCCCCCTGTTCCGAGGTTGCCCTCCTCTTGACAAGGTGGGCTAGAACCCGGAGCAGCCGCTGAACCCTCCTGAGTGGGGCTCAACGGGCGTGAATCGCCGCCACGAGGGGAGAAGGGCTATGTCGGAGTGGTGAGGCGATGCCTGATCCACTCTGAGGAACCTCCACCACAGCCCTGCCAAATCAAATGATGAATGATGAGAAACTATAAAAAAGGAAGAACAAATGAATAGCAAAACGTGAAACAGAAGATTGGATAAGGGAGAAATGACTTACTTATCTGAGGCCAAAGGCTCCTTTGGCTTGCGAGCTCTCCGGGCTATGGCCTTAGTTGTGGACTTGGTGGCAGCTTTGTCTGCGGACTTCTTTCGCCTTTTGGTCGGCTTAGAAGGTCTGGAGGAAGAAGCAGATGCGGCCCCCTTTTCTTTGATGCGAACAGGACTGGCTCACTCGTGGCAAGGGGAGGATCTTCATGGATCTGCCCACCGGGGTTAGCTGATGCCGGAAAAGCGTAAGAAAGGGGGACAACATCAAATGCCTCCATGACCTCAACGTCGGGTTCATCTTCATCGTCAGGCCAATCTCTAATGGAAGAGAATTTACCGGTGTGTCGCTTGGTTGCATCAGGGAACGACTGGAACATCTCTTGATCTGATTCCTCCTTGTCCAGGGCATCTCGATCAGGCACCCACTTGAGAGAAGGTTCGGGCCATCCACAAGTGTTTGCTGAAGAAACATCTAAGAGAGAGAAAATGCGAAGGGATCAAACATACAACACAATCCGACGTTTGATTTAACTCGGAAAAGAATTGGAGCACGAGAGTTACCGCAGAAGGAAGCCTATCTCGGCAGAAGTGCTCGATCCCCCACTCCCAATCAGTGGAGAAGTTTTTGTTGGTGGTAAAGAGGGCCTTGACCCGGCGGTAAATCTCGGTGTTGCTCAACTCGAATGAGGAGGTCCGGTTGGGGTCAAGGCGCTAGCTCATGTGGCAAAGTTTATGCGACCGAAGGTGATCATTGCGTCCTTAGTGTGCAGTCCCAGATCCTTCAGCTCCTGGAACCGTTTGTTGACTTGGTTCACCAAGACTATGGGTTTCTTGCGGATCTGGTCCCACAGATCCGGATTAGGAGGACCTGGAGCATAGGGGCGCAGCCGGATCAGATCTTCATCCATGCCATTTCTGACATAGAAGAAGGTTCGGGCCCAGCCCTTGCAGGAATCGAGCCCCGTGACTCGGGGAAAGATGGACTGCTTCTGAGGAGAGATAGAGGCAGCGCCGAAATACGTAAGTTTATTGTCCTCTGGGTCAAGCTCTCTATTCGGAATTACATTCCGGCGGAGACCAAAAAACCGGATCCAGAGCTCCTTAGTGGGCCACAATCTGGCGTAGCCCTCTATGGTGGAAGCAAAGGCAGAAAGAGAGGTAATGGCATTCATCGGAAGGTGATGTGGTTGAAGCTCGTAGGTATTGAGCCAATCATGGAAGAAGTCACTGACGGGGAGGCCGAACCCACACTAGAAGTGGGAGAGGAACACTACAAACTCGGGTGAGGGAGCAAGCTCCTCAGCGGCGAGGCGGGCGATGATGCCCTCCGAGATACGCCAGGTGCGGTACAACCAGTCAAGGTCGTCCTGGCATACCCAGGACCCAGCCCAAGCGCCGCGATCAATGTTCCCCGCATCCTCCTCCATCTCCTGTTCCGCGACAGCGAGTTCTTCCTCTGTCATCTCTAGGTCGCTGTCCTCACTGGCCCTAACAGCGGTGGGGGAAGTGGCCTGGACTGGCACGGACCCGTGGCAGTGGAGATGCGCGGGAGTGGTGGCGACGCTGGTGCGTGAGGAACGGTGCGGCGGTGGCGCTGTCGCTGGGAGGAAGAGGAAGAAGAAGAGGCAGAGGGGCGCTAAGATGGGGAAAAGTCCCAAGGGGCGCGCCCCTCCCATATTTAACCACGCCCCAGAGGGGTAGTGGGATCGTGTTGTGCGAATGGGCCACATGATGTGGCCGTGTATGATCCGGATCAGCCAATTAGCGACAAGCCACAGGAAGGGCCACAGGGCGCAGCGGATCCCACGACGTGACGCTATGATGCAGTTAACAAGGAGACAGACACGATGTGACGTGTGCAACAGTAATATCTGACAATAACTGCGGCGGTTACAAGCGCAGGCCCTTAAAATGAGGTAAAGTAATGATTACCCTCCACGTGGGGAAGCGTACAAGAGAAGGAAGAATAACTCGGATGAGTATGGGGTGACCCGGCCATCGAGTGAAAACTTGGAATGTGCCAAGGGAAAAGATAGTCAATGAAATCTGAGATAGGAGGTAACTCGGAAAAGGGAGCAAAAGGCTTGGAAGAATTGAACCTGTTGTGGCCTTAGCGGCTGAGGCAGCTAAGACCGCACCAGCTTTGGGGACTAATGTTGGGGGGATACCCCCGGGTAGTGTCACGCCGGGGTATAATGGCCGAGTTAGCCGAGGTACAGCAAGGTCAAAGCAAGTGATGGCCGAGTCACCTCAAGGCAGGCCAAATCACGGAGTAACCCGGACCGGAGGATGTCCGCCTAACTGAGTCTCGGCCGACTTATGTCGTATGTCGGTAAGATGTATCTAACTTATATGCAGGTATAGGCGTGGCCGGATTAACCAGGCATGATTCGGGTTATATCAGGCTTGCAAGAGAAGAAATGTATCTCGCTGGTCAAAAGGTGGCCACTGTACACAGAGCGTGAGCGAAGCGGATAGAGGCCAGGACCACCGAGGCGTGGCCGACAAGGGTGACGATGCCTGTGTTGGATGACGCTGGCGCCGCAGAGGCTCACGTAGCCTCTGCATGGCTTACGCTAGTGAAAAGTGACCCGATCGGTTTTCTATTTTGGGAAAAGGCATATTCCCTGGAATATGCCCCCACGGATGCCCTAATTGGACACCTAGCCACCCCTATATAAGGAGGGCTAGCTCTGTTGAAGGATTGAGTACTATTGAGTTATTGACTAGTTGATGGGCATTTGAGTAGAGAGTTCCTGAGAGCAAAGCGGTGGTGAGAGTAAGAGGGTTTCATCTTCCTCCTCTCCCCAATACAGCGCACGGAGCACTTGTAACTCATCTAGCTTAAATAATACAAAGCTTCTGTGTGTAGAATCACTACACTATCCCTCCCTGGATTCCTCTAGTGGATCTTGTCCCCACCTTTAGCCTATCCATCGCATCTGCCGTGACACCACCACGACATTTCCCAGGTGTAGACTCCGTTTAGTCCCTATTGCGAAAAGCTATGTGCAGTCACGAGCAGGGCCTCTTCTTCAAGAACTCCCACTCTAGGGTCCATTTGATTCAAAGGATTTTCCTAGGAATTTTGTATACTATGTCCATTCCTGTTCATTGGACAAATATGTAGTTGAAGAAAATAATTTGACCATAAATTTGGTCACCAATTTATGAATTGTATGTCACAATAATTGTACCGTTGGAATCGTCTTTTGAATATAAATAAATTGGTTAAAAATTATTAAATATAATTATATATTATTGACTAGATTTACAGTCAAATTATGTTCTTGAAGTAAGTATTTGTATAATAATTTGCACGTGAGATGTGTGCTTTCTGTTGTGAGACCTTTCACTTTGTTCACATGGTTGGTGTTTGTAGCAACCTTATCTGATCCGTAAACTATACTCGATACTTGGTTTTTAATAAAATGGATTTCTGCATGCTTTGAGTGCAGAGGCTGCTGTATCCCCATTTCAAAAAAACAAACGTGAGATTCAAATAAACGACTATCATGTCATCTCTAGCTATGGGATGGAAAGTAAGACATGTCATGACTTATAAAATTATAATAGGTAAAGCTCTAAAGACAATTAAAGAATTTTGAGCCACATCATATCCATAAATTATTAGGTGTATACTTGGTCCTTGGTACATAATAATACTCAAAAAATTGTAACATGCTTAGAGAAATGACAGAGAAGATTCTAGAATGGCGGAGAATTGTGTTTTCAAGTTTTAGCATAGCGTTCATTGTGCTAAAGACTATCCATTGAATCTTCTAGATGCTAGAATGGTAAAGATCCAGAGGTTAGATATGTTGCGATTTGCCAGTCTTCATCCAGCGATCAACCTTCAAAGTTATTCGTACACTATATAGTAGTAATAAGATAAGATAAGAAAGTTCGACCTAGTTTCACGACACTGTTTCCTTTTTATTTTTGCGACGGACTCGCTGTAGTTGAGTCGGTCCAAGAAATACCAAACATTTTCTGGGTGTGTGCCAGGGCACAAGGGGCACAATCATTGTCACATAAAAACTATAATTACTACTATAGTTTAGTAGGAAACATAATCACACCCAAAATTGGCTCTGGCAACATTGTGGCTGGTGATGCTGATGCATATCACATTCACCAAATAAGCAAATATTTTACCAGCAAGTACACAGTCATACATTCATACTAGTAATAAAGGTTTTTAATTTACTGGCGCAATATTGCAATCTATATATCCGATCATCAACTAGTCCCTCTGTTCCATAATATATAAGCCTTTTTTGTAAGCTGTTTTAGCTCTGTAAATAGGCTTATATTGTGAAAACATATGGAGTATTAACTAAGGTCTTCCACGTGCTGGCTCATTGATGGAGATCAGCGACAGTTTCACGCTTCAGCTTTGCCAACTCGGCCAAGAGTTTGTCCCTCTGGTTCTTGAGGTCCTGGATCTGTTCGAAGCTTATGCCCAGCATCTCCATCATGCCGATGTTCCACCGCTTCAGCTCGTCATGCTCAATCAAGTATTCCATGGCGAGATTCCTGAGGAGGCTAAGCCCGACCTTGTCAGCGGTGAGTTTGGAGTAAAGTCTAGTGCACTCGTTGAAGAGGGCGCTTCTGTCCGCTGTCTTGACGTAGAAATCGCCCATCACCCTTTTCACCATAAACTCGATCTTGAAGCCAATATTCTGAAAAATGAATAGGGAGCCTAAATTCAGAAGTGTACCTAGAGAACTATCAAGGAAGAGAGACATGGAATCACAATTCGAATGATTTCTTACCTTGCGGTTGTACTGATCAGCCTCCATCAGCAATGGTGAAGATGATTCTGCAGGCAGGATTGCTGCGGGAATGCGAAGTTCGCCCGACCTAAAACAACATTGAGAATAAATGTACTAATAGGGAAATGAGAGAATCAAGAAACGATCAAAGACATGGAAAGTTTCCCAAGCACGGAGATTTAACTGAAGGTATCAGTCTCCATCGGCGACGGTGAAGATGACTCTACAGGCAGGAGTGCTGATGGAATTCAAAGACCGCCCGGCCTAAAAACACCATTGAGGAAGAAAATGTTGTTTTTAGGTAAACGAGAAATCAAGAAACGGTCAAAGACATGGAAAGTTGAGCAAGAACGGAGATTTACCTGAAGGTATATGTTCCTGGTTGCGGCGGCTTCGAAGAACCTTGAGTTGAAGACCTCTCGCCTGCAGCCGAGGGATTCGACTGGGACCCTTTGATCGTCGCATCGCTGGTACCAGTAGCAAAAAATGGTAGAACGGCAAGCCGACTTATTCTCTTCCGCCAGCTTCGCCATCGCGGCACGAGCCCTTCTCTGGTGGGACTTGTTCCCGGTCATGCGGGTGAAATAGCACAGCAAAAAGGAATGAAAACGGGCAAAGAAATCTGGCAGAGAAGAGCTCCAGTCGCGAAGAGGAGGAGGAAGAAGGTCGAGGACGTGAGAGGTGGCCTCCTGGTCTCCACATGAGTAAAAAAACCATTTCCATTAAGATACAGTACTTGACGCAGAAATCGAAGAGACAGTCGTAAGGAGTTGTCACCCCCAACATGGTCTGGACATCCACTATAAAGTTAAACGTGCCTTGCAAGGGATAGGTGTAGCTCAAAAAATAATTTTAATTTCGAGCCACATCCATAAAGTATCGAGTGTATATTTGGTTCTTCTACTTTGTACTGTATCATGTACTCCCTCCATTTCAAAATATAAGATGTTTTAGCTTTGTGGAAGGAGTGTATCTAGACTACTTTTAGTGTGTAGGTTCACTCCAAATTTAAATGAACCTACAAACTAAAAGAGGTCTAGATACACTCCCTTCACAAAACTAAAACATCTTATATTATGGAACAGAGGGAGTAGAAATCAACCTAGCTACTCCTACCTAATACTCCACGTGTTCTAGAGAAGATTCTAGAATTACTGAAAAGTGTGTTTTGAGATTTGTGCATAACGTTCGTTGTGCTGAAGACTAACAATAGAATCTCCTAGATGCTGATCCCTCGTTCACAAGTATAAGACATTTTACCTTTGTAAAACGAATGTATCTAGATGTCGGCCTATAGACTAAAAGACATCTAGATACATTTTTTTCACAAAGCTAAAATGTCTTATATTTCTAGACGGAGGGAGTAGAATGTCGATAGAAGATCCAACGATTAATTAGCAATGTTGGGATTCATGAGTCTAGATCCAACAGTCAAAGTTCAAAGTTATATGTATCGTACACTATACAGTGTTATCTTCTTTTCTTATACTACTATAATAGAACAGTTTTGAATTGGATCCATAGCACAAATCCTGACCGTTGGGATGTTAGATCCAATAATGGTCCATAGAAGCTGGATTCGTGTTGAACAACTAGTACTTACCTAGAGCAAACTCCACCATGTTCTAGAACCATCATGTCAACACCCCCTCCTAAATTTCATAGCAGAGTAGGCTATATTCTGAATATGTGTAGATAGTTATTATTAGTAGCACCAATCCTGACGATTGGGATGTTAGATCCAATTGTTGAGAGCACCTAGATTCGTGTTGAATAGTACCCATGCATAGAGCATACTCCACCATGTAACCCCCCTTCCCTCCCAAAAATAATCATAGCACAGTAGGCTGGATTCTCAATGTGTGTAGATAGTTATTATTAATAGAATTAATGTATGCCTTTTTCTGTAATAGGATTATTGGTTAATAATAACAACTTAATGTTTGCTAAATCACATTTCATTCAGCATATACATGTGCGACTCGCGTCTTTTACTAGAAAACTATCACTAACCAGTAAGGTAGTTCTAGTAGGAATGCTAACTCTAAGTTTATTTGTAATGTAAAGTTTGAAACATAAGCTGAGTTTAGAAACAAAGAAAGATAAAATAAAGTTTGAAATAACCTAAGTGGGAACTTAGTTTTCATAGTCACAACCATGTCGTGGTCAAGTCATGTCACAATTCATTTCATAAGTCATTTTGAAAACATCTGACAACAGAACAGTATGGCCACTCCAACTGTCCATAACCGCGGACGCGGCTATTCGAATAGTTTGACACTCTGTAGAGGTGGTACACTTTGACCACAAAATTTGATACATCTGTCAGGGATAACCCTTAATCATCATACTTTGTATGCAGATAATCAAACATAACCTTTCCTTTACACACTCTAGTATAAGCACCTCTCCTATGAGCTTGGCCTCCCAGCCATGGCCAACTGCCATCATGGGCACTACATAGGTGGACAACATCGAGAGGTAGTCTCAGCTCAAACCTCTCCCGTGAGGGAACTAATACTAATGCATATAAACTTCCGGCTAAGACTTACCCGATTCAGGTATTGTGGTTGTACGGTAAAATTGGACTGGTATCGCATCCGAACCCAACCATCCATTTTTTTATAAAAGGGCTAAGGCTCATGCCTCAATATTTTCATCATCATAAACCAATTGTGTTTCTCAACACATGTCAAAACATCTCAATAGAATGACTCATCATTCCAAGGTTTTCACAAGTCATTTTCACCAAGTATTCCCATCTAAAGTGATAAAGGTTTTGGTGTAACTCTAAACTACCAAGTTAAGAGTGTTTACTAATGTGGTATTCTAATCTCAATCTCATGCCATAGAATGACATCTAAGTCTAACTAGATAGGCCAAGTTTTATATTCTTTATGCTATCTATAAACAAGGTAAAGGACTTTGGTAAAGTAAAAGAAAGTAAAGCTTGTAAGTAAAACTTGGGGTAAGTATAAGTCAACATGTATAACCAAGCATGACTAATGCATATTGCTTGAGTTAATTTGCATCTAATGATGGCTTGCTAAGTATAATACTTGCAAGTGTTAGCTTGCCTTTGTTGGTGAAGTGGTTGAAATTCTCTTCCTCACCTTCTTGGTAGAACTCCTCCTCCTCGAAAACTTGTTCGGTACTATCGTCTATAAATACACACGGGATACACAATCACCAAACAATACTTAACTAGTCTATTTAGCACACTAAGGCACACATTTGATGATCTAGTATCATCACATACATCACAAGGTTTAATGAACTAGTTTCATTTATTTTATTTGAGAAAAGTAATTTCTACTTATTGAAATTAATTAGATTTAATATTCTCCAATTAAAATATGGGATCATATGGACACATGTCATCACCACATATTCTAATACATGGGAATGTGATTTAAATGTTGGATCACATTTTAATAAGTTTAAGTTTAATATTTAATGATTTAAAGTGACTAGAAATGCCTATATAGCATTATTTTGGTACTAGTCCAAAGTCACTGCATGCAAACGTTGATATTATTACATATTCAGATAGGTATTGTCAAATGTGATTTTTGAGAGGTGGAATCAACTCCAAAGCTATTATGGTTGATTTTAGAAAAATGTTTGAATGCGAAAAAGCTCCTGTGTTGTTATTTTTGCTAGGGAAGATCTCTAACTCTAATTGATTTAAATCCGACGGGCTTGGATAGAGATTTTAATTATCTTTCTAACAAAATTTGAATCATTAAATTTGGTTCAGTATATCTTTTTGAAATGATTTTCAAACTAGTGGACAAAAACTAGATTTAGTTAAAATAGAAAAATATAAATTGGAATTAGAGGGCCAGCGTGGGAACACTAACGGGTTGGCCCAGTTTTACTCCGCGGTACTGTGGACAGCTGACAGGCGGTCTCGCCGGTCAGTGGCTCTTTAAACGCGAAGCTGTACGGGGTAACGTGGGCCGTAGGATTAGAACTAAGATCTACGGCTGGGCTTGTCGTCGACGACGGACAGGTCGCCGGTGAGGTGGAACCCTAGCGGCTCGGTGGGGGTGTAGTGGGGGCATACTAGGGCTCCAGCGAGTGCGGCGATGGGGGCGATTGAAGAAGACAACGATGACAGACTGAGGCAAGGTCACGGCAGCTCCGGGGGTGGACGAAATCGACGGGGGCTTCTCCTCCTCTGATGCGGCTAACTCCGGTGAAATTCCGGCTACTGGCTGCTCGAGTGGCTCCATCTAGAGGTGGGGAACAATTAGTGGTGAGAGGGGAGCTGAATGGTGTGGAGAAATGGTGCTGGGGAGGGCTCCTTATATAGGCTTGATGAGGGGACCGAGAGGGCGACGGCGAGCTCGTAGGTGACGATGACACAGGGTGCTATAGGCGTGGGGTGGGTAGGCGGACGGTGGGCGGTTCCTTGGCGGTCAGCTACGACTTAATGGCGACGCTAGGGGCGGTGGTTAACGGTCGGGCGCGTCTCACGCTCTGAGTGGCAAAGGCGGTGCTCGACGCGGTTCACGACGGCTGTGGGTCGCGCGGCGGGAGAAGGGTGTGTCTGGCGGGGTGCTGGGGTCAATGCGGAGCGGCGCGCATGGGCTATGGTCGAAGGCGCCTCGTGCGAGGCTGTCGGTGAAGGCGCTCTGGCGCACTCTGTGTCTGGCGCAAAGGCGGTGGGCACGAGCGATGGGAGGTGGTCCAGGGGCTGGCTACGCTCGGGGAAGGGATAGGGGAGTGCGGTAGGGTTTGGCGGAGCTAGTGGTGGTGCTGGATTGGTGCGACGATGTCTGTGTGCGTTGCCCACACACGGCCGGCGGCGACCAAGAACGGGCGGCGCGGTACTACTGCTCTAGGTCGGTTAGTAGCTTAGTTAGGGGCTGGTTAGAGTTAGGGGGACAAGGGGACCAAATGGAGCCCAATTAGTCGACAAGGCATTGATCATCAAATAGTAATAGTTAGGCAGAAAATTTGTGCATGCCACCTGTTCGACCAAATGGCCTCATGAAACAAACTTTCAAATTTTGAGATGATTTTTGGTGGAGTTGTTGGTCTTATGCTTGAGCATCTCTGGTTGCTATTTTTGAAATTTTTTGAGATGATTTGTCAAGTTGAGCTCATTTGAGTGGTTTTTGAAAAAGTGGGATATAGGCATATGCAATGGATTCCATTTTCAAATGCCATTTTAAATTAGGGTTTAAATGTTTTTGCAAGATCACAAGGTGGGCCTTGGTACATCTTTACTTGTACTAGCAAGGGGTGCGACGATCCATAATTGTTTCTATTTGAAATTGAGTGCTAGGAACACTCAAAGTGGCCTAGTTGATTAGAATGGTAAAAGTGATCAATTCCATTTATTAATTCTATTTGATTTCTTTTTCTTTGGATATTGCTTGCGAATGATCTAGATGATGTGGCATTCATCTTGGAATCATTTTACAACCAATCCTGACCGTTGGGCCATTAGATCCAATGGTTCAGAGTAGCTTGATTCATGTCGAATAGTACCGACCTAGAGCAAACTCCACCATGTTCTAGAACCATCATGTCACCACCCCCAAAATTCATAGCACAATAGGTTGTATTCTCATTATGTGTACACAGTTATTATCAATAGACTTAAAGTATGCATTTTTCGAACAAAACTATTGGTTAGTAACAACTTAATGTTTGTTAAATCACATTTCATATAGAACGTTCGGCTCTTAGATCTAATGGTTCAGAGCAGCTAGTTTCATGTTGATGAGTACCTATAGAGCAAACTCCACCATGTTCTAGAACCATTAGCATGTCACCATCTCCAAAATTTCATAGCATAGTAGGCTGTATTCTCAATATGTGTAGATAGTTATTATTAATATACTTAATGTATGAATTTTTTCTCTAACAAGACTATTGGTTAATAACAACTTAATGTTTGTTAAATCACAAGTCATACATTAGAGAAAAAAATGCATAAATTAAGTCTATTAATAATAACTATATACACATATTGAGAATACAGCCTACTGTGCTATGAAATTTTGGGGGTGATGACATGATGGTTCTATAGAACATGGTGGAGTATGATCTAGGTAATATTCAACACGAATCCAGCTGCTCTGAATCATTGGATCTAATAGCCCAACAGTCAGGATTGGTAATATGGATCCAATCAAAATGGCTCCATTATAGCAGTGGAGATCTTGGTAACACGGTCTAGAGAAACGAAGGAGAAGATTCTAGAATGATGGATAAGTGTGTTTTGAGTTTTGTGCATAGAATTCATTGTGATGAAGACTATCAATAGAATCTTCTAGACCATTCAAAAAATAGAATCTTTTAGATGCTAGAATGGAAAAGAAGATCCAACGGCTAGAAATGTTGGGATTCGTGAGTCTTGATCCAACAGTCAATATTCAAAGTTATTCGAACACTATATAGTGGTAAGATAAGATAAGATAAGAATATAGCAGTTTTGAATTGGATCCATAGCACCATACCTGACTGTTGGGCTATTAGATCCAATTGATCAAAGCAGTTGGATTCATGTTGAATAGTACCTAGAGAAAACTCCTCCATGTTCTAGAACCATCATGCATGTCACCACACCCAAAATTTCATAGCACAGTAGGTTGTATTCTCAATATGTGTAGATAAATATTATTAATATACTTAATTTATGCATTTTGGGGGTGGTGACATGATGGTTATAGAATATGGTGGAGTTTTCTCTAGGTCTGTACTATTTACAGCCTACTGTGCTAAGAAATTTTGGGGGTGGTGGCATTATGGTTCTAGAACATGCATGGTGGAGTTTGCTCTAGGTACTATTCAACATGAATCCAGCTTCTCTGAACCATTGGATATAACAACCCAACGATCAGGATTGGTGTTATGGATCCAATTCAAAACTGCTCCATTATAGTAGTAGAGATAGATATATCTTATCTTACCTCTTATCACTATATAGTGTTCGAATAACTTTGAATATTGACTGTTGGATCAAGACTCGCGAATCCTAACATTTCTAGCCGTTGGATCTTCTTTTTCATTCTAGCATCTAGAAGATTCTATTGATATTCTTCAGCATAATCACATGCAAAGTACAAGGACCAAATATGCACCCATACTTTATAGATGTTGATCAAATTTATAATTTATTGTGCTTTACCAATTATAATTTTATATAGTGATCATATGTCTGACTACTCCCTCCATCAACAATTCCTTCGCGTTCTGGGTTTAGTCAAAGTCAAACTTGGTAAAGTTTGACCAAATATTTAGAGAAAAATATCAACATTTATAATATAAAACTATATAGTATTGGAATCTTCATAAAGTATATTTTCATATTACATGTATTTGCAAAGATGGATATTAATATATTTTGCAATATTGTTGGTAAAACTTGACAAATTATGACTTCGACTAAACCCAGAACGCGAAGTAAATAAAAACGGAGGGAGTATCAATCAAAGACAATCAATTTTATATAGTAATTTATAACTTATTGTGATGAAGCCTATCAATCAAATCTTCTAGATGCTAGAATGTAAAAGAAGATAGTTATTATTACTCCCTTCAATCCATATTACTTTTCCCTGAAATGAATGTATCTAGCACTAAAACATGTCTAGATACATCTATTTCTACGACAATTAATATGGACCTGAGGGAGTAATAGACTTAATGTATGAATTTGTCTCTAACAAGACTTAAATTATGATGGTCCTAGAACATGGTGGAGTTTTCTCTAGGTATTGTTCAACACGAGTCCAACTTCTCTGAACCATTGGATCTTATAGCCCAACGGTAAGGATTGGTGTTATGTATCCAATTCAAAACACGCTAGAGACTCTTGTCAAAAAAAAACAGGCCACACACACACAGCACGACCGTACCAAGGAACACGTGTGCGGCGTGATGCAGTGGGACGAGGGAGAGATCAGCCGGCCGTTGCGCGCGGGGCGCTGCACAGGAGGGGGTAGAGGATGGATGGTGAGAGACAGCGAAGGAGAGAGAAAACATAGTAGTACTACTAGTCGTACTGTGATACTACTAGTAGGACCTGTACCTCGTGTCAGAAACCGGTCAAACTAGCTTTACTCTGACATCGCACCGCCTTCAACTCCTTCGCTGCTCTCACGCTGCCTCCCATTAATAATCTCTTCTCGCTCTTCGTTTTTTCTTCCGTTTTTTTCTTTGGTAGCTTTGGGATTAATTTTCTGGTGCCCCTGGTTCAGTAGAAGTACGGAATACACAAGTTTTTCACAATAGTCCCTTTTTCTGAAAATTAGGTCTGGGGCATTCAGATCCAAAATATTCGTGTGCAAAATAATTCTGGTCAATGGGAACTTTTTATTTTTATTTCTAACAAGGAATCTGCCGTGAAGTACCAAGAACGTGCGTATTAAAATATAATGGTGGCATGAAAATTACATAGTGGTCCAAAAAGAAAACCAAAATACATGTAGGACCTATACTTTTACAACACGGACCCTAAAGATACAACTCGTAAATTTGAACATGTTTTTCCTAATATTAGTTCAAAACTACCACCCCAACATTATTGTATAACATGGCAAGACACACCCATCTACCAAATATGGGAACATTATCATGAACTATGATGTAGATATGGCCATGACCTAATCGGTCATTCCGCTCAAGAAACCCTCGAGTGTTTAGGCCATATCTAATGTGACTCCGACTTTTTCGAATGTTTCAAATCTCATGTTTACCATTTTTTCATGGTTGGTACTGCAAACGAGAGGATGTCATGCAGATCCTTTTCGTTTATTCCTTTTCCTTTACATACTTTATTTTTTTAATCTGTGTAAGAGTTGCCAGCATGCAAATTCATGAATATCAAGATATTGAGTTATTCAGAAATCTCGGTGATTTTCAAGATTCTATTGATAGTCTTCAGCATAATGAATGCTATGCACAAACCTCAAAACACACTTCTCCATCATACTAGAATCTTCTCCCTCGTTTCTCTTGACCATGTTACCAAAAATTTCAAGTGTTAGGTAGCTAATAATCTTTGACTTCTACATGATGATACAAAGTACAAGAACCAAATACACACCCATACTTCTTTTCTTATCTTACCACTATATAATGTATGAATAACTTTGAATATTGACTGTTAGATCAAGACTCATGAATCCCCACATTTCTAGCCATTGGATCTTTTTTCTATTCTAGCATCTAGAGTAATTATAGTGTAAAAACATAGAAAATACACATTTTATGTCGTATTTTTATACGGCATGTAAACTATTTTTTTACGAGATTTCTAAATTTTCTTATGTTTTTCTTGACTTCTGAGGCAAGAGAAATTTCCGTGGCGTAAAAATTTTATACGGTGTGTAATATAGAGGATATAGAATAGTTATTCTACACCCTGGGGGTCAAATAGCGCAACTATATATACACTATACAAATTACAAGAATCAAATATACACCCATACTTTTTATAAATGTTGATCAACTTTATGTATTTTTCTGCCTTACCTGTATTATAATTTTATATAGTGATGATATGTGTCAGACGTATATTATCTGAGTCTCAACTGCAGGGCACGTGTAATTTATAGGTTATATATATGTTAATCAAATTTATAAATTTTTGTACTTTACCTATTATAATTAAGAGCTACATCCATAAAGTACCAGGTGTATTTGGTTCTTTGTAGTTTGTATCACATAGAAATCAACCTACTATTAGTTACCTAGTACTCGACATGCTCTAGAGAAATGACGAAGATGATTCTAGAATTAACAAGAAGTGTGTTTTGAAGTTTGTTCATAATATTCAGTGTACTAAAGAACACCAATAGAGAATCTTCCAGATGCTAGAATGGATTGAAGATCCAACTTAATTCTATTCACAAGTGTTGGGATTTGCTAGTCTTGATATAACGGTCAAAGTTCAAAGTTATTTGTACACTATATATATAGTGGTAAGATATGATTATGGTTAAGATCAAAAAGTTTTAAATTTGATGGACATCTAGAAAGTATGGGTGTATATTTGGTTCTTCTACTTTGTATCATGTTGAAGTCAACCTAGAAGTAAATGTTTGTTAGCTATACCAAATACTTCCAATTTTGGTAACATGGTCTATAGAAATGTCTGAAAGATTCTAGAATGATAGAGAAGTGTTTTAAGATAAGAAGTATGGGTGTATATTTGGTCCTTGTACTTTGTATGTCACGTAGAAATCAAAGATTATTAGCTACCGAACACATTCAGTTTTTGATAACATGGTCTAGAGAAATACGGGAGAAGATTCTAGTATGATGGAGAAGTGTGTGTTGAGGTTTGTACATAACATTCATTATGACGAAGACTATATATCAATAGAATATTCTAGATGCTAGAATGGAAAAGAATATCCAACGGCTAGAAATGCTAGATTCGTGAATCTTGATCCAACGTTCAACACTGAAAGTTATTCGTACACTATATAGTGGTAAGATAAGATAAGATCATGCAGAAGTCAACGATTATTAGCTACGAGGGAGAAGGTTCTAGTATGATGGAGAAGTGTGTTTTGAGCTTTGTGCATAGCATTCATTATGTTGAAGACTATCAATAGAATCTTCTAGATGCTAGAATGGAAAAGAGGATCCAATGGCTGAAAATGCTGGGATTCGCGAGTCTTGATCCAACAGTCAATATTCAAAGTTATTCGTACACTATATAGTGGTAAGATAAGATAAGATAAGATATATCAATCACAATGTTTTTTTTCGTGTGCTAACGGGTGGGGCGAGTATGTCATACATACAACACAATAGCACATACTCTATATATATACAGATGTATCTAGCACTAAAACTTGACTAGATACATCCGTATCTAGATGAATCTAAACCAACAAATATGGATCAGAGGGATTATATATTTGTAGCAGAGCTCGCTCTCATATATATACTCATACTAAAACATGTCTTGTATATGGAAATGTATATGTACACGCCTGCAGATACTTCGCCACTCACACGTCACACACATGCAGAAACAACTACACGTATACATGTACATGGACGCATGATGACCCACAAGTATAGGGGGTGTATCGCAGTATTTTCGAGGGAAGTGAAACCCAATTTATTGATTCGACACAAGGGGAGCCAAAGAATATTTATAAGCCTTAACAAGTGAGTTGTCAATTCAGCTGCACCTGGAAACAATCTTGCTCACATCAGTTTATCAGTAGAAAAAGTTTTGTAGTAGGAATAGCAAAGTAACAGTAGTAGTAAAGTAAAGACAATAGTAACAATAGCAGTAAACAGTGGGATTCGAGTGCGGTAGGCATAGGGATGGATGGACGGGCGTTGCATGGACAAGACAATTCACATAGCAATCAGAACATAGGGCAATTGCAGATAACTAAGATAAAGCATCCAAGTACTACACAATCCTAGGCATGTGTCCCATATATAGTCATACGTACTCGCAATGAGAACTTGCACAACATCTTTTGTCCTGCCAGCCTGTTTGCAGCGGGGCCTCTAGGGAACTACTGGCAATTAAGGTGCTCCTTTTAATAGAGCACCGGAGAAAAGCATTAACACTCCGTGAACACATGTGATCCTCACATCAAATCCATTCCCTCTGGTTATCCCGATTTCTGTCACTTCAGGGCCATTGGTTCCGGACAACAACGTGTGTATACAACTTGCAGATAAGACCATAAAATACTACCATAATGAATCAATAACATGTTCAGATCTGAAATCATGGCACTAGGGCCCTAGTGACAAGAATTAGGCACAACAAGTCGCAACAAAGTCATAAAGCACTAATAAAAGATACTAGGCACCATGCCCTAACAATCTGTTGCCATTACATGAACGATCTCATCCAATCCCTACCATCCCCATAGCCTAAAGTGGGGGATTACTCACTCATAGACGGGGGAAACATGGATGGTCGATGGAGAAGCGATGGTGATGATGATGGCGATGATCTCCTCCAATTCCCCATCCCGGAAGAGTGCCAGAACGGAGTTTCTGATGCTTTTTCGTGGAAACTGGTGGTGGCGGCGGAGCGGAACTCCTTCTGGAAAAACGTCGAACCCCCCGAAGATTTTAGGTCAGAAGGCTCCTTATAGGCGAAGAGAGAGGCCGAGGGGGTCCCTAGGGGGCCCACACCACCCCCTGGCGCGGCCTGGCCTGGCCCGCGCCAGCAGGTGGTGTGGCCACCTCCTGGCTCTTCTCCGTCTCGTATTCTGGCTCCTAGAGTCTTTGGATGAAATGGTATTTTTGGCATATTTTCCGAGATTTTTCCTGATAGTTGGTTTTCTGCATAAAAAGTAGACACCAAGGCAATTCTGCTGAAAACAACGTCAGTCCGCATTAGTTGTATCCAAATTACACAAGTATAGAGGAGAAACAATAGAAAAAGTGTTCGGGAAAGTAGATACATTGTGGACGTATCAACTCCCCCCAAGCTTAGCTTATTGCTTGTCCTCAAGCATTTCAGTTGAAAACTGAGTGCGATAAAAGAACTTTCACGAACACATTTGCTTCATAAGATGTAAATATACTCAGCAATGTGATCAACTACTTGGACAATTCATAATAAAGAGTATGCAACCAAGTCTACTTAATAGTCTTTGCAAGCTATGAAGAGATTCCAACTCAAGAATAATAAGTAGCATGAAGCACAAACATAAGCAACATTACAATGCTCATAGAAAGGTATGATAGAGTGGTATCTCGCTTGCCTTTGATTATGAATGCCAAGGAACCTCTGAAGCTCAAGTGATGACTAGAAGTAAAGATATCAAGGATACAAGCATCAAACTAACAACACAAATAATCAAGTAATGGAACAAACACAAAGAATGACAACTATGCTATCAAGAAGGTGCTCAAAGAATATGTGGAGACTCAACAAGTAGAAGAAAAGGTTTTGAATAATTTGAAAGGCTTCCAAATGCTGAAAATATGGTACTCATTAGCTTTGAGCTCTCATTGCCCCTATCATAAGCATCTTTAATGTGGATAAGGTGAAAGTGAGGTCCAATCTGAGTTATATGCTTCAAAGACTATAAACTGAAAATCCCAAGTCCCTTGAGTACGAGGGCCGCTCCTCATGCTACTCAACTTTAGTTACCGATAAGTTCTTGTCATCGTAAGTATGTGCGTATCATTGAGAACCGCCAACGGGGTACCCCTTGCCTGATGATACAGAAGAATCCCCATATCAAAATGAATAGGCAAGCAGACAATGAGTATCTCAGCAATCTTCTTATTTACCATGGGAAAATGGTGCTTTTTTCCCTCTTTCCTCTTTTCATAAAACTCTTTTTTTCTTTTTCTCAATAGCTATCTCTCTATTTTTTATATAAGAAGAATGCTTCATAGTATCATTATGGTTACGCTGCAGGTTTCCACCATGTCAGCATGGATTAGACCGGCGGCCCAGGCGTTTCTCTAACACACATACATAACTACATGGACTTACAAGCTCCCATTTTATTTCACACCGACGACATCCGCATATATTTACAAGTGTTGAAAGTGTTGAAAGTGTTGAAAGCGTTCCCCGTGACAGCACGGTTCTGCTAATCCCCATCCTATAATTTGCAAGCATATAACTTTCATGGAGAGTTCACAATGGTTCAGGTTTATTAAGTGCAGGAAATAAAGTGTGCCATCAAGTTCGTGAGAGCTTTACTAACTAGTTTTCTCATAACAAGCAAACATTTTATTCGGAAGAAAACAAAGCATATTGAATATGCACGGAAGTAGAAAATGATGCTAATAGGTAGGTAAGGTGGACACTTTGGAAATATTTGGTTTAGGGAGTTGGAAACTTGAGTAACACACTCAGTGGAAGTGAAGGCTAGCAATAGTAAGGGAGCGACAAACGAGAGAGCAATAGCTGTCATTATCATGCTTGCAACAAAACAGGACTACTCATGGCATGAAAGTGATTCAAGATCCTCAAGGCAAAATAATTCATCGAGGCTCAACTGATTATTACAGTCATGTGCATGCGTGAGCATGTGCCTAGTCAATTCAAATGAAACACTCAGAGGAGGATACCACAGTGTCATACCAATTTATGAATAGAGCAATGCAAGCAAACATTCATAAGACATGCTACAAACTATTAGCGAGCTAGAGCTAGTCATAAGAAGCAAGAACTACTAAGCATCCAAAGATAACATACACCCTACATGAACAGACTAAGCAAGCCCAGAGTGATGAGTATATGTACAAAAAATGAAAACAAATAGAGTTCGTTACCAGCCTCTTACCACGCCTCAAGTTGTCATTAATCCTCATTATTGCTCTTCACTTGTGTGGCTTGAATAATAACATGAAACCAATATTCCAACAAGGACTACTGAACCATGTAGCAAACTCACAAAACCAAAGAAGAACGACAAATATTTTTGGTGTTTTCGATTTTTAAACAAGAACCAAAAGGGAAAAACAAGCAAAGCAAAATCTTTTTGGGTTTTTCGAATACCTCAAACAAAGCAAAAAAGGGAAAAACAAACCAAGGCAAAAAGAAGAAGGAAAGCAAAGAGAAACAACAAAAATATTATTGGTCTTTTTGTGTTTTTTCAAAGCAAAAGCAAAGAAGAACAAAAACTAAAAAGAGAACGAAAACATGAATATACAAAGTACCGACGCAACATGATATGGAGATGAGTGCGATGTCGGCGTACCTCCCCCCAAGCTTAGGCTTTTGGCCTAAGTGGGTATCAATCCCAAGCTGGCCAGGATGAAGTGTCACCCAAGTACGATGAAGAGGTCCCCTCATGCTGGTGCGAGCTCGAGTACGTCCCTCCGTAATGAGTAATCATAGGAGGGCACATCCTCCTGGTGCTACTCGTGGAAACCCAGCAAGCGAAGCTGCTTGTCCACCACCTCCTTGGAGTGCGACCACGGTCTCCTGTGAACACTAAACAAAGCAGGCGGTGGCAAAAGGATCTCCCTTTCATCCCCGTAAGTGAAAAGCATCCTATATACTAGACTGTTCAAATCAGAAGTAGCAGTGACAAAGTGATGAGTTTTCATAGCAACAAGGTCAAGCCTCTGTGGTGCCAGCATAGCATCATAGGGATCCACTGAAAGACCTAATGCGTTGACTATACGCGAGGCAATGATGCCCCCATAGATAGGCCCCCTAGTAGCTAGGCGGCGAGCAATAAGCGAGCCAAGATTGTACCGAGTATCATTGTTAAGCGCAACAACAAGGAATGCTAAATGATAGTTGGAGATATTACTTGTGTTCTCCCTGCCAAGTACAATAGTAGCAAGATAATCTGCAAAGTATCTAAGAGCAGGGAGTTGGATATTTCTTATCTTTTTGCGCCGCGCCACGCGGTCATCATCATTGGTCACCCCTCGGTAAAGCTCCAACAAATCAGCGGGTCGCCCTTGAATTTTCTTCACGGTCCCTGTCATGCGCACACCTACAATACTGCAAAATCTCTCCAAAGGCATGGTTGTTCATGCTTGGTATTCTGAAATTTAAACATCTATTAAACAAGTGATTGCAAAGTAAATATAATGAAGGATTCTACTCATAGGGAATTGCAATAGGCCTAAACATGCATCAAAACTATATCTCTAAGCATCAAACAAGCTTACAAGCTCTCATAACTAGTCACCTACAGCAGCAAAATACTCAAGATATAATCCACTAAACACAAATCTACTTGGACAAGGGGAGGAGTCACATACCAGGGAACAAATGCTCCAAGTTTCAGCAAGAAAGATGGGCTGAGCAAGGAGATTGAAAAAAACGAGAGCAAGCACAGCAAGAACGCAATTTTGAGCAATGAACTGAATCTTGCTCGGGAGAGAGAAGAAAGTGGCAGGTGAGAGAGTTAGTGGGGGGCCAGGGGTGGCCCACACTAGGGCATGGCGCCACCAAAGGCTTGTCGCACCACCATGTGGTGTGCCTGCCTGGTGGGCCCCCTGGTACCTCCCAGGTACTCCTCTGCCCCTTTTTTCATGTAAAAATTTAATATGAATCTTCTGGAATTTTTGGAGACACTTTATTTTTGGGCAATTTTCAAGCATAGAAGAATGATTTTCTGCCATACAGATTTTTTTGGAAACAAGATGCAAGGACAAAACAAGGCTAGAACTACAGAAGTTCTAAGACACTCTAACATGCAAGCAACTAACAACAAAAAGAAAATTAAACGAAAGAAAAGACTAGAATGCAAAGGGTAGAAATAAACGGAAATAACCATAGTGAAAACATTGTTTTGTTCAATGGAATCCTTTTGTTAACAAGGTTGATCAAGTCTTGCTACCAAAACAATTGCATATGAGACAAAACTTTGTATTCCACTAATTATTATGTTACCCCGACCTTCATATTTATGGTCCCAATCATAATATTTTCAAATTTTTCTCTTGGTATGGGACAATATATTTCTCAGCATGTTCAATTAAATTCAAACCATAAGTCCTTTCAATCTTCTTGGGGAAATAGACAGTATGTTCCTTGTTATTAACATTGAAGGTCACCTTTCCTTGATTACAATTAATAACAGCTCATGTAGTATTAAGAAAAGGTTTCCCAAGAATAATAGACATATTATCATCTTCAGGCATTTCAAGCACAACAAAATCAGTTAATATCAAGCAATTGTGAGACACCTAAACAGGTACATCCTCACATATACCCACAGGAATAGTGGTAGATTATCAGCCATTTGCAAAGATATATCAGTTGGTATTAATTTTTCAAGCTGAAGTCTCTTATAGAGAGAGAAAGGCATAACACTAACTCCAGCTCCCAAGTCACACAAAGCAGTTCTAACATAACTGTTCTTAATAGAGCAAGGGATAGTTGGAATCCCTGGGTCTCCAAGTTTCTTAGGAACCTTACCATTAAAGGAATAATTAGCAAGCAAAGTAGAAATTTCTTCATTAGGGATCTTCCTTTTATTCGAGACAATATCCTTCATATACTTTGAGTAAGGAGGCAATTTAATAGCATCAGTCAAAGGAATTTGCAGGAATAAAGGTTTCATCCACTCACAAAACTTATTAAAGTGTTCATCTTCCTTTGACTTGTGTTTCTTATCAGATAAAGGCATAGATTTTTGGACCCAAGGCTCTCTTTCACTACCATGTTTCTTAGCAATAAAATCGTCTTTGGTGTATTTAGTATTCTTAGTGTGGTTTTCAGGTTCTTCTTCAACTTTTTCTTCATTAGGAACTTCATTTCCTTCATTGCCACTTTCAGTTTCAGCATCAGAGATAGATATACTATTAGGATCTATAGCAGGTTCAGAGGGTTCTACAACAGTTTTATGCTTCTTTTTCCTTTTCTTATGAGTAGAACCACTATTTTCATCTGTTGAGAATCCTCTCAATTCGTTTGGGATGCCCCTCAGGATATAGAGGATCCTGGGGAGCAGCTCCACTTCTAGTTCTAATTCCATAAGCATGTTTTTATTTAGCAGCATTAACTAGCAAGTCGTTTTGCACTTTAACGAGTTGATCTATTTGAGTTTGAACCATTTGAAAGTGTTTAACAATCATTTTAACATCATTAGAGGTTCTTTCCACAATATCTTTCAACTCAACAATAGCTCTAGTGTTCTCCATTAGATGATTTTGCACCCTTTTATTAAAGTTATCCTGCTTAACAATAAAGATATCGAATTCTTCTAAGCATTGATCAGGAGGTTTAGAGTAAGGGATATCACCTTCATCAAAGTGTTGGAGAGAGTGTACCTCAATAGTGGATGAGTAGGGAATAGGCTTACATAATTCTTCTATAGGAGGTAAATTCTTGACATCTGGAGCTTTAATTCCCTTCTCGTTAAGACATTTCTTAGCTTCCTTCATCACTTCATCATTTAATTCAATAACTCCCCACTTCTTTGATGTTGGAATAGGCACCGGAATAGATGATTTAGGTACAATTACTTCAGGTATAGCTTGTTTAGGAGGAGTCCAATCTTCACAGTTCTTACTTATTTTAGCCATTAATTCCTCAGCTTCCTTAGGAGTCCTATTCCTGAAAACACAATTAGCACAACTATCTAGGTATGTCCTAGATTCTTCAGTTAGTCCATTATAAAATATATCAAGAAGCTCATTCTTAGGTAATGGACTTCCAGCTTGTGCATGAATCAAAGCACAAAACCTTTCCCAAGATTCAGGTAATACCTCTTTTTCTCCCTGTTTAAAATCAAAAAGTTCCTGCAAAATAGCATGTCTAGCACTAGGAGGAAAATATTTCTGCAAAAAAGTATTAATCAAGCACTCAGGGCTATCAATAGATCTAGGAGGTAAATTACTAAACCAAGTTTTAGCTTCTCCTTTTAGTGAAAAGGGGAAAATCTTGGCAACAAAGTAAGTACGCATCTTAATATCATCAGAAAACAAGCCACTCATGGTAGAAAGTTCATTCATATGTGCTACCGCACTTTCATTCTTAGTCCCACTAAAAGGTTCTTTCTCGACAATAGCTATGTAAGATAGATCGAGAGAGAAATCATAATCTTCATCTATAATGTTTATGGGAGAAGCAGCAAACTTAGCATCAGGAGACAATTTGGGTCTAATAGTACGCCTCTCAAGGAGACTCTTAGCAGCGCTCCTATCATGGGTGTTTTTAACTTAATTAATAAATTCATCGGTCATCTCAACATAACCATCTTCAATATCATAACTCTCACTAGACTCAGGTGAGCTAACAGGTGTGGTAGTGTCTTCATTAGGAGTTTTGGTATTTCCAACTATAGTTCTAGCAATCGTAGCATCTAGGAAAGGACCTAATGAACCACTCTTATCAAGCACAGTAGAAGAAGCATCATAAGCACCAGAAGTTTCAGATTCAGCAGTAGTAGTAGTGTGTGTAGCATGTGTATGTGGTGGTGTAAGGAACTTACTCAAAACAGACGGTGAATCAAGAGCAGTAGAGGTGTTCAAAACCGTACCTCTTCTTGTAGTGGATGGTGAAATAGGAACTTTGCCATCACGAGACTTACCCATGATGGATGGATAGCAGCGAACAATAGAGAATCCAAGTGAATTTGATAAATAAAGCTATGCTCCCCGGCAACGGCGCCAGGAAATAGTCTTGATGACCCACAAGTATAGGGGGTGTATCGTAGTATTTTTGAGGGAAGTGAAACCCAATTTATTGATTCGACACAAGGGGAGCCAAAGAATATTTATAAGCCTTAACAACTGAGTTGTCAATTCAGCTGCACCTCGAAAAAATCTTGCTCACAGTAGTTTATCAGTAGCAACAGTTTTGTAGTAGGAATAGCAAAGTAACATCAGTTGTAAAGTAAATACAATAGTAACAATAACAGTAAACAGTGGGACTTGAGTGCGGTAGGCATAGGGATGGATGGACTGGCGTTGCATGGACAAGACAATTCACATAGGAATCAGAACATAGGGCAATTGCAGATAAATAAGATAAAGCATCCAAGTACTAGACAATCCTAGGCATGTGTCCCATATATGGTCATACATGCTCGCAATGAGAACTTGCACAACATCTTTTGTCCTGCCAGCCCGTTTGCAGCGGGGCCTCTAGGGAACTACTGGCAATTAAGGTGCTCCTTTTAATAGAGCACCGGAGCAAAGCATTAACACTCTGTGATCACATGTGATCCTCACATCAAAGCCATTCCCTCCGGCTATCCCGATTTCTGTCACTTCGGGGCCATTGGTTCCGGACAACAACGTGTGTATACAACTTGCAGATAAGACCATAAACAATACTATCATAATGAATCAATAACATGTTCAGATCTGAAATCATGGCACTCGGGCACTAGTGACAAGCATTAAGCACAACAAGTCGCAACAAAGTCATAAAGCACTAATAAAAGATACTAGGCACCATTCCCTAACAATCTGATGCCATTATATGAACGATCTCATCCAATCCCTACCATCTCCATAGCCTACAGCGGGGGATTACTCACTCATAGATGGCGGAAACACGGATGGTCGATGGAGAAGCAATGGTGATGATGATGGCGATGATCTCCCTCAATTCCCCGTCTCGGCAGAGTGCTAGAACGGATTTTCTGATGCTGTTTCGTGGAATTTGGTGGTGGCGGCGGAGCGGAACTCCTTCTGGAAAAACGTCGAACCCCCTAAAGTTTTTAGGTCAGAAGGCTCCTTATAGGCGAAGAGAGAGGCCGAGGGGGTGCTTGGGGGGCCCACACCACCCCTGGCACGGCCTGGCCTGGCCCGCGCCAGCAGGTGGTGTGGCCACCTCCTGGCTCTTCTCTGTCTCATATTCTGGCTCCTGGAGTCTTCGGGTGAAATAGGATTTTTGGCATATTTTCTAGGATTTTTCCTGATAGTTGGTTTTCTGCATAAAAAGTAGACACCAAGGCAATTTTGCTGAAAACAGCGTCAGACCGCATTAGTTGTATCCAAATCACACAAGTATAGAGGAGAAACAATACCAAAAGTGTTCGGGAAAGTAGATACGTTTTGGACGTATGACCGCACACCACACACGCGTACACAGACACATACAAATACATGTATACATGGCCACACATGTACACATGGTAAGACACATGTACAAAAATATAAGCCTAAATTAATAAGCTCTAGGGTGGAGGTAGTACAAATTAATTTTACGACATTTAGGCCTTAATATTGTATTGTTTGGATGAAGCAAAGTTAGTGTCCTATGACTTCTCTAGCTTTTCTTCTACAGTATAACTTAGAGGATCATGGTAAACATAGTTTTAGTCCCACTTCTCGCACCCGGGGTACAAATTAGTCCCATATCTTGTAGAGTGGACAAAATCATTCCCAAATCATGCATCCCTGGTGCAAATCAGTCCGTTTCAAACAAATTTGAGCGTACTTGACCAAATTCGTACACGTTTAGATGTCCTGATCGTGCCTTTTTGCGAATGAGACAATAAAATAGTACCGACATGGAAGTGGTGTCCTTCCACGACTTCTATTGCTTCTGAAAGTTCATGTAGAATTTTTGCGCAGATTGATGTCATTTTAGCTTGGCTGAACACTGTCCTCTGCAAATGCTCAAGTTAACTAAAACTACACATGTGTGCATTTCACTCAATATTTCATCGTTAGTTTCAAGTTAGCTAAAATCTAACCAAATTTGATTATTTTCTTATACACTTCACAATCCATATGCATCAATTGTTTTATATGTGATGATTCACCTTGAGCATTGCGAAGTACGTTGGATGTGCACATGGACATATGTTGTTCTCATATCATGTCAAATTCCCAGGATTTTAGCTTCAGCACATGGGCTTTTCTATAAACAACGATGCCTTGCGTGGGCCCATAAATTACCCTCGCCTCACTTTTCTTATCTTATCTTACATCTTACAACTATGTGGTGTATGGAGAACTTTGAACACTAGTCGTTGAATCAAGATTGTCAAATCCCAACATTGCTAGCGGTTGTATCTTTTTTTCCATTATGGGATCTAGAAGATTCTATTGATAGTGTTTATCACAATGAAATTTATGCACAAACCTCAAATACACTTTGAGGGTAGTTCCATATTTGCTTCATGTGTTGTTTTAGCTAGATGGTGGGACCCACGTTATAAATATTTGCAACTAGTACATTGTGGAGCTCTTGCTATATTTTATACCAAAGCCAAATTTACCTTTACGTCAGATTTGGCAATGGCAACATTATGGGTGCCCTTGGACAAGCCACAAGCTTATGGGTCACCCTTAAGAAAATTTCCTTAAGGTGAATCTCTACTATGTATATATATATATATGTGGTCATCCATAAGGACTACTTTTTGCTTGTGGACACCCTTATGGACAACATAGTGGATGCCCTAGGTGAACTTTTGCCATAAGTTGAGTCCCACATAGCTTGTGGAAGTATCTATAACATCATCTATGTATAAGGTGAACTTTTTCCATAAGATGGGATCCACACATCTTATAGAAATAGCTAGTACAATGTATAAGGTCGAGTTCACCTTAAGATGGGACCCACATGTTTGTTAAAAATACACACATGCAAGAGAGAGGGAGAAAGTAAAATAATTGTTTATTGCTTACGGACAACCCATAAGCTTGTAGGTCACCCTTAAGGAAATTCCACTAAAGTGAACCTCTACTATGTATATGGATAGGCTTATGGACTACTTTTTGGCTTGTGGGTAGACAACATAATGGATGCCCTAGGAACCACAATGTATAGCCAAATCTAGTTCAAAAATAGATATTTGGCTTTTGGAACTAGTTCCATACGTTGCAGGGTTAGTTCCAAATCTGAGAAACTAGGGAATCGAAGCAACTCCGTGCGCCAATGCCAAATTCCAAGTACTCCTACTCTATCTAATCATGTGGCAGTGCACTGCTTCTCTCTCGTGCGATGGCGAGAGAGAACACCCTTTACTATGTTGTTTTATTCTGTGTAAGGGCCCACTATGCAGATATTTGGCAAGACAAACGCTGTGGAGCTAATGCCAAATTTGCCTCCCATACTAAATAATGTTGTGGGGACACCGTGGCTGATAAAGTGAACTTATATATAAGCTGGGACCCATATGTCTACAAAAAGTATATAGGTGCAAGAGAGAGAGGAGAGAATAAATAATTTTATATTGCTAATGGACAAGCCACAAGCTTAGATGCAGCTCTACTATGTATGTGGTAATCCATAAGGACTACTTTTTGCTTATGGACAACATAGTGGATGCCCTAATACAGATCTCATTCCGTGAAAAAAGAAAAACAGAGCTTGTCCATGCAAGTAAAATACTACAGAGCCCGTCTAGTACAACCCGTACCCTAGGCGTCTAGTAGAGTCAGGCCGGTCACAGTGTCCTCCAAATTAACAACTTCGACCGTCTAGACGTCTACTGGTACTAGGGAGTAGGGAGTCGGCAGGTCACTATCTCCTCGAAATGCAGCTGAGGAGCGCATGCTCGTGTTGATTAATCCAGCTTCCCCCCCTTGCCTATTCCCTCGCCCCTCCAGGGCATCTCCCCTTCTCTTCCTGGCGTCTTCCCCTTCCGCACCACGCACCGCTGCTGCCGCTATATGCCGCTTTCATATTCTCTTCCTCATCTCACTCAGGCAGTTGCCACCCTCGATTCCCCCTCTCTTTCGAAACGCCAATCAATGAAATACAGACGCCACCTTGCGATGGCGTCAACGAGCAAGAACATTGAACATGATTCTGAGCTTTTTCACGACGTGTTTACCGAAGGCCCCTTTGAAGAACTCCTAACCTGATGCGACGTCATCACCGCCGCCAGCCTAATCGGTTCGTCCAAACTTTTTCTTGAATCTGCGAAAGCTATTGCAACTCTGGATGCTTCAATGCCATTTGGCCTCCCATATGTTCTTCATTACCCCCTGACCAAGGGACCACTAGATTTCTTGCATTACTTCAAAATTGATAGCCTTTCGTGCAAGCTGGCGCCGTTGGACACGTTCTCCTCCGATGTTATGGTACCAGGCTATACTTATGGGCAGTGGGTAGGCGCCAATGGAGATTGGATTGCCATGGCTAGCTTGAGAGGCAAGGTGGAGCTTTGCAACATGTACACTCGTTGCAAGATTCCTCTCCTAGCATTGTTGTTCCAAGCAACCGACCATCCAACCACGTTCTTATTGGATAATGATCTTCCAGCTGTAATGTAGAAGATTGCTATTTGCCAATTCCCACAGCTGCTGGGAGATATAAAGATTTCTCGCTTGTTGCGGTTTTCAACGTTAGAATTGCCATCCTTTAGGGCGGTGATGATGGATGGACAATTCGTCCACTTCCTCTTAACTAGACCTTGGGCCCTTACAGTTACAATGATGGAATTACCCACAACGGACTAGTGTTCGCCATAGCTCTGTATGGCAACGTTCATGTTTGGGATCCTCTGCATCCTGGTAATTATTCCTTCATATGTAGTGTACTGGCTTAATTACTCATGTGCCCAAGCTATTGTACTGAATTGACTTAGGGAGTGTTTCGTTTAAATGAAAATACGAGTAGTTATTTTAGAATATATGAACTGTACGAATCATAGTTTTTCCATAGGATTTTTTCTTATAGAAGTCGTTTGATTCATCGGATTGAATTATGCATAGTAGATTTTTCCGGATGTCTTTTAGTTCATTCGATAGGAATTTAAGATATACTTAAAGCTCCTAAAAAGAATTCGTTCAATGGTTTTTGCGTGCAATGTAATCCAACGCAACCGCAATCCTGTAGGAGTATAAATGGACATGCAAATGTAAAATCATATGTCTTCCCTATCCTTTGTTTTCTACATTTGCACGGGTTTTCGACAAGTTCCCCTACAAATGAACCGGTTAATTATCTTTGCCTTTTTAGACAAAACGAGCCAAAAATTGCCTGTCTTGTTCAAAAAAAGATGAGTGTGTTCTCTATGAAATTTCCCTATTATATAATGCTTTGTTTCCTTTGTACGATTCTAGGCCATAGTTGTTTTTCCTATGTTTGAGCTACTTTGCATGCAGTTCAATTGGAAGGAAATTTTTCAGTAGGATTCACTATATCATGCTGCCAGAATCATAAGTTAACGCATTCTGCTACCTTTTCAAGGTCCTGCGCTGGTCTTGGCGCGACCAGCTGCCGCGACGAGTTGGTGGATTCATTTCTTAATGATACTGGAGACGAGCACGACTACTTTTTTGGTTTTTGGTGGTTAGCAAGATCTTCATATGGTTATATACTTCTTCATATATATATGCTTGGCGCTTCTTATGATCCCAGCTGTCTTACTTGTCATTGCCGTCATCTTACTGGTGCTGCTCGTCCTCGTGTTGTACACTGCTGTCACACTATCTCCACTTATACTTCCAGGTTTGTATGCTTGGTGTTCTCAATGAACACTAGTCAGGTTGATCAAGCTAATCTATGGGAAAGGATTGCTGACCTTGGATCATATTCTCTTTTCCTTGGAGTGAACTATCCGATTATTATGCGCGTAGGCGGTGTAGATCTTACCTCAGGTTATCTGACGAGAAGCAACTGTGTCTACATCTTACCAACTGCAGCATGGCTTTTCAAAAAGGCGGAACCTGAATTATGCCGCTTCAGTCTTAGTGGTAAAGACTGTGGTGTTACTTCTGAAATCAATGTCCTTGCTTCTGGACAGGAACGGTGAAGCATCCGCTTTGGTTCGTACCAACCTTCGCGAGCGCCGTCGATTGGAACCTACCTCATGCTTAACTAAGAAAGAAGACATGTTGCCACAGTACGTAATGATGCAATCCATATGTAATAGTTGGTACTATAAGTAGAGAAATAGTTCTGGACCATGTTGAACTATTTATTTTGTTTGGTTGTCTGAAGTCATCGGCGTTCAACTTGTTAGTCTCCTCTCTTTTGAAACATGTCCTTGTATCGGTACTATGTTTATTTACTCGTATGAACTTCAATTTATTTTTTTGGACCTTTAGCATAATGCACTTTAGTCCGCCGATTCTAGAATTCTTTTAAAAATTATGGAAATTTTAGCATCAACAGGATTTTACGGACCACATGCCATACAGATGAAAAAATCACCTCAATGCTTGTGTAACGGTCGTACTCTATGAAAACAACCTTGGCTTGAACGATTATAGCCTCATGCACTAGTTTTTGGTTAAGCTGATATGACGAAACCATATTTTTTAGAGATTTATCTTATCTTATCTTACCACTATATAGTATACGGTTAACTTTCAACATTAACCGCTGTATCAAGACTAGCAAATTCTAACATTGCTAACCCTCGAATATTCTTTTCCATTCTAGCATCTAGTCACTCCATTCCATAATATAAAATGTTTTCACTCGTGCGAAACGAATTTATCCAGATGACTTTTAGTGTGCGGTTCACTCCGAACATACACACTACTTTTAGTGTGTAGTAAAAGATGTCCAGATATATTTTTTCACAAAAGCTAAACCATCTTATATTTTGAAATGGAGGAAGTAGGAGATTCTATTGATACTGTATTAGACTTTAGCACATTGAACGCTATGCACAAGTACAAGAACCAAATATACACCCGATACTTTATGGAAGCGGCTCGAAAATAAAATTATTTTCTCAGCTTTACCTATTACTACTTTATGGAGTAGTATAATTTTATATTGTGATGATATGGCATTCTTTCTACTAGGGTGTGTTCGGTTTGAGAATTAGGTGGAAAGGAACGGAACCATTCTTTACCTAGAGGCAATTCTAGTGTTCGGTTCAGGAATAGAACGGAACCAAGTAGTTCCGGGAAACTGAATATTCCTTGAAGATGTGGAACCAACTGATGCGACCGAATCGGTGGAATCGCGAGGAACGAGGCACTAGCCATCACCCAAACCGCTCTAGAAAAAGATAGGCCAATTCTCACCCATCGGGCGACCACCCACCCCGCAACCCTTTCCATGCCTCCTCCTCTCTCTCTCTCACTACTGGCCACAGCGCCTTGCTTCCACTCCCTCCCCGGCGGCCCTCCCTCATCTCTCCCACACCTCTCCCTCTCTCCGAGGCACAACATCGGTGGCGGGGCAAGCGGAGACGACGGGGCAAGCAAACAACAATGAGATATCCTCATCTATGTGCCCTGTCCACTTTAATTTGGACCAAATATTGCAAGTTTTGTTGATTGTTTGATCAAATCTATGATATATGCTTGATCAAAGATATTTGTTCTTCTTACTGCTTAAAATAAAAGCAATATGCTGCTGAATTGTTTCTTAGTTTGTGTTACATCTAGGAGGTATCCTCACCATAGGTATGAATGAGGTGGGCTGAACCCAATCCTAGACATTCCATTCCATCCAACCGAACAAAATAGAACCATTTCGTCCCTCACTTTTGGCTGAACCAAACACTAGGATGGAACCATTCCGTTCCTGGAGAATGGGACCATTCCATTCCATGCTACTACATTCCAGAGCTGAACACACCCCTAGATAGCATTGGCGTGCTAGACTAGCTAGCTAATTACTAGTAAAGTTTCCTCGATGCTAGTACTACAGTAGTACTAGACAGTGTTGGCGTGCTACACTAGCTAGCTAATAATTAAAGTCTCCTCAATGCAGCTGCACCCTGCAGTAGAAGACCGACGAAGGTGCACGTAAAAAACTCGTCGTTCAAAGAGCCATACCGCCTTCCCCATCTCCTCAAGTATTTGGTATCATATCCAATGCGCGCATCACTCATTTTCCTCGCCATCTCGCCCGCAGAATCGGACCTTCCAGGCCGCCACCCCTCTCCTCCAAAACCTCCCAACAGTCATAGATTGATCCTCCTCGCCCCCAAACCATCGGGACACGATGGCGGATTCGGGGCCCAACTGGTGGTATGGCGGATGGAGCAACGTCGGCGCCGACGTGTTCGACAAAATCGCTATGCGTATGGACACTACCAGCGCCGTCCGGCTGGCCGTATGCTCCAAGGAGTTGAACCTTCGAGTCACCAGCGGAAAAGGTAGCAGATGCCCCAACGACGGTTGCAGGACATTGGTCACGTACCGTCAGGTCCACAACCACAACATTGCATGCGCACACGACCCTTGCAACTGCATGGAGGATTGCTGCATTTTTGCCGCCTCGACGGTGGCGCTCCTTGAGGTCTACGCACTTCTATTCTTGTAGACAGGTTTTGGGCCTCCAAGTGCAGAGGTTTGTAGAACATCAGCAAGTTTTCCCTTAAGTGGATCACCCAAGGTTTATCGAACTTAGGGAGGAAGTGGTCAAAGGTATCCCCTCTCAAGCAACCCTGCAATATAGATACAAGAAGTCTCTTGTGTCCCCAACACACCCAATACACTTGTCAGGTGTATAGGTGCACTAGTTCGGCGAAGAGATAGTGAAATACAAGTGATATGGATAATTATAAGTGGTAACGGTGATAGAAGATAGCTTGATGGCATGGAAAAGACTAAAGGCAAACTGAAATAAAGATGGAAGCAAGCAAACATGTAACAGATCTAATTGCAAACGGTGTATCAATGCTTAGAAATAAGGCCTAGGGATCATACTTTCACTAGTGAACACTCTCTCATATAAATATCTTCTCTTTATGATACTACTCTTAACTACTCTCCGGTTGAACACTCTAATCGATGGTAGGGCTATAACAACACACATCAAAGTAAGTCTTTCCCATCTAGAAAACCCCACACTGTCACCTTGAGCACTAGATGGTTCCAACAAACACCACAATTTTATAAAGACATCCAACTCCAAATATAACTCATAACAAGTATTTGTAATCTCTAGCCTAAGTGCCACCATGGTGTGCACGCTGTCACTTTCACACACATGGGGAAAGCACAGATCTATTAAAGCACTTGAGTAGAAAGGTAGATCTAATTGATTACAAAGCTCATGATCACAATATGATCATGCATAGAGAGAGATATGAACACATAGCTAACGGTAGAACCCTTAGCCTTGAGAGAGAACTACTCCCTCCTCATCATGGGAATCAGCAATGGTGATGGAGATGGTGGTGGAGATGGATGGAGATGGCTCCGGGGGCACTTCCCCGTCCTGACAGGGTATCGGAACAGAGACTTTCTATCCCCTGAATCTCCCCTTCGGTGGTGGCGGTGCTGCGGAACTTTTCGCGGCTGGAGGCTTGACTATTTAGGGTTGATGCCTCGGGAGGTTTCTTATAGGGTGGTGGGCAAGGTCGGTAGAGTGCTAGGGGGCACACACCACCTGGTGGCGCGGCCAAGGCTATCCCGCGCCACCATATGGTGTGGCCAGGCCCTGGCCCTCCTCCATCTCTGCTTCGGGCTCCGTGAGTCTTCCAGCAAAATAGGAACTTTGGCTTTTGTCCCATCCAATTCCGATAATATTGATTTTCTGACTTTCCTGTAACCAAAAACAGCAGAAAACAGGCAACTAGCACTGTGGCTCTTGTTAATAGGTTAGTCCAAGAAAGTCTATGAAAATTACTCCAAAGTGTGGACAAAACACAATAAAGTAGATAAAACCAAGCATGGAACATCAAAAAGTATAGATACATTTGCAATGTATCACTCCTCACCCACCTCTATGAAGCTCACTCCACGAGGGTGCATAGTTTCCGCTACGGCAAAACAAGCAGGTACTTCTGGAAACCTCTGCCGGCAACAGGCCTACGGACAGTAGGTATAATCGGATTTGGAGACGATGGTACTGTGTTTGCGGTGCGATTTGACATGCACCAAACGCTACACATCGTATCCGTTGTATGCGTCAGGTTGGCAGCGTACTTGTCGCTACGGTACATGGTGAAGTTTTTGTCGTCGACTATGATTGAGGGGAGAAGGATAAAAAAATCAGAGCTATGCGTGCTAGAGAGCACCGCGTCGCCCGACGGCATCCTGTTCGAAGAGCTGTAGTGGCTCCTGCCGGTGCCGATGTCGCACCTGGTCGCTCGTCAACCATCAGTGTTCACACTGGAATATTGTCTTCGGATTAATAGGTTTCATGAGTGAGATAAACACATCTGAATGTTCGTTGGAGTATTTGAACTGCTAGAAAGACTTACTACCTGTTCTTAGTAGTTGTTCTTAGGAGTATTTTTATGGAGTTCAACTACTACTAATGTATTTTGTAGTAATACCTACATATGTACTGGTACATATCATTTTGGGAGACGTGGTTCCTAGCTTAAGGTAGTTCTGAGTATTTTCTATGGAGTTCTTCCTCCGCTAATCTATTTTATAATAATAACTATGTACTGGTGCTTGTTCAGATCGACTGATGAAGTGTGGAATATGGTTTCGCTTTACTATTGAATCAGGCCTAGCTACATCTATTGAATTTTAATATGTGCATTGCTGAATCTGTCAATTATTGTCTTTGTACTGCTAATTCGGTCAGTTTGAAATGTTGCTGAATCTATCAAGTGCTGCTGAATATGAACTGGGTGTCAAGTGCTGCTGAATATGAGCTAGGAATTTGTCGATATTTTTTTGGTCATATTCTATACTGCTGAATCTTTTAAATGCTACTGAATTTATCAAATGTTCTGTTGTTACTATTAGTACGTACAATACAATATTTTGTAGAACTAACTGTGTTGTACGTGTACTTGTTTAGATCAAGTGCATCAGATTGTCTTGCTTTTCTTTTGGAACTTGGCATTTTATAGAACTAATACCGATGTACTGCTACTTGTTTAGACTAAGTGCAGTACATGGTATTGCTTTTCTTTTGGAACTTGGCATTTTATACAACTAATACCAATATACTGCTACTTGTTTAGATCAAGTGCAGTAGATGGTCTTGCTTTTCTTTTAGAACTTGGCCTTGTCATAAACTCATAATCTTGACCAGGCTTGGCATTGATGTGAGGAGGAGGCATGCACAGTAAAGCAGACTTGATCGTCAGTTTTGCTTGCTCCAATGATTGAGTGTATTAGGAGAACAGGCCAAAGTGATCGTGGGCCAAGGTTTTTTTAGCTCGAACAAGAACTGATTCTCTCTATACTGCTACTAAATTTCAAGCAGGAAAGCTATTGAATCTCTCAAATGTTCTATCGTTGCTATTACTAAAACATTTGTGTAACTAATACTGATGTATTGGTATTGTATTTCATTGTCTGTATTGCTACATTGGTCACTTTTAAAATGCTGATGAATTGGTCAAGTGCTCCCGAATATTAACGTTGAATTTGTTGATAATTTTTCTATCTTATTCTGTATTGCTGAATTTTTACATAAATATCTACCAAAAAGAATTATCGCTTTTCCCCTGCCCTCGCTGAGGTCTTTGTTTCGAATCCAGCAGAGCACATCACAATGCAATTTATATTAACCAGGAGAAGAAATATAGTACTCCCTCCGATCCAAATTAATGTTCTTACATTTGTCTAGATTCTGACATATCTAGTCATGTTTTAGTGCTAGATACGTCCGAATCTAGCCAAATCCGAGAATATTAATTTGGATCGGAGGGAGTAGGGCATTCGGCCCCTCTTTAGCTCAGAACATTTTAATTCAGTCTTTTAGGGGTCATGTACTACTGACCACATCCCAGTGAAATTTTAGAAAGGAGCCCATGGAGCATAGCCGAGAACATGTTAGTTCGGCCTTTTACGGGTCAGCGGACTGCTGAGCACAGCCCAGTAAAATTTGAGAATGTAGCCCATGGAGCATATCCCATGGAATATAACCCACGTAGAGCAATAACCAAACTCTTTTTAATTTGGCCTTTTAGGCATTGCCCCCCACCTCTCATAATAAAAAAACTCTGCCTACCCAAGTTTTTAAGAAAATACCCCATTATGTGGTATTTTATAAATTGAGATGCCAGGAGAGCTGCCCTTATATATTTTAAAAGAGATAAACGTAGATATACAAAATATTTTAAGAAGACTAATACAGAAGTTGTAGTACTAATAAAAGTTTAATGATATTTTCTCTATAAATATCTTTGTTGTATTTGGCAATAAGTTTATGTTTATTTGATTTGAAGGTATTTTGTTCAATCGCCTTTGTGTGTGTGTGTATCTTGGGTTTACATTTTTTTCTCCTAGCAATATCGCATTACAGAGAGGCTGACATCATAGACCCACCAGCATGCAGCGTCCCTGGAGTTTGTTTTGAGGGTGGGTTCGAAAAAAAAGTTTAAATACTTGTACAGATAGGCTCGCATCGGGGACCCACCAGACAGAACATACAAGGCTACATCAGGGACCCACAAGCCAGAACATGCTAGAGAGGCTCACATAAGGGCCCCAGCAGTAAGACCATACACGACTACCACGGTGAAAACAGCGGAGCGGCCGAAAAAAAGGTCCATCATACACACGTTGCACTTACAGAGAAGCTGACATCTCGGACCCTGCAGGCCCAAGTATAGCCCATGAAATTAGCCTATCAGCCCCAAGCATAGCCCAATACCTTTTAATTCGGCCTTTTCGTGGTCTTGTGGCCACCGACCGTAGCCCATTCAATTTAGGAGTGACGAATAGGGCATCCGCCCCGAGTTAGCATAGAATCTTTTTAATTCGGCCTTCCTGAGCATTTTTTGTACTCTGAGGCTGACATTTGGGACCCGAAAAAATAGTCCAACATACACACGTTTCTTTCAAATAGAGTCTATCAAAAAAAATAGGTGGTTAACATCTCGGACCCATCAAGTTTCCAAGGTCAAAACAGCGGACATGGCCAAAAAAAGTCCATCATACGCACGTTTCATTTACAGAGAGGCTGATATGTGGGACCCAGCAGCGCGACCTTATACAGATGCAGCATCGAGCAACGTAGCCAGTTCCAAATAGGGAGGCGTGAGCGAGAAAAAGTCCAACATGTACACGTTTTTGTTAATGAGAGACTGAAATGGGGGACCTAGCAGCGTGAGCAAACGACAGATTCGTCGAGCAACGCTATCTAGTTCAGAATAGGGTAGCGGTAGAGAAGAAAAAATTCCATGATACCCACGATTCTTCTAATGTGAGGCTGACATAAGGGACCCACCAGCCTGAATAAACGACTGATGCAGCGAGGAAAGCTATCAAGGTCGGAACACATAGGCACGACAGAGGGTAAAAAATCCATCATACACACGTTTTTTCTAATGAGAGGATGACATGTGCGGCCCAGTAGCGTGATTAAACGGTAGATGCATCGAACAACGCTATCAAGTTCAGAACAGGGTAGCACGAGAGATGGAAAAAAATCCATCATACACACGTTTCTTCTAATGAGACGATGACATGTGGGGCTCAGGAGGTTGGTTAAATGGTAGATGCGTCGAGCAGCGCTATCAACTCGGAACGGGGTAGCGGTAGCGAAGGAAAAAAATTCCATCATACACACGTTTCTTCTAATGAGAGGATGACATGTTGGTCCCATGAGGTTGATTAAACGGTAGATGCATCGAGCAGCGTTATCAACTTCGGAACAGGGTAGCGCGAGCGAAGGAAAAAAATTCCATCATACACATGATCCTTCTAATGAGAGGCTGACATGTGGGACCTAGCAGCCTGACTAAACGGCAGACGCCTCGAGCTACATTATCGAGTTCAAATCAGGGAGGCGCGACCAAAAATAATGGTCCGCTAGAGACACTGACGTCCGGGACCCACACACCTCAAAAGACTTCCGCGAGTCAACATCGCGCGAGGAAACGAAAATCATGCTTCTGCCACGCGCTGGCCAAGCTTCCTCCATGTTGTTAGCAGATCCATCGTAGTAGAGGGCCGCGAAACCGGAAAAAAAGTTTTCCATTGGCCACGGCCGAGCTGAGAATTTCGTCGGGAAAGATGCGCCTTCTACAACGACCGTCGAGCCAATTCGTTGCGGGAGGAAACTTTTCTTGTAGTGAATATCAACCGGAGCATCACGCTCAATTCCAAGCTCTTTACCAAGCCATCGCCAATCTTGGCAACCGTCACGGACATCGGTCAAGCTCGTCAAGTTTGTCTCGTATGCACGCCTCAATTCGTCATGGCTACCCTTCACACTCGAACTCCCGTCATGGAGAGCCCCTCCACCATAATGGGGAACACACATCTCCTCATCATCATGAACAAATGGTTGATCCAAAATCTCAAAAAATGCACCATACAAGACATCATCATGCTCAACCGCAACAACAAGAAGGACATGGTCTCCCAACGCAACAAGCAATGATACAAGCGCAACCTCCACAAGAGAAAGCATGTCATGGTGAAGATCATCGAGATGATAGGAATCATCACTCACACCATGGCCATCGTACTCCACGGCCACCTTGGAAAATCAAGCTCCTCCTCCTCCTCCACCACATGCACCAAGTGAAGCAAGCATGAGAAAAGAACGCCGCAACTACCACCGTGAGCATGAAGAAAGAAAGACTGGGAAGCTCAAATTTTATGTGACCAAGTTCAATGGATAAGAAGATGATGCATACATTGATTGGGAACACAAGGTTGACAAAATATTATGAGTCCACAACTATTCTAAAGAGAAGACAGTTGCAATGGCATTCCTTGAGTTTGAGGACTATGGCAATGTTTGGTGGGAAGAATATCAAAAGAACCATGAGAAGCAAGAAGGACCTCCTATTAGCACTTGGACGGAGATGAAGGAAGTGATGTACACAAGGTTCGTCAGCGAGCATTATAGACAAGATCTCTTCTACAAGCTAGAAAATTTGAGGCAAGGCACAAGGTCAATTGAAGAGTTTTACAAGGAAATGGAGAAGACTATGATGCGAGCCGATGTGAGAGAACTCGAAGAGCAAACAATAGCATTGTTCCTCAATGGTTTGAGCCACCCAATAAGGAAAATTGTTGACTTCCAACCATACAACAAGCTCACCGAGCTCCTCCATCAAGCTACCAAAGTCGAGCGTCACTTGCAAAAAGAGAATGCTTATGAGAAGACTAAGGCATACTTTGCATCCATCAATGCAAATTCATCCACCAAGCCAACGAACAAAGCACCAAGATCATCCAAACAAGGAAAGACCACGATAGCATCCTCCTCCAACACGACATTGAATAGTCAAGTTACTTTCATCAAGTGTGGAGTGGAGGGCCACAAGTCTTATGAGTGCACGAACATAAAAGTTATGCTAACGGATGAGAATGGCGCAACCTGTTTCGTGAGCGAAGAAGAATATGAGGCTTTGACTCAACGAGCAATTGCAAAGGAAGCCGCGATGGAAGAGGATGACACCCTTATATGCGAGCATGATCCAATCCCTTCCCTTGTCATTGCTCATGTCTTGACAACAAACTCTATACCAAGAGAGGACCAACACCTCAATATCTTCCAAACTCCTGTCAGAATTGATAGCAAGTCCATCAAGGTGATCATTGATGGAGGTAGTTGCCACAACCTTGCAAGTACGGAACTTTGTGAGAAACTCAAGTTGCAATGCCTAGTGCATCCCCATCCCTATCATGTCGAATGGCTTGATGACAATGGAGTACTCAAGATAACATTCAAGATCAACGTCTCCTTCAAGGTTGGCATGTATGAGGACACCATAGAGTGTGATGTCGTACAAATGTCAATGTATCACATGCTACTTGGGAGACCATGGCAATACAACATAGGAGCTATTGAGGGATAACCTCGTGGGTGGCCTTCCCTAATCCCTTGAAATTGAGGCAAAGTGAGTGGGGGATGAGGGACAGGATGAAATCAGCAAACTCATGCACGAAGGACACGATGAACTAACACACACACTAAGACACGACACAAACCAATAGTTCACGCTGACGGCTACCAGTCCGGCGCAATCCCTAGGATCAGCATCCGGCGGAGATCTATCTCTCTCTCTAACCGGCACGGCGGGGAGTCTTGGTGAGATCTTGATGTCTTGCCAAGGGGATCTGATGCCAAGGCCTTGTACATCAAGGGAGGCACAATGCAAACTCCAATGAGGTGGGGGATAATTGGTGCTCCTTTATCAAGGAGGATGAGACTATAATTAGGGAGATCCACAAGGGTGTCTTCTAATTCAATTATCCAAGTCTAAGTGATACAATGGAGGGTGGGGGCTATTTATAGGCCAGCCACTAAAACAGGGGTAGTTGGGCAAACTAAAAGTATTAGGTACGTTACAAGGCCTAGGGGTCAAGCTGGTGCGCGCAAGCATTGTGACGTTCGGTCGTACCAGACGCAGTTCCAGTAGTACCGGTGGTGTCTGGTGGCACCGCCTTCTTAGAACCGGGCAGGCCTGGAGCTTCCTATGGGAGCTCTCTGTCCCGGGCGGTAGTACTGCTCGTAGGAACCGGTAGTACCTGTCGAGGCAGTAGTGCCGCCCTCTTGGTCCCGAGGAGGTCTGGGGATTCTGGTGGTAGCTCTCTGTCTCGTGCGGTAGTACCGCTATCGTCGGGTGGTAGTACCACTTGAGCGGTAGTACCTCTACTGGTGGACGGTAGTACCGGTTGCGTCTAGAAGCTGCTGGGGTCTTCAGTCGATGCTGCTTCACTTCGCTGGTTCATGTCTTGGTACATGAGGATGCACAACATTGGGGCATGAAGTAGGAAGCCATCCAAGGATGTATCAAAGTCGCAACATGATAGGATAGAATTCACCTTAGCTTGGAGGAGCTTGGCTCGGGAACGAGTCATCGATCCACTTGAGGGACTTGGTGGTGTAGATGTAGTGGCATCTGTAGGACGGGCTGCATCAGCTCCCCCTTGGGAAAGAGTCTTCCTCGACTCTTCATGGATATCATCTTGGACATTTCCATGGAAAGGTGAAAGGTCCTTGATGTTGAACATATTTCTCACAAGATACTTGGAGGTCGGGATGTCGATGATGTAGGCGTTATTGTTGATTATCTTGAGGACCTTTAAGGGGCCATCTCCTCTTGGTTTGAGCTTGGAATCATGTTCCTTGGGGAAATGGTTCTTTCTCAGGTGTATCCACACAAGTTCGCCTTCCTCAAAGAACATCTCCTTGTTGTCCTTGTTTATCTGTGAGGCTTGGCGAAGGACTTGTTGCTCGATAGTAGCTCTTGTTTCTTCACGAAGTTTCTTCATATCTTGGGAGTGCTTGTTGATGTCCATGTTGGTGCGCTCGTGGAGAGGTAGAGGTAGGATGCGAGCGCAGTGAGGGGCTCGAACCCATAGACAATCATGAAAGGGCTCATCTTCGTTGTAGTGTGCTTGGCTTGATTGTAGGATAACTCTGTGTGGGGAATGCATCCCTCCCAATCCTTCTGTTTTTCTTGATCAACACACAAAAAAGAGTGTCGAAGCTTCGGTTGACGACCTCGGTTTGGCCATCGGTTTGAGGGTGCAAAGCAGACAAGAAGAGGAGCTTGACGCCGAGCTTGGCCATGAGGGTATTCCACAAGTACCTCATAAAATTAATGTTGCAGTTGGACATGATTGTTCTTGGCACACCATGAAGACGGACAATTTCCCTGAAAAACCAATTTGCACATGTGAAGCATCGTCTGTCTTATGGCACAGAATGAAGTGTGCCATCTTTGAAAAGTGATCCACGACCATAATTATCGAGTCATGACCATACTTAGAGCTAGGAAATCCTAACACGAAATCCATGCTAATGTCGGACCATGGTGCATGAGGAATAGGCAATGGCATACAAAGACCAAAGGGGTTAGACTTAGATTTAGCTTGAACACATGTTGTGCATCATTGAACATAGTGCTCCACATCTCACTTCATGTTGGGCCAAAGGTAATGAGTGGAGAGCATGTCCAATGATTGGATCAAACTATTGAAGACGGGTTGGTTGATTTGTCGTTCAATCTCCTTTGTCTCCTCCGGGTTCATGCAGTAGGCAGCGTGGTTTTGGAAGAGGTTCCTCGGGTATGAGGTCAATGCAGTGCTCGATTCTACAAAGAGGAGGTAGTCCATGAGGGAGCTCTTCGGGAAACACATCCTTGAATTCATACCAAAAAGCCATCAAAGAGGGAGGAATATTGGTCAAGTCATTAATTCCTTGCGCTAGTCCTTTGCAAATGAGGATGTAGTGCAAGATGGATAGGTTATTCCGCACTTCTCTCATCTCACTTTTGGTGGAAAGAAGAAATCTCTTAGTTTTTTCACTCGAGTTAGGCTTGTGGCTCTCACTCGCTATATGATGGTTCTCTCGCTAACCACTCTTCTCACAAGCTGGTGTATACATTTGTGCGACCATCATGTAGAGGACTTTTGTTGAATTTCTATGGTCGACCAAGCAACATATGGCAAACTGTCATTGGGACTATATCACACTCCACGGTGTCTTTGTATGGTCCAATAGAGAATGTTACCAAGACGGTATGCTTGATCTTCACGGACCCTTGGTCACTTAGCCATTGTACATGGTAGGGGTGCTTGTGATGATTGAGGGTAAGGTTGAGCTTCTCACACAACTCGGTGCTAGCAAGGTTGTGACAACTCCCTCCATCGATGATCACTTTGATAGATTTCCCATTGATGCTGGCACGTGGTTTGAAGATGTTGGATCTTTGATCTTTAGGATCTTGTGATTGAGTAGTCCAGATACTTGTGATGATAGGTGATGGACTTGCATCATGTTCACACATGAGTGGTCATCTTCTACATGTTGCCTTGTCATTGCTTCTTTGACTCTTGCATCGAATTTATCTTCACTCAAATATTCCTCATCATCATTGTCATGAATGAACAATACTTTCTTGTTTCCACAATTGGCCGATTTGTGTCCTTTGCCTCCACACTTGTAGCATTCGTCATTGAATGGTGGATCATCTTTTGTATGCTTGCCACTTGGGGGTGGTTTTCCTTGAGGAAGTGTGGGCTTGAAGGAAGGCTTGGAAGTACTTGAGGAGCTTCCATTGAAGGTTGTTGGTGTAGTGGTTGAAGCTAGCTTGTAGGTGAAGTATGTCTTGGGCTTGTTGTACTTGATGTCCTCTTGTACTTGTCGCTCAGATTTTGTTGCAAAGTGCACAAGCTCAACCAAGTTGGTGTACTCTTGGAACTCGACAATGCTCTTGATTGGATGATTCAAGCCAATGAGGAAACGTGCCATTGTTTGCTCATCGCACTCTTCAATGTTGGCGCAGATAATGTTGAGCTCCATTTGCTTTAAGTACTCTTCCACGGTCTTTGTCTCTTTACGAAGCAATTGTAGCTTGTTGAAGAGGTCACACCTGTAGTGCGTAGGGACAAAGCAGGGTCTCATATGAACCTCTATGTCATGGCAAGTGGTGATTGGAGGCTCTTCTCTCGCATCATGAGCGACTTGAACTTGTTCTCACCAAAGGTTGGCGTAATCATCAAACTCAAGCGAAGCCATGGTGACCATCTTCTCATCACTATAGTTCTGCATGCGGAAGATCTTGTCGACTTTAAGCGCCCATGAGAGGTATTCTTCGGGATCATTTGAACCAGTGAACTTATGCATCGTGAACTTGAGCTTACCAAAATTTTCTTCATCATTACGGTCATGGTAGCGATGGTTGCCATGATGTTGACAGTCTTCATCTTCCATGCAATCATTGTGATGAGCTTGGTGACCTCGTTGGTGCACTTGCAGTTGTGGGGACACATTTGGAAGTGGTAGAACTTGATTCTCGTGACGTTGATGGGGAGCTTGCTCTTGCACTTGACACGGTTGTTGACGAAGAGGAGGCATTTGGGCCTCACAAGGGTGGTGATGATGTGGAGCCTCTTGACGAGGTTGTTCACAAAGAGGAGGCTCGTTCCTTGGTTGTTGTTGCGGGTTAGGCACTTGGTCCTCACAATGAAGATAATGGTCTTGAGCCTCATGATGTGGTGGGCATCGCTCAATATGTACCATTTGACGCTCCATGTCTTGATGTCGTGGAGGAGGCTCGTTATGGTAACCATGGTAGCGGTGTGGACGTTCATACCGGTGATGACAAAAAGGAGGATCTTGGAGAGCTTCATGTCGATGACGAGCTTGTTCGACAAAGTTGGAGTCATCACTTGTTTTTTCAAGTATGTGTCGCGGGCGGTGGCGGTAGACTTAAGGTTGCAATCAAGGTTCCACTGGTGGTTCTTCACACGGTTGTGCTTTTTGGATCAGTAGTTCTCTTGCATGATGACGTTGTCCTTTGCGCCTTGCTTGGGGCCTTGAGGAGAAATCACCATCATATCTTAATGTTGCTGCGTGTCGTGGGGAAGATACATAGTGCGGAGAATTTCCACCTTCAACCACGGGGGCGTCATTGCATCATGGAGCACTTGCATGAGGGTCTTGACAAAGAGTAGAATGGTGACGCGACAAGCTTGAAGAGCTTGATGCATGTGAACGCAGTCTTGTGTTGCGCGCGAGCTCGGCCAAAGACCTTTATAGTTCTTCAGCGAAGTTGATGTGCATGGCCCTTGTCTCTTGATGAAAGTTGGAGAAGCCTTGCAGCATATCATGCATTTGTTATTGTAGGCCATCGAAGCAGTTGTCGACGCTGTTGAACTCGGATTGAGTTTTGCCGAATTATTCATCTTATCGCGACTCGAGAGCATTGCAACATTCACAGAATTCATGGTGAATGATGTAGTGGCTTGCGCGTGTCATGTACAGGCATTCAACTTCACCTTGTGGAGGAGGTTGGCTCGACTCACCGTGCATATCCATCATGCAATACAAAAATGGATTATATATGGAAGGTAATATGTGGAGGGTGTTAGCCTTTTACCTCACCTTGGGATTGCACCGAACTAGAAGCCACAAGTGGGAACTATTAGCTTGCAAAGTGAAATCGCAAAGAAACCTCACACTAAAGAAAGAACTAAAACTCTCAAAATATTTTGGTGGAAGGTTAGGATGGTGTAAAGCCAAGCGAAACGATCCAAAGAAAAGGTTTTTGTTAAAGGTGGAAAAGAACCAAATATCAAACGCAAAAAGGAGACGATCTACAAAAACACAAAGATACACAGACGTGGAGACAGATGTGGTTAGCATGACTATGAAAATGAGAACAAAGTCCTAACAAAGACTTAGTTCGGTTGTCATGCCAATGCAAGGAGAGACCACAACTCGTTCGCCAAAAGAGGATAAGCAACAGATTTGGGCACTTGCCTTAGTCACACTCTTTCTCTATCTCTCTTTGCTTACAATCTTGATACTCTCCTTGTATTGGGAGATTATGTATCTTTCTATTTTTATTTTTATTTTTCTATATTTATTTTGATTTTTATTTTTCTATTTTTCTTCTCTTTTTTGATACATTTTCTCCCTTTCTATACTACTATGTCACTTTTGTATTAGCTTTACACGATCTCACTTTCCAAGGGCCAGTGCATAATGCTTAGGCAAACACAAGATGAGCTACTCTCATAGGATAGATACACACAAAGGAAGAAGTGTTAATAAAGTGGAGCAAGTTATACCTTTAGTACTGATGGCAACTTGCTACCGGTGTTGGGGATGATGTTCGGGTGTCGTGGTGTCGAGGAGCACAAGATGTAATGTTTGCGGAAGCTTATTGTTAGAAGGGCGACACACACGCGAAACATGAACAAGCAAAAGAGTAAAGTCAGCAAACAAATTTGAGGCAAGAAGGGGTGGAGATAACTTTCTGTCTCGAGCGGTAGTACCGCTTTCTCGGCCGATAGTACCGCTCACCGGTAGTACCGCTTGTAGCGGCCGGTAGTACCGCATGCAACCGATAGTACCTATCAGTATTTGCGGTAGTACCACTTCACAGATTACTGCGCGTTTAGATCTCGAAATTGGGTGCAAATTCGGCCCGATAATCCTGAAATTCGCGAAAATCTTACCAAAATTAGGGCTAGAAACACACAAAGAAGGTAGATCAGCACCAACAACAACAGATCTACGGATTAAAACCACATAAAACTCACCAAGTCCAGACATCGATTTGAACGCAATTTGGGGCTCTTTTTGGGGATTTTTGAATTTTTGGCGGATAGAAGAAATATTGTGGGGAAATTCATGAGCAACGAAGCTCTTGATACCAATATGTGGAGACCTAACCTCGTGGGTGGCCTGATCTTTCACGATCCCTTGAAATCAAGGCGGAGTGAGTGGGGGATGAGGGAGAGGATGAAATCCGAAAACTCACGCATGAAGAACATGATAGAACACACACAGGAAGACACGATACAAACCAATATCTCACACCGGTGGCTACCGGTCCGGCACAATCCCTAGGATAGGCATCGGGCGAAGATCTCTCTCTCTAACCGGCATGGCGAGTTGGGAGTCTTGGTGAGATCTTGACGTCTTGGCAAAGGGCTCCAATGCCAAGGCCTTGTACAAATAGGGATGCACGATGCAAACTCCAACGAGGTGGGGGTAATTGGTGCTCCTTCATCCAAGAGCCTGAGTCTATAATTAGGGAGATCCACAAGGGTGTCTTCTAATTCAATAATCCAAGTCTAAGTAATACAAGAAGGTCTAGGGGTACTGGTGGTAGCTCACTGTCCATGAGGTAGTACCGCTGTCACTAGGCAACAGTACCACCGAGCGGTAGTACCTCTGCTGGTGGGGCATGTTCGTTTGAGGTACCAAAGTTCTCGGGTGAGTGCATCGTGGTACCTAAGTTGCCTGAATTTGCCGCTTTTCGAAATATTGGGCCACCAACTACCGAGAGGGGCCATTTCGAGGCAAACTCATCTCACCCCTACCAAATCCAGACATTCCGTGAAACTGCCCCGTGAAGTAGACGATCGGGACTTTCATGTTAGTAATATGTTTGTGACGCGAGCGCCAACGCGGCAACCACGTAGGCAAAACAAGGGACTAAAGGAGCATGGTGCGTTGACCAAATTCACAAATCCACTCCCTCCCTCCTTTCGCATGAACCCTAGCACCGGCGGCATCGAAATCCCCTCTCCAACCAGAATGTTCCCTTCGGGAATTTGACTTCCGGTGCCAAGTTGCTGCGCCTACTTGCTGGTACCGAGCTCTAATGCCAAATGTCGTGCCATCCGTTGCGACGCTCTAGCCCGCCTCTACCGCCCACGAGATGAGGAGAGCGAAGGATGGAAAATTCTATTGCCATGGAAGAAGCACTTCCGGCTAATTGCGGGTGAGCTCCTGTTCTCTTTGCTGTTCGCACTATCTATAACTGCTAGCTGGCTATTTGCATTACAGAGATAGATCGAACATAGAATTGTTTGCTAGCATGACGCTGGCAAACAATTCTTATCTTTTCTCCCCAATTTTCTATCAAGTAGGATCTCTGTTGAACCCAAATACACGGTTATGGTCACCCTCTGTGGCTACCACATTAAATTAGCAGATGGGAAGAGAAAGTGGAATCAAGCTAGCTGTCTGAAGATGGAAGTAGTGCCTGCGCAATTATGCACTATCCCTGGTATGGTTGCTTCTGTGCGTGAACATGCTGAAATGGGGATAGAGCAGACTGCACGGTTCAGCTTCATTGATGAATGAGGATTCATGGTTCCTATAGCGTGTGACAGTTAGCTAATTTTGTTGATGAAACAGTTTGTTGGGCTTCACGTGGTTATGCTGATTTGTAAAATACTAGATGTGGAGTTCCTGCTACTGAGAGTAACCCAACTATTATTGGAAAGGGTGGTATAACTCGAACCCCTGCTATTGTTGAGAAAAATGTGGTTCCTCATCCGCGACATGCTTCTGTCAGGAGACCTCCTCGTAGGAGTCCCCATATTTTCGTTATGCAAAACTCTGCTGTGGAATCTACTAGTACTGGTCGTCCCCGTGGTGTTGCTTCTCTGGCTGCTGCTGACCCAATCCATGCAGCTATTGAGCAAACTAAGGCTTCCGGAGGCTGCCCCATTGTTGTTGCCAAGACGGCTGTCTTGCGGGATGCTCCTCCTTGAAACCGTGCTCAGGTTGTACAAAATTCTGCTCTGGAATCTGCTAGTACTGGTCGTCCACGTGGGGTTGTTGCTCTGGTTGCTGCTGACCCAATCCAAGCCGCTGTTGAGAAAACTAAGGCTTCCAGAGGCTGCCCCGCTGTTGTTGCCAACACCGCAGCCTTGTGTGCTCCTCCTCCTTGACACCGTGCTCAAGTTGTGTGAACCCGTGCTCTGGAATCTGCTAGTACTGGTCATCCCCGTGTTGTTGTTGATCTGGCCGCTGTTGACCCAATCCCCGCTGTTGTTGAGCAAACTAAGGCTTCCGGAGGCTGCCCCACTTTTGTTGCCAAGACTGCTGCCTTGTTTCCTCCTTGAACCCATGCTCAGGTTCAGCGAGCTGCTCATGGTCTGGAATCTGCTAGCACTCAAAACACTGCTATTGTGGGAACTGCTCCTAATCGTCGATGTGGCGTGGCAGCAGTTGATCCTATTGTGGCTACCGTTAGCTGGGGCCCTTCCTATCCACTAGGTATTGTAGCTCCCTCTGCTAAGGGCCCTCGCCTTGCTCCTGGTCCTGGTACTTCCACCGAGGTTGCTCCAGCTAACGATGACGCTAGTGATGGCAATAGTGGCATTGTGGATGGGTCTGATGGTGCTACTCCACCTCTCAAACCTCTTGGAGGTTTCTATCCTGCAGAACCAGGTGATGGCAAAGTAATCGTTTGTATTGGTGTCGAGGATTATACTACAAAATTAGATGATGGCACAAAAAAATTCTATGACGAGTTTGATGTAATCCTTGGCAGATACGATCCTGAAGTGGCAGAGTTATCTGACATGATTGCATCGTTACGTGTGAAGGTGCTACGGGGGTCCTCCCAGGTAGCAAGTTTGGTATAAAAAAGGCGAAGATGGCCAGCACGGAGGCTACCACACCTAGTGGGAGCAGAAAAAATGCTAATTTAGAGCGGAACACGCCGCTGAGGTCAGGCAATAATGCTAGCACGGAGGAGAACATGCCCAATAGTAGCAAAAAAGGGATAATTTGGAGTGGAACACGCCGCTGAGGCCAGGCAATAATGCCAGCACGAAGGAGAACATGCCCAATAGTAGCAGCAAAAGGGCTAATTCGAAGAAGAACACGCTGCAGAGGTCAGGCAATAATGCCAGCACCCTAGAGCCAACACCCATGAGGGGAAGCGGGAAGGAGATCACACCCAAGAGCGGCGGGAAAAATCCTAGTTCGATGGGAATGGAAGGCAAATGTCAAGCCCTAATAATACCATCAGGAAGGAGGATGTATAGAAGAAGAGCAAGAGGGTTCTGTATAGTCAAGATGAAATTGATTCTAACAGCTGTTTGTCTATAGAAGTACCTGGGATGTGTGCAAACGTAAGACCACCCCATGTGGTTGCAGCAGAACCAACCAATTGTCTTGGATAAAACAGAGTTGCATGTGAGGTAGATTGGGGAAATGTTCTGGTCCATCCGGGTGGAGATGACAGTGCAGCCCCACCCATGGGAGTCAATATGATGTCTACAGTACTAGGCATGAGAGACGATGGCCAGGATTTTGAATCAGATGAAGAGGAAGGCATTGTAGAGGTCTGCATGCCCATCCAAAGACCAAGTAGAGCAAGTCTGGAGCAGAGTCGATAATCTAAAGGGACAATCTGTGTTTCTTGGGATCAACTACCCTTTCTTTGTCAGCACCCCTGGAGCTGTTGAATCTGTAATTGCTCAGGCAGCCCTGGCTACTGATGGTGCTGCTGGTGGTGGTGGTGGAGCTGACGAAGAACTAGCTGCTGCTTCTCCTAGTGAAGCTGACAAAATACTTGGTGATGCTACTGTTGGTGAAGCTGATGAAATACTTGGTGATGCTACTACTGGTGAAGCTAACGAAATACCTGCTGAGGCTGCTGCTGGTGAAGCTAACAAAATACTTGCTGAGGCTGCTGCCGGTGAAGCTAACAAAATACTTGCTGAGGCTGCTGCCGGAGTCTAGGAAGAACATGCTAGTGTTGTTGCTGAGGTGCCAGCACTTCCAGTGTTGATAGCAGACTGTGTGTTTGCTGCATACTCACGCGCCTATCATGTTGACACTCCAGATCTGACCTGGAGCAGAATCCATGTCAGGGGTAGGGGGCCTACAATTGGCTCATCAGTGGGGTCGTATGATTTGATGGATACTGATAGATGACCAAATGCAGCATTCTGGTTCGTTCCGACGATACCACCAGCTCCAGGGACCTAGTGCTCATACTAGCAGATCCGATGAACCATTTTTCTTTATCTTTATCTTTATTTATGCTTATTTGTGTAAAGACTAAGCTGTGCTTATTTGTGTAAAACTAAGTTAGGCCTAACTGCGTAATATTCAGTGAAGCCCAGCCTATCTTTCCACACCCATAACAACAGAATTGCAACATAAAATAGACAAAGGTAATGTGCATACTAGGCATTTTGCTCAGGATAACAACCACTTCAAGTAAAAGATACATGGTGTAAGCATTTGAATGCATCACTAGAATGTTCCACCAATTAATGATTGATGACATGGATCTAGCTTTTCTACGCGTATTTGCATTGAATCGCTCATTGAATTGTTCACATATTTTTGGCAATGGCTGATGAACTCCACTCTCTTGGTAACATGCTTCGTCAGCGATCACTTGTTGATGCAATGCGAAGTACAGAACATGGTCTTCATCGTCATTCCATTTAGGTTCTCTATGTTTCATCATCACGGAGCTACTAATTTCAAATGAAAATCTAGTAAGCAACATATGTGTATATGGTTAGAGTATGATACGGACACGGTACATACATGTTTTTCTACAATCACAAGAATAAAACTTGATGCATTTTCACCTTGTTGGCGTTGTCTCGAACTAGGTGGATGTGGCTTTGGGGTTCGGAGAGGAAGGCTCCATGGGTGTTGCGAGTGCGACCACGGCGACGGCGACCTCTGATTCTGGAGGAGGAAAACAGGACCAAGCATGGTCGACACGGTGACAGACCTCACCGGGAACCAATTCTCATCCCCACGCCATGCCATGGGTGCGGCCATGGTGAGGGCGAGCTCCGACTCAAGATCGGGAGGAGAGTGGGGCCAAGAAGGGTCATCCACGTCCGATATCCACGACATGGCGGCATGGCCGCGACCATAGATTGCCGCTCTAGGGACGAAGATGCATAATGGATGCAGGCGCCAACGCTGCAAGCCTACAGGGAGGAGAGAAGGGCCGAGCAGGTTCGTCCATGTCCTAGTTCCGCGACATGGCCGCGACGCCACCATAGATTGCCGCTTCGGGAAAGAAGAAGATGCTTAATGGATGCAGGCGCCAACGCTGCAAGCCTACATGGCAGTCACGACGGGGGTGACATCACGGCGAGAACTAACAAGGGGGTCCCAACTTGACGGCCGTTAGCCTGATATTTTGTATTGAAACGTAAAGTTGAATTCGTGCCGAAAAATACCCTCTGCCTATTTGGCATGCTAACTGTGGTCATCGTGGCTGATTATAGGCAACTTGGGTACCATGTTGCCTAGGCGCCTCAACTTTTGGGCCACAAAATGATATTCTCCTGCTGGTGGCCGGTAGTACCGGTTGCATCTGACAGCTGCTGGGGTCTTTGGTCGATGCTGCTTTGCTTTGCTAGTTCATGTCTTGGTACATGAGGATGCATAGCTTTAGGGCATGAAGTAGCAAGACATCCAAGGATGTATCGAAGTCACACGAGGATAGTAGCGAATTCACCTTATCTTGGAGAAGCTTGGCTCTAGCACGAGTCATCGGTCCAATAGGGGGACTTGGTGGTGTAGATGTAGTGGTGTCCATAGGATGGGCTGCATCAGGAGCTCTACATCATGGTAGCACTAACCAATACTCCTTCAAGTGGAATGAAAATACTTACGTTCTCCAATCTATGATGACAAGCAGAGTTATTGTGTCCAACATGACATCCGTGCATAAGATAAAGAAAGCTAAGGACCCTTGTGATATGAGTGGTGAGAGAGTGAACCACCATCACGAGAGCAAGTGCCACAAGCCCCAAAGAGTGGAGAAGTCATTGGTGCCACATCGCAAGCCACCAAATGTGAGAAGAGAGATTTGAGTGTGACCCATACTAACAATCCATCATACAATTCTCTATATTTGTTATCAATTTTGCAAGTTACACAAGATAGACCACCACCCACAAGGAACGTGATACAAGATCTCCAACCACACATGATGGCAAGAACATCTACAAGCTCTTTAACATCTCTGAACAAGGCTTTGACACCGGTGATCCAACCGTGTACAATCACAAGGCCAAGGGCACACCTCCTTCCTTGCATGATGAAAGAACATCATCGAGGTCAACTCGTTTTCAAGCGAGGGGAGATGATGTCACGGCAACATCATGTCACGCCAACCACTCCTACAAAGTTGACCTCCTTGCATACTTCAGGTTCCCTTGATTATCATGAGAATGGGACCCTACTTGAGACAAGTGCCAATGCTATGACGAGGCCCGTAACCATGATGCCAAGAGGAGTAGACACGCACAAGGAGCCAAGACCCCCACGCACGAAGCCTGGAAGAGAATATGGAAGAACACTGAATCTGGCGCTAGCTCTAGCACCGCCGGTTCCACCGTCGAACCAAACCGGCGCCACACCAAAACAGGCGTCAGTACCCTGAACCAGATAAGGCTGAAACCAGACTGGTGCTACTGAAACCAGACCGACACCGCCGAAATCAGAATCAGCGCTAGTTCCGCCCAGCCGAACATGCCTCCTTGGGGAGGGAGCCCCCGGGCGAGCGGCGGCAACCTCAAGAGTGAGTTGCTTGAAGTATTGATTAGATGCGGATCCCTTGGAGCCACCAAGGATGCAGGTGATGGTGCCCCTTGGCTTTTGGTAGCCCCCAGTATTATCCTCAGGGAGGTCTCTCTCCGTGGCGTTGTTGTGCTGCTGGGTGGAGTTAGCTTGATGACCTTGCTGGGTATACCGTCGCCGATTTGTTTGTTGTTCTAGCGCCTCCTCCTTGGTGACCACCGCGGCCGTTGTTCCGTCCACTTCCTTGCTTCCCTTTCCTCTGGTTGCTACGCTCATCGCGTAGTTTCTTGAGTTCGTAGCAGTAATCCGTGGTGTGTCCTTGCTTCTTGTGGAAGATGAAGTATGGGCAATCATCATGCTCCCGTTACCCTGCCCCATATCCTCCGTGAGAGCTTTTCTCTCGGGCTCCATCACGAGGACAGTTGGGGACTTGCTCTTGGCATCCTTGCTCTTCATCTTGGAGGTGCTGGAGGGTTTATGCATGGTATCGTCCTTGGCAAGGCCGAACAGATGTCCCACCTCCACCTTGGGCATTTTTCTTTCATGGTGAAGAGCTCTACTGCTGTGGTGAGGTTCTCCCGCATCGTGACTTCCCTGAAACCCTATGAGAATGTGGTGATGACGTTGGAGTCAGAGATCTTGGGTGTCTTGTAGTGGACTTGGCTAAACCTCTTCAAGAACTTGAAGAGGGTCTTGTTGGACTGCTGGCGGACTTGGCGGAGGTTGTAGTAGGCGAGGGTCACTTGTAGGTCCCTTTGAAGTTGGCGACAAAGAGTACACATAAGGTGGGCCATGAGTAGATGGATTCCTTAGTGAGATTCATCAGCCAGGTGCGAGACACATCCTTCAGGCCAATGATGAATCAGTTGGCCATGATGTGGTCATCGCCGCCCGTGACCTCGATCTGATGCAGCCCGTCCAACGGACGTCCCCACATCTTCACCACCAAGTCCCCCAAGTGGAGCACTCGTTCCCCAGCCAAGCTCCTACAAGCTAAGGTTAAGTCGCTCCTCTCCTTGTGATTTTGATACATCCTTGGATGGATTGCTACTTCATACCAATACTTTGTGCATCCTTAGCTATGAACCCCATGATGAAACGCCAAGAAAAGGAACCGAGCGCTCACAAGAAGGAGCTCAAACAGAACCTGCACCTGGTCCGCGAACCGACGCCACTTCCATAATTCCCTGCTATAGATTTGGCCGGCCAGGACCCCTTCCAGAAATCCTGGCGCCACGTCCGGTGCTGACCAGAACCCGACCGAAGTGAGCTTCTGTAAGCCATACCAGCACCCGCCGAACGAACCGGCGGCCGTTGGAAATTCTGGCACCGACGGACTTACCGTAGGAACTTCCAGGATTTGAGTCAACTCTTGGGCTTTGCCCATGTAATACCCTATTTCATCCAGACTTTACGCTTTGTGCCCAAACTACCCTTGTTTTAGTGGCTGGCCTATAAATAGCCCCACGCCCCCATTGTAATCCCTAGACTTAATTATTGGAATTAGAAGGAACCCTTGTGGATCTACCTAATTCTTGTCTCATGCTCCTTTTACCAAGAAGCAGCAATTATCCCCCACCTCTTGAGTTTTTCATCACACATTCAAGTTGTAAAAGGCCTTGGCATCAGAGTCCTTCCCGAAGTTGTCAAGATCTCACTAAGCCTACCGCTAGTCCTGCCAGTAGAGAGAGATCCTTGCCCGCCACTGATCCTAGGGATTGAGTCGGACATGTTGCCGCCGGCGTGAGCTATAGGTTTGTATCATGTTTTCATGTGTGTGTGTGTGTTCATCAAGTTCATCCCGTGTGTTCGTGGGTTTCATCCTCTCCCTCTTCCACACTCACCTTCACCAAGATTTCCATGGGGATTCATGAAAGATCGGGCCACCCCAAGGGCTCATCTCTAACATATTGGTATCAAGAGCTTCGTTCCTCAGGTATTCCCCCACATATTTTTCTTCTATCCACCAAAAATCAAAAATCCCCAAAAAGGAGCCCCAAATTGCCTTCGAATCGATCTCAAGATTTGGTGACTTTTTCGTGGTTTTGGTCCATAGATCTGTTGCTTTCGGTGTTTATCTACCCTCCTTGAACCTTCCCCTTACCCAATTTCGACAGATTTTTGAAGAATTTCTTGGTTTGAATTTTTGCAGTTCGTCACGAAAAAAATTTGGTGAGCATTCCGGTGAACTGTTCCTGCTACTGGTATTTCTGGCGAGAGTTCTGACGCCGCTGACTTCGCCGCCAGAAATTTTGGCACCAGGTCCGACGCCACCGGCTGTTCCACCAAAAACTTTTGTGGTCCTATTTTTGATCATTTTCCTCTTCTGTTTCTTCATGTTTCGCGTGTGTCCCTAGAACTAACAACAAGCTTCCGGAACATTACACCCTGCGCTCCTCGACACCGCGACACCCAAACATCATATCCAACACCGGTTGCAAGTCCTCAAGAATACCTTGTTAACCCAATATCTTCCTTTGTGTGTATCTAGCTTATGAGAGCAGCTCATTTTGTGTATCTATCCTATAAGAGAAAAAAGAACAAAAAAGAGAAAGAAAAAAGAAAATAGAAAGATGCATAGTCTCCCAATACAAATAGAGTATCAATGACGGGGGTAACCTCTGCAATGCCCATGATGATGGACTTGGGATTTTTCGGAAAAGGGAACACTGGGAATTTCGTAGGATATCAGGCAAACAAGGGAGTCGAAGTCGCTTGAATACTTGATGAATAACACTATTATAGATCGCTTGGGATTTTTTTGGTGCCTCCTTGTAGGCTTCTCCCGTCCTATATATAACAGGCCAGGTCCTAAAGTTGTATACGGATAGGTTACATATGTTTGATTACACCACCAACACAATGTCGGTTCATCTTTCCTTTCCTAATATAACTAAGGCTTCTATAGGATGCTTCCTGGGCAATCATCTTGAATCTTCATGGGTCGTGAACCTTTATACAACCAGGGTAGCAGATCATAAGATTCTGTTTGAGTCTCAAAGATATTTTTCTTTTTTCTATGTTATGAGATTTTATGATTTTATTGGGATTTGGTACAACATACCTGATGCATCGGATGGATCGGGAATCAGTTAATTTCTCCTAGGCAAAGACATTGTAGACCTGCATCAAATTCAAGTCCACAGGCCTGAACTCGGAATTATAACTGGCGTAACTCAGTTCGAGCCATTGAGGTCTTATCGAATAATGAATCCTAGTTCTATTTTATCGAGTACCCAACGCGTTCGTTGGTATTTTTCATCGTATCATTGATACGGATATTTTACTATCAGAGCGCATTCTTGTGTAATTACCAGGCCACACGGGACAAATCCCGGGGTCTTACCTTCATGTCATGGACACGGTATTTGGATTTTTTTTGCGTCAGGCGCAATACGAGATTTTTGTATATATTTTATCGACTGCCTTGTTTGGCTATTGGAATTGCTGAAGTTTACCTATTCCTGTAGATGATCTTTCTTTGCCAGGTGCGCCGCAATGCTCTTGATACGACTAGCCCCGGAGGCTATGTTCAGATGTTTTATTCGGGACATAGGCTCGAAAAACTTATGTTGTAACTGTTCTGACAATGTTACCTTGTGTTTTGTTGGGTGCGTGCCCATCGCTCCCGATAGGAGTATCCCCCGAGGCTACAGTCGAGATATTTGTATTCGATTGTAGTCTCAAAGCCTCTCTTGCTGAGGAATTCACTTCGACTCAAAAAAAATTGATTATTTTCTTCGGGTCCTTGTCGTTTTCATAGGGCCTTGGTTTTCTTTGTTACTTGCATGTCATGATGTCACTGATGATGAATTTACACTGTGGTTTCCCAGAGACACGTCTCGATGGGATGTTTCAATTGTGGGACCATGCAACAGTAATGATGACGGGTGGGTAGCATGTTCAGCAGAGTTTTTAGAGTGCACATCCCCTTTTCCACGCGATGATCGAGGCATCGTGTGAGGGTCTCCTATTTTTACCGCAGTAATAACTTCTTAAGATTTTTTCCTTTACAGAATCCATGGACACGTGTCACCATCGTGTGTGTTGGTGATGGTTCGATTTTACATCAAATGGTCCAAGGTGTGTACCTTGACTCTTTATAAAGGGAAAGGGATTCTTTTTACTGCTTTTTACCCCTTCTTTGCTAGCTTCATCTTCTTCCTTGCACCCTAGCCTTCCTCTGTCTGTCTTTCCTACTCTAGTTGTTCTTCCGCGTGCTAGTGCTTCTCGTCCACCACCATGGGAAAAATTTGGGTGGGGACTTCCACCACAGCCGCCAAGGCCACCAGAAAGAGGGTTGTCGGATGGGCCCCTTCGAAGTGCACTATGCGGGAGTTGTGTTGAGGGTCGACCTCGAGGGTGGCACGATCTTTCACGAATTCCATTCAAATCGGGGGTGGAGTGCGAGGGAAGGAGAGGCCAGATGAACTCAACGAACTCACACACGAAGAACATGATGAAAACACTCACGCAAAACCACGATACACACCAGTAGCTCACGCCAGTGGTGACTGGTTCGGTGCAATCCCTAGCATCGGCGTCGGGCGGAGGACTCTCTCGAACCGGCATGGCGAGTAGGGATACTCGGTGAGATCTTGACGTCTAGGAAAAGGGACTCCGATGCCTAGGCCTTGTACAACGAGGAAGGCATGATGCAAACTCCAGCGAAGTTTGTGATATTTGGGTGCTCCTCAACCAAGGAGCATGAGGCAAGAATTAGATAGATCCAAAAGGGTGTCCACTATTTCCAAATATCATGCCTAGGGCTTACAATAGAGGTGGGGGACTATATATTGGCCAACCACTAGTTCAGGGGTAAATTAGGCAACTAAAAGTATTAAATGGGTGCATTACAAGGACAAGGGGCCGAGCTAGGACGTGCATGTCCTGGGGCAACTGGTAGTACCGGACCGGTTGACCGGTAGTGCCGGTTGTGGATGGTAGTACCACTCACAGGTACCGGAGTGGGCCGAGGGGATGTCGTGGTCTTCAGGGGCGAGAGGTAGTGCCGCTCGGCGGATGTGGTAGTACCGCTCGGGGCGGTAGTGCCTCCATATTGGTACCAGTGCGATCTGGGGCTTCGAGGACCAACTCTATGTTCCGGCCGGTAGTTCTACTGTATCCTGGTGGTAGTACCGCTTGAGCAGTAGTACCGCTATCCTTGGCCGCTAGTGCCGCTTTCTCCAGATGGCTCCTAGCTGCTGCGACGTCCCGTTGGCTCATGTCTTCATGCTTGATGAGGCATAGTGTCGGGGCATGAAGTAGAAAGCCTTCTAGGGGTGTAATGAAGTCACATGAGTACATGAGCGAATTCACCTTAGCTTGGAGGAGCTTGGCTCGAGCGCGAGTCATTGAACCACTTGGGGGACTTGGTGGTGTAGATGTAGAGACGTCCATAGGACGGGCTGCATCAGCTCCCCCCCCTTGGGAAAGAGTGGTCATGGTTATCATCTTGAACATCTCCATGGTAGGGTGAAAGGTCCTTGACGTTGAATGTATTGCTGGCAAGGTACTTGGAGATCAGAATGTCGATGATGTATGTGTTGTTATTGATTCTCTTGAGGACCTTAAAGGGACCATCTCCTCTTGGTTTGAGCTTAGAATCACGTTCCTTGGGGAAGAAGTCCTTGCTCAGGTGTATCCACACAAGGTCACCTTCTTCAAATATTATCTCCATATTGTCCTTGTTTAACCTTGAAAATTGGTGAAGAACTTGTTGTTCTATTGTAGCTCTTGTTTCGTCGTGAAGCTTCTTCATAGCTTGTGCTCGCTTGTCGATCTCCATGTTGGTGCACTCATGAAGAGGTAGCGGTAGGATCTCGAACGCGGTGAGGGGCTCGAAGCCATATACGGTCATGAAGGGACTCATCTTGGTTGTTGAGTACTTGGCTCGGTTCTAGGTGAACTCGGCATGGGGAGTGCATTCCTCCCAATCCTTAAGGTTTTTCTTGATCAACACACGAAGGAGAGTACCGAGGCTTCTGTTGATGACCTCAGTTTTGGCCATCGTTTTGCGGGTGCAATGCAGAAGAGAATAGTAGCTTGACGCCGAGCTTGGCCATGAGGGTCTTCCACATGTAGCTCATGAATTTGACGTTGCGACCGGAGACGATCGTTCTTGGCACACCATGAAGATGGACAGTTTCCCTGAAAAACAAATTGGCAACATGCGAAGCATCGTCGGTCTTATGGCACGGTATGAAGTGTGCCATTTTGGAAAAGCTATCCACAACAACAAATATAGAATCATGCCCATGCTTAAACCTAGGAAATCCATGCTAATGTCGGACCAAGGTGCATGATGAATAGGCAATGGCATATGAAGACCATAAGGGTTAGCTTGCGACTGAGCTTAAACACATGTTGTTCATCGTTGAACGTAGCGCTCCATGTATCGCTTCATCTTGGGCCAATAGTAATGAGTGGATAGCATGTCCAATGTCTTTTCACGACCAAAGTGACCCATGCGGTCTCCACCATGCGATTCTTGGGGAAGCAAAAGTTGAAGAGATGACTTCGGAATGCAAAGCCTTTTTTGTTTAAATAGAAAGCCCTTATGCAAATATAAATCATCAATTCCTTTATCAATGGAGCACTTTGCGAAAATTGGTTCAAAGAACGGGTCGGAAGTATACAAAGTTTTGATTTCATCATGACCCAATACGATGATTTCAAGTCGAGTAAGAAGGCTTGTGTGCTTGCGAGACAAAGCATCCACGACTACAATATCTTTGCCTTTCATATACTTGACTATGTATGGAAAAGATTCCATTAACTCAATCCATTTAGCATGTCTCTTACTCAAGTTCGCTTGGACTTTGAGATATTTCAACGACTCATGGTCAGAATGTATAATAAATTCTTTAGTCCAAAGGTAGTCTTGCTAAACTTGAAGAACGTGAACTAAGGAAAAAGCTCTTTTTCATAAATTGGATAGTTAATGCGAGCACCATCAAGTTTCTCGCTATGTTAGGCAATGGGACGCCCATTTTGCATGACGACTCCTCCAATTCCAATTCCACTAGCGTCGCATTCTATCTCAATTTTTTTGTGAAATCCGGTAACGCAAGAAGAGGTGCTTTGCTGAGCCTCTTTTTAAGTTCATCAAAAGCCTTTTGTTGTGCTTTGCCCCTCACGAAGGTGACATTCTTTTTGGTCCATTTTTTGAGAGGACAAGCAATGGTAGAAAAGTCTTTCACAAAGCGACGATAGAAATTGGCCAACCCATGAAAACTTTGGAGTTCATTCACATTTGTGGGGATGGGCCAACCTTGTATGTCCTTTACCTTGGATACATCAACTTCAATGCCCTTCGAAGAAACGACAAATCCAAGAAAAATCAACTTGTATTTAGCAAAATTTCACTAGGGGAGATTAGCATATAGATTTTCATGTTGAAGGATTTGCAATACCTCCTTGACATGTGTCACATGTTCAACAAGTTATTTTCTATAAAGAAGTATATCATCGAAAAAGACAATGACACTCTTTCCAAATAGAGAACAAAAAATATGATACATAAGGCACATGAAGGTGGATGGGGCATTAGATAAGCCAAAGGGCATGACCAACCATTCATAGAGATCAAGTTTGGTCTTGCAGGCGGTTGCCCACTCATCACCTTCTTCCATGGGTATTTGAGGGTAACCACTTCGAAGATCAATTTTCAAGAAAATAGTGGCTCCACACAACTCATCAATTATGTCATCAAGAAATTGTATGGGATGTCGATAATGCACGGTGATAGCATTTATTGGATGACAATCCATGCATAACCGCAAAGTATCATCCGTTTTTGGCACGAGAATTTCAGGTACCGCACTTGGACTTATGCTTACTTAAATCAAAACTTTGGAGATGAGTTGATTGATTTGACATTCGATCTCCTTCATCTCCTCCATGTTCGTGCGGTAGGCGGCACGATTTGGAAGTGGAGCACCGGGGATGAGGTCAATGCGATGATTGATTCCATGAAGAGGAGGTAGTCCATGAGGAAGCTCTTCGGGAAACATATCTTTGAATTCCTGCAAAATAATCATCAAAGAGGGAGGAATATTGGTCAAGTCATTAGCTCCTTGCGCTAGTCCCTTTGCAAATGAGGACATAGTGCAAGATTGATGGGTCCTTCCTCACTTCTCTCATCTCACTTTTGGTGGCTAGGAGAACACTCTTAGTTTTTTCACCCGAGTTTGGCTTGTGGCTCTCACTCACTATGAGGTGGTTCTCTCGCTCACCGCTCTTCTCACAAGTTCTAGTTGTGGATTGCACCCTCGTTAAAGCCTTTGCATTGTCCGAAATTATTTTTCTTGGAGTCATCGGTTGCAACATACAAGTCTTGTTAAGCCGTTTGAAGGTGTACACATTGGTGCGGCCATCATGTAGAGCACCTTTGTCAAATTTCCATGGCCAACCAAGTAGCATATGGAAAACGGTTATAGGAACTACATCACACTCCACCGTGACTTTGTAAGGACCAATGGAGAAAGTTAATAATACGGTATGCTAGATCCTCATGGACCCTTGGTCACTTAGCCATTGCACGTGGTAGTGTTTCTTGTGCGGATGGAGGGTGTGGTTGAGCTTCTCACACAATTCAGTGCTAGCAAAGCTGTGGCAACTCCCTCCAGCGATGATCACTTTGATGGATTTCCCATTGATGCTAGCATGTGTTTGGAAGATATTTCAACATTGATCTTCATGCTCTTGTGCTTGAGTAGTGAAGATACTTTTGACGACAAGTGATGGACTTGCGTCATGTTCACACATGAGGAGTTCTTGGTCATCTTCCACATGTTGACTTTCCATTGCTTCCTTGACTCGGGCATCAAATTCATGTTCACTCAAGTACTCTTCATCTCCATTGTCATGGATGAACTATACTTTCTTGTTTCCACACTCGACCGACTTGTGTCCTATGCCTCCACACTTGTAGCATTCGCCATTGAGTGGCGTGGCATCCTTTGTGTACTTTCCACTTGGGGGAAGTTTTCCTTGAGGAAGTGTGGGCTTGAAGGAAGGCTTGGAGGTACTTGATGAGTTTCCATTGAAGGTAATTGGTGTAGCGGTTGCAACTTTCTTGTAGGTCAAGTATGTCTTGGGCTTTTTGTACTTGATGTCCTCTTACACTTGACGCTCAACTTTGATGGCGATGTGCACAAGATCAACCATGGTGTTGTATGTTTGGAACTCGATGATGCGATTGATTGGATGGTTCAGTCCAATGAGAAAAGGTGCCATAGTTTGCTCTTTGAGCTCTTCAATATTGATACGGATCATGTTGCTCCATTTCCTTGAAGTACTCTTCCTTGGTCTTTATCCCTTGGTGAAGCGATTGAAGGTTGTTGAAGAGGTTGCGCGTGTAGTGCGAAGGAACAAAGCAGGATCTCATATGAGCCTCTGTGTCATTCCAAGTTGCGATTGGAGGATCTTCTTTTGTGTCACGAGCAACTTGAACTTGTTCCCACCAAAGGTTGGCGTAATCATCAAACTCAAGCGTAGTCATGGCGACCATCTTCTCATTGCTATAATTGTGCATGCGGAAGATCTTGTCGACTTTGAGTTCCCATGAGAGATATTCTTCGGGATCATTTGAACCAGTGAACTTGGGCATTGTGAACTTAAGCTTGCCGACGGTTTCTTCATCATTGTGGTCACGATTGTGGCTACTATCACAGTTGTGATGGTATTCATCTTCCATGCAATCATTGCGACGAGCTTGTTGGTCTTGTTGATGTCCTTGCGGTCGAGGAGCCACATTTGGAGGTGGTGGAACTTTCTCTTGCTCTTGGCGTGGTTGTTGACAAGGAGGAGGCACTTGGGCCTCATGACGACCATGAGGAGGTGGAGTGTCAACACCCGGATTTCTAATCCCATATGCCTATTATGCCATACATCGCAATCCCAGGATTACCATTTTTGCGAGACATAACATATTGGATATTACAGTAGATCATCCATTACAAACCACAATAAGGTCTCACGAATAAAGGATCTGATGATCCAGTTTTAATACAACAAGCAGCGGAATAAATAATAAGCGTAGCGGTGGGGTCCATCTTCAGGGTCACATGCAATGCTGACGATGGAAGATAGTCCTAGTTATCATAGACGTCCTGCTATCCTTCATCTTGGTAGTCTCCATCATAGTCTAGCCATAGGAATAGCCAGGGACAAAAGCCATGAGTACTCTTTAAGTACTTGCAAACTACCACTAACAAGATAGTTCTAGTAGGAATGCTAGACTCTAAGTTTTATTTGTAATGTTATGTTTGAAACCTAAGTTGAGTTCAGAAACAAAGAAAGATAAAAGAAAGTTTGAAATCACCTAAGTGGGAACTTAATTGTCATAGTCACAACTTTGTTGTGGTCAAGTCATGTCACAATTCATTTCATAAGTTGTTTTGAAAACATCTGACAACGGAACAGTATGGCCACTCCAACTGTCCACAACTGCGGACGCGGCTATTCGAATAGTTTGACACTCTGCAGAGGTGGTACACTTTCACCACAAGGTTCCATACATCTGTCAAGGATAACCCTGAATCATCATACTTAGTATGCAGATAATCAAACATAACCTTTCCTTTACACACTCTAGTATAAGCACCTCTCCCATGAGCATGGCCTCCCAACCATGACCATATGTCATCTTGGGCACTGCATAGGTGGACAACATTGAGAGGTAGCCTCAGCTCAAACCTCTCCCGCGAGGGAACTAATACTAATGCATATAAACTTTTGGCTAAGCCTTACCCAATTCAGGTATTGTGGTTGTACGGTAAAATTGGAATGATATCGCATCTGAACCCAACCATCAGTTTTGTAAAAGGGCTAAGGCTCATGCCTCAACATTTTCATCATCATAAACCATTTGTGTTTCTCAACACATGTCAAAACATCTCAATAGAATGACTCATCATTCCAAGGTTTTCACAATTCCTTTTCACCAAGTATTCCCATCTAAAGTGACTCAAGTTCTAGTTTAGCTCTAAACTACTAAGTTAAGAGTGTTCACTAATATGGGATGCTAAGATCAATCTCATGCCATAGAATGACATCTAAGTTTATCTAGATAGGTCAAGTTTTATACTTTTTATGGTACCTTCAAACAAGTAAAGGATTTTGGTAAAGTAAAGAAAGTAAAGCTTGTAAATAACATTTGGAGTAGGTATAAGTCCAAGGGTATAACCAAAGCATGCCTAATGCATTTACTTAGGTTATCTAGTTTGCAAGGTCTAGCTTGCATTGTTAATGATGGCTTCCCTTGGTTGGTGCAGTGGTTGAAGTTTTCTTCCTCCTCCTCTTGGTAGAACTCCTCCTCCTCGAAAGATTGGTCGGGACTATCGTCTATAAATACATACGGGATACACAATCACCAACACAGCTTAACTAGTCTACTTAGCACACTAAGGCACACATTTGATGATCTATTATCATCACCAACTTCACAAGGTTTAATTAACTAGCTTTAATCTTTTTATTTGAGAAAAGTAATTTCTACTCATTGAAATTAACCAAGATTTAATATTCTCCAATTAAAATATGGGATCATGTGGACACATGTCATAACCACATATTCTAACATATGGGAATGTGATTTAAAGGTTGGATCACATTTTAATAAGTTTAAGTTTAATATTTAATGATTTAAAGTGACTATAAATGCCTATGTAGTATTATTTTGGTACTAGTCCAAAGTCACTGCATGCAAACCTTAATATTATTACATATTCAGATAGGTATGGTTAAATGTGATTTTTGAGAGTTGGAATCAACTCAAAAGCTATTATGGTTGATTTTAGAAAAATGTTTGAATGTGCAAATGATTCTGCCTTGTTATTTTTACTAGGAGAGATCTCTAACTCTAAAAGATTTAAATCTGATGGGCTTGGATACATATTTTCATTACCTTTCCAACAAAATTGGAATCACTCCATTTGGATTTGTAAAACTCTTTTAATTGATTTTTGAACTAAGGGACATAATTTATTTTCAGTCTAAATAGAAAAACCTAATTTGAATTAAACGGGTCAGCGTGGGAAACTAAATGGGCCGGCCAAGTAACGCTCAGCGGAACAGGGGGCGACTGCCAGGCTGGTCCCACATGTCAGCGGCACATAAAACCTGAAGCGGTACGGGACGATTGATACATTGCAAATGTATCTATAATTTTTGATGTTCCATGCTTGGTTTTATCCACTTTCTTGTGTTTTGTTCCAACTTTGGAGTACTTTTCATATGATTTCTTGGACTAACCTATTAACAAGAGCCACAGTGCCAGCTGCCTGTTTTCTGGTGTTTTTGGTTCCAAGAAAGTCAGAAAATGAATATTCTCGACGGGACAAAAGCCAAAGTGCCTATTTTTTCGGAAGTGATCAAGTGCCAGAATACGAGACGGAGAAGGGCCAGGGAGCCACCACACCACCCGGCCGCGCGGCTAGTCCTGGCCCGCGCCAGGGGGTGGTGTGGCCGCTCCCGGCACCCCCTCGGCCTCCCCTTCGTGAGGATCCTACAGCCACCAAGGAATATATGAGAGGGTTTCGTGAGGATCCTACAGCCTTGCCTCTTGTGCTCATGTATAAGGGCGAGGTATTGGTTTATAACGACATGACCCCTATTTATCTTGGTGTATCTAATGTTTTTCAGGATTTTGGTGATGTTTTTCTAGAAGATGTGCCCGCAGGATTGCCTCCATTGTGTGGCATTGAGCATCAAATATACTTTATACCTGGCGCCACATTACAAAACCGTGCACCCTATAGAACCAACCCCGACGAAACAAAGGAGATACAGAAACAAGTACAAGCGTTGCTGGATAAAGGGTACATTCGTGTTTCTCTTAGCCCTTGTGTTGTTCTTGTTATTTTAGTACCTAAGAAAGATGGTACATGGCGCATGTGTGCAGATTATAGAGCTATTAATAACATCACTATTCGATATCGTCATCCTATTCCACGCTTAAAGGATATGCTAGATGAATTGAGTGGTGCTGCTATTTATCTAAGATTCATTTGCGTAGTGGTTATCATCAAATTATGATGAAGGAAAAGGATGAATGGAAAACTTCTTTCAAAACAAAATTTGCGGTGTATGTGTGGTTAGTTATGCAGTTTGGTCTTACTAATGCACCTAGTACATTCATGAGATTAATGAATCATGTTTTGAAAGAATTTATTGGTCTCTTTGTGGTTGTTTATTTCGATGATATACTTATATAGCCAAAATGAAACTAAACATTGTACTCATATCCAATAAGTTTTGCAAGTGTTGCGTGATAACAAATTGTATGCTAATCTAGAGAAGAGCACATTTGCAAAAGATAAGGTCACATTTCTGGGATTTGTAGTATCTAAGCATGGGGTAGAAGTAAATCAATCTGAAATTGAATGAATTCACAATTGTCATATTCCCATGAGTGTGAGTCAAGTGCGTAGTTTCCATGGTTTAGCTGGTTTCTATAGGCACTTTGTGAAGAATTTTAGTACTATTGATGCACCATTCAAATGAATTGACTAAGAAAGGTGTGCCATTTGTATCGGGCGCAACCCAAGATATTGCATTTGATACATTGAAACTGCTTACTTCTGCACCATTACTTGCATTGCCTGATTTTTCGGAGCAATTGGAAGTTGAATGTGATGCAAGTAGGATAGGAATTGGTGGTGTTTTGATGCAAGAAGGTCGCCCTATAGCATATTTTCCTGAGAAACTTGCTGGTGCACGATTGAATTATCCTATTTATGATAAAGAATTGTATGCACTAGCAAGTTCCTCAGAAAAATATGCTATAGGGTGACCTTCTTGCATAAAAACGCCACCAATACCTATACCACTAGCATCACATTCAACTTCAAATTGCTTCGAAAAATCAGGCAATGCAATTAATGGTGCAGAAGTAAGCAAACGTTTCAATGTATCAAATGCACTATCTTGGGATGCACCCCACACAAATGGCACGCCTTTCTTAGTTAATTCATTCAAAGTTGTAGCAATAGTACTAAAATCCTTCACAAAGCGCCTATATAAACCAGGTAATCCATGGAAACTACGAACTTGACTCACATTCATGGGAATAGGCCAATTCTGAATTGATTCAATTTTAGATTGATCTACTTCTACCCCATGCATAAATACAACATATCCCAGAAATATAACCTTATGTTTTGCAAATGTGCACTTATCAAGATTAGCATACAATTTGTTATCATGCAACACTTGCAAAACTTGTCGGATATTGTTACAATGTTCAGTTTCATTGTGGCTATAGGTAAGAATATCATAAAAATAAGAAACCACAAAGCGACCAATAAGTTCTCTCAAAACATGATTCATTAATCTCGTGAAAGTACTAGGTGCATTATTAAGACCAAATGGCATGACTAACAACTCATACAACCCAAACTTTGTTTTGAAAGCAGTTTTCCAATCATCCCCTTCTTTTATTCTAATTTATGGTATCCACTACACAAATCAACCTTAGAGAAAGTAGCACCACCACTCAATTCATCTAGCATATCCTCTTAGCGTGGAATAGGATGATGATATCAAATAGTGATGTTATTAATAGCTCTACAATCTACACACATGTGCCATGTACCATCTTTCTTAGGCACTAAAATAACAGGAACAACACATGGGCTCAGAGAAACACTAATGTACCCTTTATCCAGCAACGTCTTTACTTGTTTCTGTATCTCCTTCGTTTCTTCGGGGTTGGTTCCATAGAGTGCACGATTTGGCAATGCGGCACCAGGTATCAAGTCTATGTGATTCTCAATGCCACAAAATGGAGGCAATCCTGTGGGCACATCTTCTGGAAACACATCGCCAAAATCCTGCAAAACAGTAGAGACACTAAGAGAAATAGGGTCATGTCATTAGAAAACAATACCTTTCCCTTATACATGAGCACAAGCGGCATGGCTGTAGGATCCTCACGGAATTCTCTCATATCTTCCCTGGTGGCTAACATCAAAAGATTAGGCACTCTCTCTCTCTCTTTGTTATATCACTTGTTTTAGGCTTTATTACATCATGTACAACTACAACACTATCTCGCCTATCAACAGATGCATCCTTCAAGTTCACTTCTATTTTTTGATGAGATTCATTCACAATATGTTGTGGTGTCATTGACTGCATATTAATTTTCTTGCCCTTGAATTCCAAGTGATAGGTATTGGCTCAGCCATTGTGTTGCACATGGCGATCATATAGCCAAGGCCGACCCAATAAGAGACAGCAAACAGTCATAGGAACCACATCAAAATCAATAGAATCCTTGTATGGCCCTATTTCAAAATTCACACGTACCAGATGGTTTACCTTCATCTCACCATTGTCACTCAACCATTGTATGTAGTATGGCTTGGGATGAGGTAAATAAGTCAAATTCAGCTTGGCATATAACTCCTTGCTTGCAAGATTTCTGCCGCTACCTCCATCAATAATTACTTTGCAAGTTTTGTTAGGACCAACTAGTGCTTTTGTTTAAACAAGTTGTAGCGCTGAGAATCAACAATAGGCTGCACACTAAGTATACGTGGAGACACCACAATGGTCGGTGCATGCTCAGGGAAAGCATCCATACCTTCATCATGGTCATAACCATCGTCATCAGCACAATTAGGATCAACTTCCTCTCCACTTTCATACTCGCCTTGTTCATTGACAAACATAACCTTGCGGTTCAGAGAATCTCGCTTGTAGTGGCCTCTACCTCCACAAGTATGCCACTCCACATCGTGAGTACGTGTTGTTGACATATTGGAACCTGAGGTAACAGCAGGACCAGCAGGTTTCTTGCTGTGGGAACCATAGGATGGCGTTGGTCCATGCTTGGCCGAAGAAGGTGAAGGGTGGCTAGCAGCCGCTGCAGGTGGCGCCATAGGAGGTGGCAGTGTAGACCTGGCTGAAAAATGACTGGTAGACGGAAACCTTGCACGTGTCTTAGCCTCTTCAGCTAACTGTGATTCGTACTCTCTAGCATGATACAATAGTTCATTCATAGTCCCGTACTTGTGATGACGAACAATGCTCTTTATTGGTAACTTCAAATTGTTGAGAAATCATTTCATGGTCATCTCAAGGGATTCACGAAATCTAGCAAGCTGCATAAGCATCTCCATCTCCATTAGTACTCATCGACTGACATGGTTCCTTGCCTGAATTGTGTCAACTTGTCAAAAACTGAACGCAAGTAGTTGGTGGGTACAAAATGGTCCTTCATGATGCGCTTCATCTCTCGCCAAGTCATCATAGGAAGTTCATTGTCATCCCTTCTATTTTAGAAAACAGCAACCCACCAACGCAAAGCATATCCATCAAATTCGGATGCTGCAAGCTTTACCTTCTTGTCTTCTGTATATTTATACAAACGCCAGAGCTTCTCAATCTTCAACTCCCATGTGAGGTAATCATCAAGATGAAGGGAGCCATCAAACTTTGGAATTGAAATTTTTGTCTTGCCCAAACCATCATCAATAGCTTGGTTTGGTACAAACTGAGCACGCCTAATAGGAGCCTATCTACGTGCATGTGTAGGTGTAGGTGCGGGTGCAGGGGGATTAGCACGAGAATGTCACTTTGCGGCCCAAAAGTTAGGGCGCCCAGGCAATCCGGTACCCAAGTTCCCTGAAATCAGCCGCGGTGACTATAGTTGGTGTGCCAAATACTCAGAGGGTCTTTTTCGGCACGAATTCAACTTTATGTTTGAATACAAAAAATCAGGCTAACGGCCGTCAAGTTGGGCCCCCTGTCAGTTCTCGCCATTATGTCGCTCCCGTCGCTTAGGTGTCAATTAGGCTTGCAGCATTGGCGCCTGCATCCATTACGCGTCTTCTTCTTCCCCGGAGCGGAAATCTGTGGGGCGTCGCAGCCATGGCGTGGAGCTGGGACATGGACGAACCTGCTCGGCCCAGCTCTACTCCCTGTAGGCTTGCAGCGTTGGCGCCTGCATCCATTACAAGTCTTCTTCTTCCCCGGAGCGGCAATCTGTGGTCACGGCCATGTCGCAGAGCTGGGACGTGACGAAGCTGCTCGGCCCCTCTCTCCTCCCCATCTTGATTCGGAGCTCGCCCTCACGATGGAGGCACACATGGCACGGTGCGGGGACGAGAATTGGTTCCCGGTGAGATCTATCACCGTGTCGACCATGCTCCGTTCTATTTTCCTCCTCTAGAATCCGAGCTCGCCATCACCGTGGTTGCACCCGGACCAATTTTGCCACCTCTGTCGAGGTCTCTGTGGTCGCTCAAGTTCTGCCATGTTGGACCTATAAGGGTTCTATTGTGTATGCATGAACAATAATTGTAACAAAGGCCTGAAAATCTTGGGGCGAGACCGCATATCAGAAGTATATGACGATTGCATTGAGTTCACCGACCCCTAGGCTGAATTCTGTGCTAAATATAGAATTTGCCTTGCTGATCTGCTCGTCATCCAGGTCAAGGTGATGGCACTATATCAAGCTAATTATTGAGGTGGTCACCGGTCCGGAAGAGGAAACTTGTTGATGTATTTCTTGACAATTATAATATAATCGAGCACTAGAAATATTTTATAGTGTGCATCAGCATGATCAGTAAATATAATTGAACACCAGAAACTTTAAAGCACTCCACATAAAGGAGTAGATTAATATAGAAGGTTCACCAGAGACACCATGGATATATTGTAGATTTATACAAACGCCAGAGCTTCTCAATCTTCAACTCCCATGTGAGGCAATCTTCAGGATCAAGGGAGCCATCAAACTTTGGAATTGTAAATTTTGTCTTGCCCAAACCATCATCAATAGCTTGGTTTGGTACAAACTGAGCACGCCTAGTAGGAGCCTATCTGCGTGCATGTGCAAGTGCAGGTGCGGGTGCAGGGGGATTAGCACGAGAATGTTACTTTGCGGCCCGAAAGTTGGGGCGCCCAGGCAATGCGGTACACAAGTTCCCCTAAATCAGCCGCGATGACTATAGTTGGTGTGCCAAATACTCAGAGGGTATTTTTGGCACGAATTCAACTTTACGTTTCAATACAAAAAATCAGGCTAACGGCCGTCAAGTTGGGCCCCCTGTCAGTTCTCGCCGTTATGTCGCTCCTGTCGCTTAGGTGTCAATTAGGCTTGCAGCGTTGGCGCCTGCATCCATTACGCGTCTTCTTCTTCCCCAGAGCAGAAATCTGTGGGGCGTCGCAGCCATGGCGTGGAGCTGGGACATGGACGAACCTACTCGGCCCAGCTCTACTCCCTGTAGGCTTGCAGCATTGGCGCCTGCATCCATTACAAGTCTTCTTCTTCCCCGGAGCGGCAATCTATGGTCATGGCCATGTCGCAGAGCTGGGACGTGATGAAGTTGCTCGGCCCCTCTCTCCTCCCCATCTCGATTTGGAGCTCACCCTCACCATGGATGCACACATGGCACGGTGCGGGGATGAGAATTGGTTCCCGGTGAGATCTATCACCGTGTCGACCATGCTCCGTTTTGTTTTCCTCCTCTAGAATCTGTGCTCGCCGTCACCGTGGTTGCACCCGCACCAATTCTGCCACCTCTGTCGAGGTCTCTGTGGTAGCTCAAGTTCTGCCATGTTGGACCTATAAGGGTTCTATTGTGTATGCATGAAGAATAATTGTAACAAAGGCCTGAAAATCTTGGGGCGAGACCACATATCAGAAGTATATGACGATTGCATTGAGTTCACCGACCCCTGGGCTGAATTCTGTGCTAAATATAGAATTTTCCTTGCTGATCTGCTCGTCATCCAGGTCAAGGTGATGGCACTATATCAAGCTAATTATTGAGGTGGTCACCGGTCCGGAAGAGGAAACTTGTTGATGTATTTCTTGACAATTAGAATATAATCAAGCACTAGAAATATTTTATAGTGTGCATGAGCATGATCAGTAAATATAATTGAACACTAGAAACTTTAAGGCACTCCACATAAAGGAGTAGATTAATATAGAAGGTTCACCAGAGACACCACGGATATATTGTCTTACATGCCACACACATGTAATAATTAACTAGAACAAAATAAAAGCAAGGGCGGCAGCAGGAGGCCGTGACACGGAGACGCCTAGCAGGGCAGGGGCATTAGCAGGAGGCAGGGACAGCCTAGTAGATGGGATACAGGCCAGTCCTGACATAATCTCGGAGGAATTTGCCAAAGGCTGCGTGCCGCACCAAGGTAATCAGCCTATGGCTTCTGCCTCCCCCTGTGGCAACGCCATCTGCGTGCTGGATCATGCTGTCGAGGTCCACGTTGATGGCTCTGCCACATAATGGGCAAAATAGTTTCCCCATATGGTGGAAGCGGATTAGCCCATACCGTAACCGCCTCAGCACGTAGCGGCTCTTGTTGTCCCTAGATACCTTGCTATCGTCCACTTCATCATCATCCTCCTGTTGAATTTTAAGAACATAACTTAGAACTCATACATATGATTGAATTGTATTACAACTCAAGAATTGACAACATGTGCATGTAAGACAATATATACGTGGATATCAAAGATAAAGCATCTTAGCAATAGTTTGATCAGTTCATATATCATTTCTTCTCAACACAATAACAAATAATTACATCAGAGTGTATGTAGAATAAAGATTGCGGCCACATAAGTTTATTCAGGGACGGCGTGAGTGCACCAAGTAATAATTGCACAACCTATATTGTTATTGTACATCATCCCAGGTTCACTAACTCGTCCCTGAAAAAATCTGACACAGATGTGTCTGCCTCTCTTTTGGGACAAATTTGAATCATTGGCCACAATAAGAAATTGAAATGTAATCATAAAAAAAATTTCAGGGATATACATAGTCAGGTACAAAAACAAGCCTAAATATTGTAATTATAAATAAAAAACCAAACAATTGATCTTCAGGTACATGTTAAAAATACTTATGATCAAAACCATTCATATACATATGCATCATACCAATCATTAAAAGATCAGAAACAATTCAAGGATCATATATGTAGTTCCATATGAGAATAAATCTAGGGCCTCATAATTTGTTTTAGAGATGGAGTTGGCGAACCAAAGCACCAACAACACAACCTATATTGTCGGTGTGCATTGCTGCCTCAGATTCACCAACCCATCCCTAAAACACAACACCATCATACGTATCTCCCCTTGAACTCTTTTGGGGCAAATTTCAATCATCGGCCTCGGTGACAAACTAAAATGTAATTCTTATACACTATGAATGCATGGAATAGATAATTCAAATATCATAGTTCTATGAATGTCGAATAAATATTGCGGCCTCATAAGTTTCTACAGGGATGGCGTCAGCGAACCAAGTAACAATTGCACAGCTTATATTGATCTTGAACATGGCCCCAGGTTCGCTAACTCATCCCTTGAAAAATATGACACCAATGTGTCTACCACTCTTTGGGGCAAATTTGAATCATTGGCCACAATAAGAAATTGAAATGTAATCGTACAAAACAATATTCAGGGATATACATAGTCAGGTACAGAAACAAGCCTAAATATTGTAATTATAAATAAAAAACCAAACAATTAATCTTCAGGTACATGTTAAAAATACTTATGATCAAAACCTTTCATATACATATGCATCATACCAATAATTAAAAGATCAGAAACAAATCAAGGATCACATATGTAGTTCCATATGAGAATAAATCAAGGGCCTCATAATTTGTTTCAGAGATGGAGTTGGAGAACCAAAGTACCAACAGCACAACCTATATTGTTTGTGTGCATTAATGCCTCAGGTTCACCAACCCATCCCTAAAACACGACACCATCATACGTGTCTCCCCTTGAAGTCTTTTGGAGCAAATTTCAATCATCGGCCTCGGTGACAAACTAAAATGTAATTCTTATACACTATGAATGCATGGAATAGATAATTCAAATATCATAGTTCTATGAATGTAGAATAAAGATTGCGGCCTCATAAGTTTCTACAGGGATGGCGTAAGCGAACCAAGTAACAATTGCACAGCTTATATTGATCTTGTACATGACCCCAGGTTCGCTAACTCATCCCTGGAAAAATCTGACACCAATGTGTCTGCCTCTCTTTGGGGCAAATTTGAATCATTGGCCATAATAAGAAATTGAAATGTAACCGTACAAAACAATATTCAGTTATATACATATGCATCATACAATGCATTCATAGATCAGGAACAATACAAAGATTATATATATAGGTTCCATATGAGAAAAAAATTAGGGCCTCGTTGTTTTCAGCGATGGAGTCGGAGAACCAAAATACCAACAGCACAACCTATATTGCTTATGTGCATTGCTGCCTCAGGTTCACTAACGATCCCTAATAAAATGACACCATCAGATGCCCTTGCACTATTTTGGGGCAAAATTGAATCATTGGGCTTAGTAAGGAATAGAAATGTAATGTTATAGGCATGCGATGTATCGAAATCAACACTCAACTAGCAAACTCAACTAGATGGCAGATGAGCAGATTGGGGTTTTGTGACTAGACGGATTGGGGTTTTGTGACTAGATGGCAGATGCATCAATCGACCGATGGAACCATATATATACTACCCTACTTCAAGAGCCAAAGAATATGTACACGATTGAGCAAATCCTATGTATGAATAGTGAAATCTGCGGCTGCGACTAGAGGAGCTAGCATTGTAGTACCTCAGACTCCTCATCAGGGACCTCCTCCTCGACATCGTCATTCTCCACGATTGCGTCAAAGATTTCTTGTACGGCGATGGGGTCATTGATGTGGAGCACTGGATTGCCTCCACCTGCCGCCTGCCGCCATCCAAATCTACCGCTGGCACCACAACGTTGTTGGCCACCTGCTGCTCAGCGGCGACGGCTACTACCTACTGCTCGGCAGCGACGGCTACTAGCTAGACGGATGAGCTCGCACCTTCGACGGCGCGGCGACGAGCGGCGTTTGTGCCGGAGAAGACACCTTCGCCTGCTTGGCAACGACCGAGCCATCTGCTGTTGCGCCTTCAATAGGCTTCACCATCGGCTCGTCTCCACGCGTATGCTTCATGGCGCACCAAGGGAAGGAGGTAGTGCAAGCAAGGGAGCTTCGACGCGTGCGGTAGGTGTATAATTGAGGTCTTGGGACTAGACAGACTAGGGGACAATGACACGAGCACATGGAAGAAGAAGGTCGAGGGGGGTTAAACACCGGACCATTCGTAGTCCTCGAGTGGACACGTGTGGTGGGTAGGTGCAGGGGGCTACCACGATCTCCACCCCTTTTTTTTGGGTTCCCTTTTTTTGAAACAGCCACGATCTCCACTTTAGAGCTGCATTGAAAAGACGCTCATGGCAGACCTCGATTCCACTGCATGCAAGTGGTGTGGAACCAATTTCTAGCAATGTTAGATCTACTCGAGGGGGGCCCTTGACTCATGGAAGTTACTAGCTGTAGGGCCCAGTTGGAAGTGAGATTGAGAGCGCTACGTAAAAATGGGATGTGTCTTATTAAAATCAAGTGGCAATAAATTGCAGTGTCCCGTCGACAACCGTGCACTCGATGACCCCATTGCCCTATGCATGTGTTGTAGTAGCAGTAGTAGGCTTTTCAGGATTGATTAAACGTGACATGACCGCTCGATGACTTTTTCCATGGACGGCAACGTGTTCCTTCTTGTAGAGGGAGATGTCAAGATGGGAACTCGTCAAGATGGTACCTCGTTAACTGGCAGTTTGAAAGAGTACCCTTTTCCTCTCTCGCTAAATAGATATGTTTCATTTTGCCCAAATTGGTAGCAAATCTAGAGAAGGTTCTCTCTTTGATAATTCGTTCCCTTTTGGACCTCTTTTTGCCTCTGATCAGGTAGCAAATCTAGAGCAGCAAATCACACCAGGCAGGATACATTCATTCAGAAAACAAAACAAATGTAGATATAGTTGTGCACAAATAAATAGGATATAGAGATAGAAAGTAGGTTTCTTAACGGGGTTCGATGCATTTAGCCAGAAATAGGATGCAAGCAAAATATAGAAAATCAAAAGAAGCTGCTTAGCAGCAGCAGCCACCACAGATGCAGATACATTTCAGGACACATCCAACCCGTTCATTCGCCAGCACCTCCGCCTCCCTCCGGTGCCTCCGCCACTTCTTGTTGCCCATTCCCTTGATCTTGGGGGCCTTGGGCCTGATTGGAGGCATGCGACCCTCTTTGATGGCCACCCGTTGGAGGTTTCGGAGGTGAATGCTGAGATCTCGGTGTTCAGCAATGTAGGCGTTTATGTTCACGGTCTCGCGCTTGCCGCCTTTGTGGATGCCGGAGCCCGCGGCCTCTGCATGCTTCAGTAAGGTCATGATGTCGGTGCCACCGGTGTGACTCGCCCAGCAGCAGGCGATCCCCTTGCGGAAGGGGCAGTTGTAGTCGCCGCGCCTGAGGAAGGCGTCGTACTGGCCGGCCCGTAGCCTCCTCAGCACCTAACGAGCCTTGGTGTGAATGGACTCCTCATCGCTGCAGGCGTCGCTGCCGGAAACCTATTGGAAGAAAAGGAAAATGGGGGAGAAGATGATGTAAGAAGACCGAGCAATCGAAATGCGAACAAGCGAATCCTAATAAACCAAGATCTAGCATCCAACGATGGGAATAGTAGAAGAACCAGGGGAGGGGAGAAAACCCTAGTTACCTCTGACCATGGGTCGTTGATGCTGGTGTTGTAGGGGTTCAGTGGAGCGATGTACTTATCTGGATCGTAGGTTCCCAAGAAGTGCTTGATCTACTTGTGACCAGCGGGGGCCTCGACTGGGGCCTGGACAGGGACGGTGGCTGCTTTCAACGCGTCGAGGGGGACCAGGGAGGAGACGGGGGCCTCCTCATCGGTGGCCTCGGAGGCGACGATGGCCACCTTATACTCCTCGGCCATCGCCAGCGTGTACGGGGTATTCTCGGGAGTTTGCGGGTGTTGGTGGGACAGTGGAGAGTGTTGTGTGGGGAGAGTGAGCAGGAGTGAGAGTGGGTGTGCGGAGAGGGGCTCTATAGTTAAGGTGGATGGAATCAAGGCATGTTTCATTGCACCGCCATGCAACGCACCGTGTTGTCTACTGAACCATGCACCGTGACACGCGCACGGTAAGTCATGTTTTTTCCCGGGCCATGCATGGTCGTTCTGTATTGAGCCACATGCAAAGGGCACATACAAAATTTCTATGTATGAAGTTTGACACGGCCCTAAAATTGGCGATAGTTAAAAGTGGAAATGTAGAGGGAAAGGTAGGTGGATGTACGGCGAGATTTGTGGGGTTGTTCTAGATCAGGTAGAGGGATGTGTTGATGAAGGCGGAGATGTTAGGTCTCGTCGAGCTCAGCTCTTTGGCCTCCGGCTAGCGCGTGCAAGCTTATTACGGTCGGGCCTAGTTGGAAGTGAGATTGAGAGCCGCTCGTAAAAAATGGGATATGTCTTATTAAAATAAAGTGCCAATAAATTGCAGCTGTCCATCGACGACCGTGCACTCGATGGTGCATGCGTTGTGGCATAGTAGTAGCAGTAGTAGGATTTTCAGACTTGATTAAACATGACATGACTGCTCGACGACTTTTTCCATGGACGGCATCATGTTCCTTCTTGTAGAAGTCTTGCTGAGGGAGACGTCTGTGTTGTCTCACGTTGTACTGTGAAGGGCACGACGTGTGCAACGATCATTGTTGGATCGCACAGAATAAACGGTTGGTGCACATGATCCGCGTGACAACTGTGACAACCAATACGGGAGTAGCAGATAGAGTGAGCACAGGTTTGGGCTTCTATGAAAGATAGAGAGAGGTGTCTCCTTATGTGTGTTCTTCTCATGCACCACAGCTAGAGTCATTTCATGTCTGTTCTTCTCACAAACCACATAAGGATCCACCGGTGTCATTGGATGGGTGTTCTTCTCACAAACCACACATGGATCCACCGGTGTCATTGGATGTGTGTTCTTCTCACAAACCACACATGGATCCACCAGTGCCATTGCATGTTTGCTCTTTTCATTAATCACAGTTAGAGTCATTGCATGTCTATTCTTTTCACAAACCACAAATCACCAATGTCATTGCATGTGTGTTCTTCTCATGAACCACACATGGATCCACCCAGTGTGATCACATGTCTGTTCTTTTCACAAACCACATAAGGATCCACTAGTGTCATTGCATGTGTGTTCTTTTCATGAACCACACCCAGTGTCATTGGATGTCTGTTCCTCTCATGAACCACACATGGATCCACCGGTGTCATTGCATGTGTGTTCTTCACACAAACCACACATGGATCCAGCAAGAGTCATTGCATGTATGTTATTCTCACAAACTACATAAGGATACACCAGTGTCATTGCATGTGTGTTCTTCTCATGAACCACACCCAGTGTCATTGCATGTGTGTTCCTCTCACATTGTACACATGGATCCACCAGTGTCATTGGATGTGTCTTCTTCTCATGAACAACGCCCAGTGTCATTGCATGTGTGTTCCTTTCACAAACTACACATGGAGCCACCAGTGTCATTGGATGTCTGTTCTTCTCATGAACCACACCTAGTGTCATTGGATATGTGTTCTTCTCACAAACCACACATGGATCCACCAGTGTCATTGCATGTGTATTCTTCTCATGAACCACACATGGATCCACCAAGTGTCATTGCATGTCTGTTCGTCTCATGAACCACACCCAGTGTCATTGCATGTGTGTTCCTCTCACAGTGTACACATGGATCCACCAGTGTCATTCGATGTGTGTTCTTCTCATGAACCACATCTAGAGTTATTGCATGTCTGTTCTTCTCACATACCACATAATGATCCACCCAGTGTCATTGGATGTTTGTTCCTCTCATGAAACACAAATGGATCCACCAGTGTCATTGCATGTGTGTTCTTCTCATGAACCACACATGGATCCACCAAGTGTAATTGCATGTGTGTTCTTCTCACAAACCACATATGGATCCACCAGTGTCATTGCATGAGTGTTCTTTTCATGAAATACAACCAGTGTCATTGCATGTCGGTTCCTCTCACAAACCACACATGGATCCACTAGTGTCATTGCATGTCTGTTCTTCTCATGAACCACAGCAAGAGTCATTGCATGTCTGTTATTCTCACAAACCACATAAGGATACACCTGTGTCATTGCATGCGTGTTCTTCTCATGAACCACACCAAGTGTCATTGCATGTGTGATCCTCTCACATTGTACACATGGATACACCAGTGTCATTGGATGTGTGTTCTTCTCATGAACCACACCGAGTGTCATTGCATGTGTGTTCCTCTCACAAACCACACATGGATCCACCAGTGTCATTGCATGTGTGTTCTTCTCATGAACCACACCCAGTGTCATTGGATGTGTGTTCTTCTCACAAACCACACATGAATCCACCGCTGTCATTGCATGTGTGTTCTTCTCATGAACAACACATGGATCCACCAAGTGTCATTGCATGTATGTTCTTCTCATGAACCACACCCAGTGTCAGTGCACGTGTGTTCCTCTCACATTGTACACATGGATCCACCAGTGTCATTGGATGTGTGTTCTTATCATGAACCACACCCGGTGTCATTGCATGTGTGTTCCTCTCACAAACCACACATGGATCCTCTAGTGTCATTGCATGTGTGTTCTTCTCATGAACCACACCCAGTGTCATTGGATCTGTGTACTTCTCACAAACCACACATGGATCCACCGGTGTCATTGCATGTGTGTTCTTCTCCTGAACCACACATGCATCCACCAAGTGTCATTGCATGTCTGTTCTTCTCATGAACCACACCCAGTGTCACTGCATGTGTGTTCCTCTCACAATGTACACATGTATCAACCAGTGTCATTGGATGTGTGTTCTTTTGATGAACGACATCTAGAGTCATTGCGTGTATGTTATTCTCTCAAACCACATAAGGATCCACCGGTGTCATTGGATGTGTGTTCCTCTCATGAACCACTCATGGATCCACCGGTATCATTGCATGTATGCTCTTCTCATGAACCACACATGGATCCACCAAGTGTGATTGCATGTGCGTTCTTCTCACAAACCACATATGGATCCAGCAGTGTAATTCCATGTGTGTTATTTTGATGAACCACAACCAGTGTCATTCCATGTCTTTTCCTCTCACAAACCACACATGGATCCACCAGTTTCATTGCATGTGTGTTCTTTTCATGAAACACACTCAGTGTCATTGGATGTGTGTTCCTCTCATGAACCACACATGGATCCACCGGTGTCATTGCATGTGTGTTCTTCTCATGAACCACACATGGATCCACCAAGTGTGATTGCATGTGTGTTCTTCTCACAAACCACATATGGATCCACCAGTGTCATTGCATGCATGTTCTTTTCCTGAACCACAACTAGTGCCATTGCATGTCCATTCCTCTCACAAACCACACATGGATCCACCCACTAGTGCACCTCCCCCTCTAACACCGGTTTGGAGGGCCCTCTAACAGCGGTTGTAGAACCGTTGTTGAGGGTTCGGTGATAGAGGGGCCCCCCCTTTAACACTGGTTCTTATACGAACCGGTGTTAAAGGGTGGCGCATGTGGGGCTGCCGCAGGACTCAGTAAAGACCTTAGCAATAAATCTTCTGTTTGCCCGGGTTTGGTTCTTACCACTTCTTCATGAACTCTATTTGGGTCAACGAACCCAATGTCAAAAGGTCCTCCTTTCATGCATTCCATAACCTTTTTCCTGCATAATAGTATATACATATATGGTGAGCATATATATATACATGCAATTAATGAAGTGAATGAGATGAGATAGAAAATACAGAAATAGTACTTACACACAATAAAGGCTGATGGCAGCTTTGTCGAGTTCCTTCTGATTGAATAGAAAATGCAAGTCTTCAATGTTGAAGTCGATCTCGTCGTCTCCGCACAAGAAAATCTCATCTCTTATATGCGCCGTGATCCATTATTCCTTTCTCGTCTTGCAGAAATCAAGGTGCCACTTGTGCAATCTTCGCATCTTTGTTGGTAGATTCTTGAGCTCCTCTTTCTTGACGAGATTCTTCCCATACTTCCATGGCTGTATGGGGTTGGCATCGCATTTGGGAAAGTTGTCTCCCATGATGTTCAAGTATGCAATGTAAGTCATCCCCATCTCATTGGCCTTTCTTTGTAGCTCTGCCTCGTAATCATTTACGGGAGGAGCGTCCCGTGTGTCGAACACTTGGAGCGGGGCGCATGATTGGTTTTCCTGCTCTCCGAGCATGGGAACTGTTTTCTGGGGTGCCGCACGACTGCTACTTTCAATCTCCCTACGGCGCCTTGCATCCGCCTTCAAAATCTGGCGCTCGTAGTCCGGCACAAGTGGGGTTTCAGGTTTCAAAAGATTTTGGTAAAACTTCTCCACCACCGCCGGATCTATTTTCTCCTTTGGCTCGGCCCGTCTAGGTGCAAATAATTTCTTGACCTCTTCTTCTGAGATCCTATTGGTCTCCTCGTCGTTGCGATTCCACGGTAAAAATGGCAATGGCTTGGCGGAAGGCTGCGGGACGTAGTTTTTTGAACTCTTTGGCGTACGGTTTCCTACGGATTTCTTTGTGGCAGTGCTAGTGATGCTCTTCGTGGCAGTGCTCTTCCGCTTATGCTAAGGAGATGGCTGAAGCGCCGGAGATGGCTGACGGGCAGGAGATGGCTGGCGCGGCGGAGATGGCTGCCGTGCAGGAGATGGCTGAAGCGCCGGAGATGGCTACCGTGCAGGAGATGGCTGAAGTGGCTCAGACTGCTGACGCTGTGGAGACGGCGGGGGTGCCAGTGGCCTCCAATTTGGAAGCACGATGTGTTCCTTCTTCCAAAGAATGGTTGTTTTCACTGTAAATTTGAGTTGAGTTTCCCCTTCACCTATAGCATGGTCAAGCTGTGCTTCCTCATATTCCTTCACAACCTCATCCACCCCGACAATAGCATAGCCATCTAGAATCGGTCGGCAGTGGTAAGTTCCACCAGCTACAGGAGGTAAGGCATAGCCGACAGCCACCTTAATGGATAAGCCCATTAATCTCACATGTAGCTCAGCGTGTTCGCTCTCCGTGATCTCATCCACGGGGTATCGAGGACCCGCCATTTCAAGCGTGGGCTGCACGTTCTCCGTGGAAGCCACGCTGCTTTTCCGCGCAGAGTCTGGGCCACCGGCAGATTCCAATGCAGGCTCTTCGTGCCGCTGAGATGGGCCGGTATCTTGATGGCTCTGTTGTGCATTCACTTGCGCCTACAACGCCACAAGTGCATGTTCTATCTGTGTCATCCGCTCTATATGCTCTTTTTCTTTTCTGCCGCGCCATCTATAAGAGTCGCTCCATTCGGCAAACCCATCCTTCCACGTCATACCCACTGTGCCTCGTGCATGTCTAGGGTGTTCTTTTTTACCGATGGCGCGTGTGAGCTGGTCATTCTCTCTGTCGGGATGGAAGGTCCTGGTGGCTGTTTCCTCGTATGCCGTGATGAGTTCAGTGACGGGTTTGGCAAGAAGGGTTGGGAAGATACACAATCCTGTTTCTGGGTCCAACCTTGCCCCGATTCCGTAGAACCAAGTCTTTGCACGTAGGTCCCACCCATGTGTCTAGGGTGTGATCCCTCTGTCGCGCAGGGCCTTCTCAGCTTCCTCCCACTTAGGCCTCTGAGATATGTAGCCACCTGACCCTGTCCTCTATTGATATTCCTTCTTCTGGGCATTTAGCGTATTGGTTTCTGACCTCTTTGTAGCTATAGCACCTTTCTTGTATGCCACAAATTCACGCGAGTGAGGTCTTATCTTCGCATAATATGCGTCTTCGAAATCTGGAGTCTCGCGAGCTTTGACAAATTTGTTCAATTTTGTCTTCCAGTTGCGGAAAGCGTCAGCCATCTTCTTTAGAGTCCACTCTTTGACCTTTTCCTTTCTAACTGGTTTGTTTTCATCCTCCTCTGGCGGAAGGGTGAAATTTACCAACAGCAAATTCCAAAGCGTTTCTTTGGATCTTTCATCGACAAAGGTACCGTCGCCCTTCTTTGGCTTATTCCAATATTCAATTATGATTGGGATTTGGTCCCTAACAAGAACTCCAGCCTGACGTACAAATTTGTTTGCGGCCTTCTTGGGCTCCATCGGCCTGCCATCAACACGGACTGCTTCGATCGTGAACTTTGCACGATCTTTCAACCGATGGCTCGCGCCTCGCTTGCTATTTTTCGTAGAAGAAGATGGTTGCTGGCTGGTCGATCCAGAGGGCTAAAAGAAGAATGAAGCGTTAATTAATACATGTAGAAGAAGATTGTTCGTGGAAGTCAGCAGAGGCTTAATCGATGCATATACCTCGCCGGACTTTGTAATCACTAAATTGCATTCACCGGAGTCTTCATATTCTCCATGACTACTTGAGCTGTCATCATGTCCCTCCAAGTTCAGATATTGTGAGGTGTCCTCATCGATAATGTTCTCCATTATTTCTTCTTTTTCAAGGTTTCTACTAAGTGGATCCATAGTTTCTAAAACAATAATATTATCTAGAGTAAGAGAGTAAACATTCAAGTGGACTTGGATTCATACACAAATATACATATTATTCATACAAAAATACACAAATAAATACACAAATGAAATTAAAACCCTAAGGATGCTTGATCATTTTAAACGAGTTCCGAGGGGTCCAAACCCTAATTCGGAGAAATCCCGGATGCATATGAGAGGGGCTAGCTAAAGTGGTTGACCGGAGGATGCTCCAGAAGCGGCGGCTGGCGGCGCCGGTGAGCGACCTAGGGTGCGCGAGGTAGCGGGTTCGCCTCAGCGTGATGCAGCCTACCTAAAACGGGCGGCGCCACTACCTAGGGGTCACCGGAGCGACGTTAACGACGACGGCCAGCGGCGGTGCTTGCAGAGCAGCGAGGTGACGACACTAAATAACCCTAAACTAAATACACTAAATAACCCTAAACTAAATACACTAAACTACACTAAATAAATAACCCTAAACTAAATAACCCTAAACTAAATAAATAACCCTAAACTAATAACCCTAAACTAAATAACCCCTAAACTAATAACCCTAAACTAAATAAACCCTAAACTAATACTAACACTAAACTACTAATACTAACTATAAAATACACTAAATAACCCTAAACTAAATACACTAAACTACACCAAAACCCTAAACCCTAAACTAAATAAATAACCCTAAAATAATAACCCTAAACTAAATAAACCCTAAACTAATAACCCTAAACTAAATAAACCCTAAACTAATAACCCTAAACTAAATAAACCCTAAACTAATAACCCTAAACTAAATAAACCCTAAACTAATACTAACACTAAACTATTAATACTAACACTAAATAAACCTTGCAGACTAAATAAACCCTAAACTAATACTAACACTAAACTAATACTAACCCTAAACCTTGAAGAGCGGAGGCGATGGGAGTGGCGGCCGACGCGGGCGTGCGCGGTGGCGGATGGTGCTGGCGCGGTGGGGGGCGTCGACTGCGACGGCTCGCGCGCGGGGAGGGGGCGACGGCGCTCCCACGGGATGGCGACGGCGAGGGCTGGACGGCGACGGCTGGACGGCGCGCGCTTTCGATCTGGCTGGGGGGAAGAAGGAAGGGGAAGGCGTGCGTTATAACCCCCCCCCCCTTTAACACCGGTTCGTGGCTGGAACCGGTGTTAAAGGGGGGGTGCACCGGTTCCTGGCTGGAACCGGTGTTAAAGGGGGGAATTCATTTCGCGCCCGCACCCCCCCTTTAACACCGGTTCCAGCCACGAACCGGTGTTAAAGGGGGGGTTGTGTGCGCGTGAAACAAAATAAATGCGCCCCCCCTTTAACACCGGTTCGTGGCTGGAACCGGTGTTAAAGGGGGTGGGGCATTTATTTCATGCATTAAAGGGGTGGGGGCATTTATAATTCAAAAAATAGGATATGAATTTAGAAAATTCATATCTTATTCATTTCAACTCAGAAAAATATGAATAATATATCATAATTTTAAGAAAAATAATATCTATCCATTCATGTAAAAACATTTTATATTTACTTTAGATGAAAATTTTCAAAATGATTAAAACACTTACATATAAATTTTGATTATTCAATTCAAACAAAAATAAATTGTCAAATCCTAAAACTTTGAACATAAGAAATATTAAGCATCTAAAAAGGAATATAACCCTATTTTATTAGAGCAAATCATATCTTATTTTGTATTAACATTTTTGAATTGATTGGATATTTAAATGCCGCATCTTTTGTATACACTTGAATCTGACAAAGCCTCGCTCAACTTGCATTGGATTTTTGATAAAATAGCATATTGTGAACCTAAAATGATTTTTGTAAAAAATCATGAGCATCGTATCATGTACCTGTAGTTCATATCTGACCCACTTCCTACCGATTCGGCAGGAATTTGTCTTTTTCACTAGAGGTGGACGGAAAGGTTTCAGATCCCCCTGTTGGTACATTGTCCATATAAGGTGGTCTAGTATTTTTGTAAAATGTGGTGGTGGTTTTTTTGAATTAGCCATTTGGTGGTTGCTTCACAAAACCGTCCGTTTTTATGCTCGAAAAATGGAAAATGCCTTTTTGGTGCGATAAAAAAGAAAACTTCCTCTTACAACATTGTTTACCATGCCATGATGCACATGTATGCACAATATGGCCATATTATCACAAACTATGCCTTGATTCTAGCCATAACATTGGTCATTTGACCCGAAAGCCAAGAAACCTCGAATGACATAGGTCATTTTGTGAAGGAGATAGAACTGGAATTAAAATACAGAATGCAACTAATAGTAAGTTACATAAAGCACGACTGAAAATTAAGATACATAAAAGAACTGAAAATTAAGATACATGGCCAGATTAAGTAACAATCGGCGGAACTTGTTTCAGAATGTTGGAGTGATTCAGTCATGCTCCTGCCTACACCTGTAATACTCGCCACTATAGTCGTCGTACTCGCTGCCGCCGTCATCGCTGTCATCGTCGGGGTCGCCGTAATTGAACCTTGAAGGCTGAGTACGTGTGGGCTGGACTTGAGGGTAGCGCAGACGGGGGTTAGAGTCGGCGCCAGTGTCATAGGCCATGACGCTCTGGAGAGTCCGACCGCGCCACCATAGCCGACGGCCGGCCTCGTTGAAGTTCGGAGGAGGTGGGCCGTCCTCCTCGTGCCTGGCGAGCGCCCTCTCACGCCGATCCACGAAGAAGGCTTCCCAAGTAGGGAAATAGTCGGGATGCCATCTGGGATTCCTCCGCTGCTCTGGCGTGAGCTCGAAGTAGTAGTGGTTTGTGATGGCCATCCGGCGCACCACACCTAGAGGGACAGGAGGAACCGGCACGCCTCCGGCGCTCAGCATCCAGCCGACGGGGACACAGTAGCCCGGCGGGCAGGGGTAGTTCGAGGCGCAAAGCGCCTCCGCCTCCCTACGGGTTAGTGGTACGGTGGAAGCCATGGGAAAGAGTGATGAGGTTGCAGATATGAGTCTAGAGATGTGCAATGACAATGGAGGCCAACCCTACATATATATATAGTGAAGAACTGGCGGGAAGAACTAGAGGGAAGAACTGGCGGGACGAACTGGCAGGAAGAACTGGCGGGAAAAAATGGCGGGAAGAAAAATGGCGGGAAGAAAAATGGCGGGAAAAATGGCGGGAAAAAATGGCGGGAAGAAATAGAAGGAAGAAAAATGGCTCATTTAATACATATACTGTTAACAGAAGAAATATGACATTGATTTCCATGTTGAGATACATATGTGTGCCAAAAATGGCTCAATTAATACATATAGTCAATCTTATGATCGCGTCGGCCGTAACCATGGAGTATCAACACCGTTTAACAGGATGGTTGGGTCAGTCTTCACTCTGAAGGGCGGAATTTCATTAAACTTATTATAATCTTCTGACATGCCTGTCTTGTCCTCCACTCCCACGATGTTTCTTTTCCCTGAAAGAACTATGTGACGCTTTGGCTCATCGTGTGATGTATCTGTTTGCTTATTTTTTCTTTTTTTCGGTTTGGTAGACATGTCCTTCACATAGAAAACCTGAGCCACATCATTGGCTAAGACGAATGGTTCGTCTAAGTTCTTGTCTACCTTCATAAGATTGTTGAGATCCACCGTTGTCATTCCGTACTTCTTGTCTACCTCAACCCCCCCCCCTCCTGTTAGCTTGACCCATTTGCATCGAAACAAGGGGACCTTAAAATTAGGTCCATAGTCAAGTTCCCATATCTCCTCTATGAACCCATAATACGTGGTCTTTTGCCCATTGTCTTCTGCTGCATCGAAGCGGACACCACTATTTTGGTTGGTGCTCTTTTTATCTTGGCCTATCGTGTAAAATGTATTCCCATTTATCTCGTACCCTTGGAAAGTATATACAGTCGAAGATGGTGTCCTGGCCAACAAGTACAGCTGATCCCCAACAGTGGTGTTATTCGTGAGAAGTCTTTGCAGCCAGCCGCCAAAACTCGCCATGTGTTCACTTATAATCCATTGATCAGACTGCCCCGGGTGTTTGAGGCGTATTAAATTCTTGTGTTCATTGATATACGGGGCAACCAAGATAGATCTTTGTAAAATCGTGTAGTGTGCTTGATTGAGAGAATGCCCATCCCTACATATCATTGCTTTACATCCTAGGGTGCCTTTTCCACGCAGTCTCCCCTCATGTCGTGATTCTGGAACACCAATCGCCTTAAGGTCAGGAATAAAATCAACACAGAACTCAATGACCTCCTCTGTTACATAGCCCTTGGAGATGATTCCTTCTGGCCTAGCACGGTTATGAACATATTTCTTTAAGACTCCCATGTACCTCTCAAAGGGGAACATATTGTGCAGAAATACAGGACCGCGAATGGCAATCTCTTCTACTAGGTGAACCAGGAGATGCGTCATAATATTGAAGAAGGATGGTGGGAACACCAACTCAAAGCTGACAAGACATTGGGCCACATCTGTCTGTAACCCTGGTAGGCTTTCTGGATCGATTACCTTCTGAGATATTGCATTGAGGAATGCACATAGCTTCACAATGGGTACTCGAACATTTTCAGGTAGCAGCCCCCTCAATGCAATCGGAAGCAATTGTGTCATAATCACGTGGCAGTCATGAGACTTCAGGTTTTGGAATTTTTTCTCTGCCATATTTATTATTCCCTTTATATTCGACGAGAAGCCAGACGGGACCTTGATACTGCTCAGGCATTCAAAAAAGATTTCCTTCTCTGCTTTGGTAAGAGTGTAGCTGGCAGGAGTTAAGTGGCATCGTTTACCCTTCTCGTTCTCAGGATGCATAGGCTCTTCAGGGTCTTTCAGACGTTGCTGGTCCTGCCGTGCTTCCGGTGTATCTTTTGTCTTCCCATACACTCCTAGGAAGCCTAGCAGGTTCACGCAAACATTCTTTTTCACGTGCATCACGTCGATTGAAGAGCGTACCTCTAAGACTTTCCAATAGGGTAGGTCCCAAAATATAGATTGCTTCTTCCACATGGGCGCGTGTCCGGCATCGTCATTCGGAACAGATAGACTACCAGGACCTTTTCCAAAGATTACTTCTAGGTCCTTGACCATACCAAATACCTCCTCACCGGTACGGAGGACAGGCTTCCTCCGGGGTTCTGCCAGACGTTTGAAATGCTTGCCTTTCTTTCTTACTAGATGCAGGTTCGGAAGAAATCGACGATACCCTAGGTACACAACCTTCTTACATTTATCCAAATATACACTTTCAGTCTCATCTAAACAGTGTGTGCATGCATTGTATCCCTTGTTTGTCTGCCCTGAAATGTTACTAAGAGCAGGCCAATCATTGATGGTTACGAAAAGCAATGCTCGTAGGTCAAATGGCTCCCCTTTGTGCTCATCCCACATACGTACACCTGGTTTGGCCCACAGCTGTAAAAGTTCTTCAACTAATGGCCTTAGGTACACATCAATGTCGTTGCCGGGTTGCCTCGGGCCTTGGATGAGCACTGGCATCATAATGAACTTCCTCTTCATACACAACCAAGGAGGAAGGTTGTAGATACATAGAGTCACAGGCCAGGTGCTGTGACTGCAGCTCTGCTCACCAAAAGGATTTGTGCCATCTGTACTTAGACCAAACCTTAAGTTCCTTGCGTCACGTGCGAAGTCCGGGTACTCTCGCTCGACTTTTCTCCACTGTGACCCATCAGCGGGGTGTCTCAACATCGCGTCTTTCTTACGGTCTTCCATGTGCCATCGCAACAACTTGGCATGCTCTTTATTTCTGAAGAGACGTTTTAACCGTGGTATTATAGGAGCATACCACATAACCTTGGCAGGAACCTTCTTCCTAGGGGCCTCGCCCTCAACATCGCCAGGATCGTCTCGTCTGATCTTATACCGCAGTGCAGTGCATACTGGGCATGCATCCAAATTCTCGTACTTCTCACCGCGGTAGAGGATGCAGTCATTAATGCAGGCATGTATCTTCTGCACGTCTAATCCTAGAGGGCAGACAACCTTCTTTTCTTGGTATGTACTGTCGGGCAACTCATTATTTCTTGGAAGAAGATTCTTCATTTTTACCAACAACTTTGAAAATGCGCTGTCAGTCACACCGCTCTCTGCATTCCATTGCAGCAAATCCAGTGTGGTACCTAGCTTTTTGTGGCCATCTTCGCAAGTTGGGTACAACAATGTTTTGTGATCCTTTAACATCTGCTCCAGCTTCTCCTTCTCCTTTTCAGTTTCACATTCTTCCTTTGCATCAGTAATGGCCCGACCAAGATCGTCATCAACAGGCCCATCTGCTGCCTCTTGATCTTCATTATCTACCCCCGTGGTAGTATCATCATATTCAGGATACATATTATGATAGTTGTCATCATCCTCTTCTTCTTCGTTGTCTTCCATCACAACCCCTTTTTCTCCGTGCTTGGTCCAACAATTATAGCTGGGCATGAAACCGGATCGAAGCAGGTGGGCATGAATGGTTCTGGTATTTGAGCAGGTGGGCATGAATGGCATGAAACCGGATCTAACCATGGTTTGATATATACTATATATTAATGCAGATGAACCGGCAATGTATGTACGGTGACCGCCGCACTTCCGAGTACATTACGGGCCTCCAAAATTTCATCGTTGTGGCTAATGAAAACCGTGGTTACAATGGTTTTATGTGATGTCCGTGTGTTCACTGTAACCATTGTAACCACGGTTGGCATTAGCCACAACGATTCATGCCCACCTGCTTGGTTCCGGATCAAAGCAGCTTGGTCCAACACACGGACATCACATAAAACCATTGTAACCACGGTTTGCATTAGCCACAACGATGAAATTTTGGAGGCCCGTAATGTACTCGGAAGTGCGGCGGTCACCGTACATCCATTGCCGGTTCATCTGCATTAATATATAGTATATATCAAAAAATAATATGGAGATGACCATTTATATATATACTACATCAATGACACATGAAAGGATAGTTGCCGACCTCGACCGAGAAGGAAAGAGCAACGAGAAAACTTATTTTGAGATCTCGGGCATTTCACCGAACACCTCTTGTGCATACGATAAAAACACAAACTAGCACACTTCACACCCTCTTGCTAGGCTCCAAAATGAGATAGTGAAAAAATGGAAGAGTGGGGTGTGGGTTGCGGTGTCTTATATAGCCCCCCCCTTTAACACCGGTTCAAGCCACGAACCGGTGTTAAAGGGGGGGTTGCGCGGGCCACTGGTGCAGGGGCCTTTAACACCGGTTCGTGCCACGAACCGGAGTTAAAGGGGGGCTCCTTTTTGCTGCACGGGCCACGCTGGTACAGGGCCCCCCTTTAACACCGGTTCGTAGAAGAACCGGTGTTAAAGCCCATTTATAGGCTCAACCAAAGGCCTCGTTTCCACTAGTGACCAGTGTCATTGCATGTGTGTTCTTCTCATGAACCACAGTAAGAGTCATTGCATGTATGTTATTCTCACAAACCACATAAGGATACACCAGTGTGATTTCATGTGTGTTCTTCTCATGAACCACACCCAATGTCATTGCATGTGTGTTCCTCTCACATTGTACACATGGATCCACCAGTGTCATTAGATGTGTGTTCTTCTGATGAACCACACCCAGTGTCATTGCATGTGTGTTCCTCTCACAAACCACACATGGATCCACCAGTGTCACTTCATGTGTGTTCCTCTCACAAACCACACATGGATCTCCCAGTGTCATTGCATGTCTGTTCTTCTCATGAACCACACCCAGTGTCATTGGATGTGTGTTCTTCTCACAAACCACACATGGATCCACCGGTTTCATTGCATGTGTGTTCTTCTCATGAACCACACATGGATCCACCAAGTGTCATTGCATGTCTAATCTTCTCATGAACCACACCTAGTGTCATTGCATGTGTGTTCCTCTCACAATGTACACGTGGATCCACAAGTGTCATTGGATGTGTGTTCTTCTGATAAACGACATCTAGAGTCATTGCATGTTTGTTCTTCTCACAAACCACATAAGGATCCACCGGTGTCATTGGATGTGTGTTCCTCTCATGAACCACACATGGATCCCCCGGTATCATTGCATGTATGTCGTTCTCATGAACCACACATGGATCCACCAAGTGTGATTGCATGTGCGTTCTTCTCACAAACCACATATGGATCCACAAGTGTAATTGCATGTGTGTTCTTTCATGAACCACAACCAGTGTCATTGCATGTCTATTCCTCTCACAAACCACACATGGATCCACCAGTGTCATTGCATGTGTGTTCTTTTCATGAACCACACCCAGTGTCATTGGATTGTGTGTTCCGCTCATGAACTACACATGGATCCACCGGTATCATTGCATGTATGTTCTTCTCATGAACCACACATGCATCCACCAAGTGTGATTGCATGTGAGTTCTTCTCACAAACCACATATGGATCCAGTAGTGTAATTCCATGTGTGTTCTTTTGATGAACCACAACCAGTGTCAATGCATGTATGTTCCTCTCCCAAACCACACATGGATCCACCAGTGTCATTGCATGTGTGTTCTTTTCATGAACCACACCCGGTGTCATTGGATGTGTGTTCCCCTCATGAACCACACATGGATCCACCGGTGTCATTGCATGTGTGTTCTTCTGATGAACCACACATGGATCCACCAAGTGTGATTGCATGTGTGTTCTTCTCACAAACCACATATGGATCCACCAGTGTCATTGCATGCGTGTTCTTTTCATGAACCACAACTAGTGTCATTGCATGTCCGTTCCTCTCACAGACCACACATGGATCCACCAGTGTCATTGCATGTGTGTTCTTCTCATGAACCACAGCAAGAGTCATTGCATGTATGTTATTCTCACAAACTACATAAGGATACACCAGTGTGATTTCACGTGTGTTCTTCTCATGAACCACACCCAGTGTCATTGCATGTGTGTTCCTCTCACATTGTACACATGGATCCACCAGTGTCATTAGATGTGTGTTCTTGTGATGAACCACACCCAATGTCACTGCATGTGTGTTCCTCTTACAAACCACACGTGGATCCACCAGTGTCACTGCATGTGTGTTCCTCTCACAAACCACACATGGATCCCCTAGTGTCATTGCATGTCTGTTCTTCTCATGAACCACACCCAGTGTCATTGGATGTGTGTTCTTATCACAAACCACAGATGGATACACCGGTTTCATTGCATGTGTGTTCTTCTCATGAACCACACATGGATCCACCAAGTGTCATTGCATGTCTAATCTTCTCATGAACCAAATCTAGTGTCATTGCATGTGTGTTCCTCTCACAATGTACACATGGATCCACAAGTGTCATTGGATGTGTGTTCTTCTGATAAACGACATCTAGAGTCATTGCATGTTTTATCTTCTCACAAACCACATACGGATCCACCGGTGTCATTGGATGTGTGTTCCTCTCATGAACCACACATGGATCCACCGATATCATTGCATGTATGCTGTTCTCATGAACCACACATGGATCCACCAAGTGTGATTGCATGTGCGTTCTTCTCACAAACCACATATGGATCCACAAGTGTAATTGCATGTGTGTTCTTTTCATGAACCACAACCAGTGTCATTGCATGTCTGTTCCTCTCACAAACCACACATGGATCCACCAGTGTCATTGCATATGTGTTCTTTTCATGAACCACACCCAGTATCATCGGATGTGTGTTCCTCTCATGAACCACACATGGATCCACCAGTGTCATTGCATGTGTGTTCTTGTCGTGAACCACACATGGATCCACCAAGTTTGATTGCATGTGTGTTCTTGTCACAAACCACATATGGATCCACCAGTGTCATTGCATGCGTGTTCTTTTCCTGAACCACAACTAGTGTCATTGCATGTCCGTTCTTCTCACAAACCACACATGGATCCTCCAGTGTCATTGCATGTGTGTTCTTCTCATGAACCACAGCAAGAGACATTGCATGTGTGTTGTTTTCATGAACCACAACCAGTGTCATTGCATGTCTATTCCTCTCACAAACCACACATGGATCCACAAGTGTCATTGCATGTGTGTTCTTTTCATGAACCACACCCAGTGTCATTGGATGTGTGTTCCTCTCATGAACCACACATGGATCCACCGGTGTCATTGCATGTGTGTTCTTCTCATGAACCACACATGGATCGACCAAGTGTGATTGCATGTGTGTTCTTCTCACAAACCACATGTGGATCCACCAGTGTCATTGCATGCGTGTTCTTTTCATGAACCACAACTAGTGTCATTGCATGTATTTTCCTCTCCAAAACCACACATGGATCCGCCAGTGTCATTGCATGTGTGTTCTTCTCATGAACCACAACAAGAGTCATTGCATGTATGTTATTCTCACAAACCACATAAGGATACACCAGTGTGATTTCATGTGTGTTCTTCTCATGGACCACACCCAGTGTCATTGCATATGTGTTCCTCTCACATTGTAAACATGGATCCACCAGTGTCATTGGATGTGTGTTCTTCTCATGAACCACACCCAGTGTCATTGCATGTGCGTTCCTCTCACAAACCACACATGGATCCACCAGTGTCATTGCATGTCTGTTCTTCGCATGAACCACACCTAGTGTCATTCGATGTGTGTTCTTATCACAAACCACACATGGATCCACCGGTGTCATTGCATGTGTGTTCTTCTCATGAACCACACATGGATCCACCAAGTGTCATTGCATGTCTGTTCTTCTCATGAACCACACCAAGTGTCATTGCGTGTGTGTTCCACTGACAGTGTACACATGGATCCACCAGTGTCATTGGATGTGTGTTCTTCTCATGAACCACATCTAGAGTCATTGCAAGTGTGTTCTTCTCAAAAACCACATAAGGATCCACCTAGTGTCATTGGATGTGTGTTCCTCTCATGAACCACACATGGATCCACCGGTGTCATTGCATGTGTGTTCTTCTCATGAACCACACATGGATCCACCAAGTGTGATTGCATGTGCGTTCTTCTCACAAACCACATATGGATCCACCAGTGTCATTGCGTGTGTGTTCTTTTCATGAACCACAACCAATGTCATTGCATGTCTGTTCCTCTCACAAACCACACATGGATCCACCAGTGTCATTGCATGTGTGTGCTTTTCATGAACCGCACCTAGTGTCATTGGATGTGTGTTCCTCTCATGAACTACACATGGATCCACCGGTGTCATTGCATGTGTCTTCTTCTCATGAACCATACATGGATCCACCAAGTGTGATTGCATGTGTGTTCTTCTCACAAACCACATATGGATCCACCAGTGTCATTGCATGCGTGTTCTTTTCATGAACCACAACCAATGTCATTGCATGTGTGTTCTTCTCACAAACCACATATGGATCCACCAGTGTCATTGCATGCGTGTTCTTTTCATGAACCACAACCAATGTCATTGCATGTGTGCTCTTCTCATGAACCACACATGGATCCACAAGTGTCATTCCATGTGTGTTGTTCTTATGAACCACAGCAAGAGTCATTGCATGTATGTTATTCTCACAAACCACATAAGGATACACCGGTGTGATTTCATGTGTGTTCTTCTCATGAACCACACCCAGTGTTAGTGCATGTGTGTTCCTCTCACATTGTACACATGGATCGACCAGTGTCATTGGATGTGTGTTCTTATCATGAACCACACCTGGTGTCATTGCATGTGTGGTCCTCTCACAAACCACACATGGATCCTCCCGTGTCATTGCATGTGTGTTCTTCTCATGAACCACACCTAGTGTCATTGGATGTGTGTTCTTCTCACAAACCACACATGGATCCACCGGTGTCATTGCATGTGTGTTCTTCTCATGAACCACACATGGATCCACCAAGTGTCATTGCATGTCTGTTCTTCTCATGAACTACACCCAGTGTCACTGCATGTGTGTTCCTCTCACAATGTACATATGGATCAACCAGTGTCATTGGATGTGTGTTCTTTTGATGAACGACATCTAGAGTCATTGCGTCTCTGTTATTCTCAGAAACCACATAAGAATCCACCGGTGTTATTGGATGTGTGTTCCTCTCATGAACTACACATGGATCCACCGGTATCATTGCATGTATGCTCTTCTCATGAACCACACATGGATCCACCAAGTGGATTGCATGTGCGTTCTTCTCACAAACCACATATGGATCCAGCAGTGTAATTCCATGTGTGTTCTTTTGATGAACCACAACCAGTGTCATTGCATGTCTGTTCCTCTCACAAACGACACATGGATCCACCAGTTTCATTGCATGTCTGTTCTTTTCCTGAACCACACCCAGTGTCATTGGATGTGTGTTCCTCTCATGAACCACACATGGATCCAACAGTGTCATTGCATGTGTGTTCTTCTCATGAACCACACATGGATCCACCAAGTGTGATTTCATGTGTGTTCTTCTCACAAACCACATATGGATCAACCAGTGTCATTGCATGCGTGTTCTTTTCATGAACCACAACTAGTGTCATTGCATGTATGTTCCTCTCACAAACCACACATGGATCCACCAGTGTCATTGCATGTGTGTTCTTCTCATGAACCACAGCAAGATTCATTGCATGTATGTTATTCTCACAAACCACATAAGGATACACCAGTGTGATTTCATGTGTGTTCTTCTCATAAACCACACCCAGTGTCATTGGATGTCTATTCTTCTCACAAACCACACATGGATACACCGGTTTCATTGCGTGTGTGTTCTTCTCATGAACCACACCTGGATCCACCAAGTGTCATTGCATGTCTAATCTTCTCATGAACCACACCTAGTGTCATTGCATGTGTGTTCCTCTCACAATGTACACATGGATCCACAAGTGTCATTGGATGTGTGTTCTTTTGATAAACGTCATCTAGAGTCATTGCATGTTTTATCTTCTCACAAACCACATAAGGATCCACCGTTGTCATTGGATGCGTGTTCCTCTCATGAACCACACATGGATCCACCGGTATCATTGCATGGATGCTGTTCTCATGAACCACACAAGGATCCACCAAGTGTGATTGCATGTGCGTTCATCTCACAAACCACGTAAGGATCCACAAGTGTAATTGCATGTGTGTTCTTTTCATGAACCACAACCAGTTTCATTGCATGTCTGTTCCTCTCACAAACCACACATGGATCCACCAGTGTCATTGCATGTGTGTTCTTCTCATGAACCACAGCAAGAGTCAGTGCATGTATGTTATTCTCACAAACCACATAAGGATACACCAGTGTGATTTCATGTGTGTTCTTCTCGTGAAACACACCCAGTGTCATTGCATGTGTGTTCCTCTCACATTGTACACATGGATCCACCAGTGTCATTAGATGTGTGTTCTTCTGATGAACCACACCCAGTGTCATTGCATGTGTGTTCCTCTCACAAACCACACATGGATCCACCAGTGTCACTGCATGTGTGTTCCTCTCACAAACCACACATGGATCCCTAGTGTCATTGCATGTCTATTCTTCTCATGAACCACACCCAGTGTCATTGGATGTGTGTTCTTCTCACAAACCACACATGGATCCACCGGTTTCATTGCATGTGTGTTCTTCTCATGAACCACACATGGATCCACCAAGTGTCATTGCATGTCTATTCTTCTCATGAACCACACCTAGTGTCATTGCATGTGTGTTCCTCTCACAATGTACACATGGATCCACAAGTGTCATTGGATGTTTGTTCTTCTGATAAACGACATCTAGAGTCATTGAATGTTTGTTCTTCTCACAAACCACATAAGGATCCACTGTTGTCATTGGATGTGTGTTCCTCTCATGAACCACACATGGATCCACCGGTATCATTGCATATATGCTGTTCTCATGAACCACACATGGATCCACCAAGTGTGATTTCATGTGCGTTCTTCTCACAAACCACGTATGGATCCACAAGTGTAATTGCATGTGTGTTCTTTTCATGAACCACAACCAGTGTCATTGCATGTCTGTTCCTCTCACAAACCACACATGGATCCACCAGTGTCATTGCATGTGTGTTCTTTTCATGAACCACACCCAGTGTCATTGGATGTGTGTTCCTCTCATGAACCACACATGGATCCACCGGTGTCATTGCATGTGTGTTCTTCTCATGAACCACATATGGATCCACCGGTATCATTACATGTGTGTTCCTCTCACAAACCACACATGGATCCACCAGTGTCACTGCATGTGTGTTCCTAACCATACATGGATCCCCTAGTGTCATTGCATGTCTGTTCTTCTCATGAACCACACCCAGTGTCATTGGATGTGTGTTCTTCTCACAAACGACACATGGATCCACCGGTCTCATTGCATGTGTTTTCTTCTCATGAACGACACATGGATCCACCAAGTGTCATTGCATGTCTGTTCTTCTCATGAACCACACCCAGTGTCATTGCATGTGTGTTCCTCTCACACTGTACACATGGATCCACAAGTGTCATTGGATGTGTGTTCTTCATATAAACGACATCTAGAGTCATTGCATGTTTGTTCTTCTCACAAACCACATAAGGATCCATCGGTGTCATTGGATGTGTGTTCCTCTCATGAACCACACATGGATCCACCGGTATCATTGCATGTATGCTCTTCTCATGAACCACACATGGATCCACCAAGTGTGATTGCATGTGCGTTCTTCTCACAAACCACATATGGATCCACCAGTGTCATTCCATGCGTGTTCTTTTCATGAACCGCAACTAGTGTCATTGCATGTATGTTCCTCTCACAAACCACACATGGATCCACCAGTGTCATTGCATGTGTGTTCTTCTCATGAACCACAGCAAGATTCATTGCATGTATGTTATTCTCACAAACCACATAAGGATACACCAGTGTGATTTCATCTGTGTTCTCCTCATGAACCACACCCAGTCTCATTGCATGTGTGTTCCTCTCACATTGTACACATGGATCCACAAGTGTCATTGCATGTGTGTTCTTCTCATGAACCACACCCAGTGTCATTGCATGTGCGTTCCTCTCACAAACCACACATGGATCCACCAGTGTCATTGCATGTGTTTTCTTCGCATGAACCACACCTAGTGTCATTGGATGTGTGTTCTTATCACAAAGCACACATGGATCCACCAGTGTCATTGCATGTGTGTTCTTCTCATGAACCACACATGGATCCACCAAGTGTCATTGCATGTATGTTCTTCTCATGAACCACACCAAGTGTCATTGCGTGTGTGGTCCACTCACAGTGTACACATGGATCCACCAGTGTCATTGGATGTGTGTTCTTCTCATGAACAACATCTAGAGTCATTGCAAGTGTGTTCTTCTCACAAACCACATAAGGATCCACCCAGTGTCATTGGATGTGTGTTCCTCTCATGAACCACACATGGATCCAACGGTGTCATTGCATGTGTGTTCTTCTCATGAACCACACATGGATCCACCAAGTGTGATTGCATGTGTGTTCTTCTCACAAACCACATATGGATCCACCAGTGTCATTGCATGCGTGTTCTTTTCATGAACCACAACTAGTGTCATTGCATGTCCGTTCCTCTCACAAACCACACATGGATCCACCAGTGTCATTGCATGTGTGTTCTTCTCATGAACCACAGCAAGACTCATTGCATGTATGTTATTCTCACAAACCACATAAGGATACACCAGTGTGATTTCATGTGTGTTCTTCTCATGAACCACACCCAGTGTCATTGCATGTGTGTTCCTCTCACATTGTTCACATGGATCCACCAGTGTCATTAGATGTGTGTTCTTCTGATGAACCACACCCAGTGTCATTGCATGTGTGTTCCTCTGACAAACCACACATGGATCCACCAGTGTCACTGCATGTGTGTTCCTCTCACAAACCACACGTGGATCCCCCAGTGTCATTGCATGTCTGTTCTTCTCATGAACCACACCCAGTGTCATTGGATGTGTGTTCCTCTCATGAACCACACATGGATCCACCGGTGTCATTGCATGTGTCTTCTTCTCATGAACCATACAAGGATCCACCAAGTGTGATTGCATGTGTGTTCTTCTCACAAACCACATATGGATCCACCATTGTCATTGCATGCGTGTTCTTTTCATGAACCACAACCAATGTCATTGCATGTGTGCTCTTCTCATGAACCACACATGGATCCACCAGTGTCATTGCATGTATGTTCTTCTCAATGAACCACAGCAAGAGTCATTGCATGTATGTTATTCTCACAAACCACATCAGGATACACCAGTGTGATTTCATGTGTGTTCTTCTCATGAACCACACCTAGTGTCAATGCATGTGTGTTCCTCTCACATTGTACACATGGATCCACTAGTGTCATTGGTTGTGTGTTCTTCTGATAAACAACATCTAGAGTCATTGCATGTTTGTTCTTCTCACAAACCACATAAGGATCCACCGGTGTCATTGGATGTGTGTTCCTCTCATGGACCACACATGGATCCACCGGTATCATTGCATGTATGCTGTTCTCATGAACCACACATGGATCCACCAAGTGTGATTGCATGTGCGTTCTTCTCACAAACCACATATGGATCCACAAGTGTAATTGCATGTGTGTTCTTTTCATGAACCACAACCAGTGTCATTGCATGTCTGTTCTTCTCACAAACCACACATGGATCCACCAGTGTCATTGCATGTGTGTTCTTTTCATGAACCACACCCAGTGTCATTGGATGTGTGTTCCTCTCATGAACCACACATGGATCCACCGGTGTCATTGCATGTGTGTTCTTCTCATGAACCACACATGGATCCACCAAGTGTGATTGCATGTGTGTTCTTCTCACAAACCACATATGGATCCACCAGTGTCATTGCATGCGTGTCTTTTCATGAACCACAACTAGTGTCATTACATGTCCGTTCCTCTCACAAACCACACATGGATCCTCAAGTGTCATTGCATGTGTGTTCTTCTCATGAACCACAGCAAGAGTCATTGCATGTGTGTTCTTTTCATGAACCACAACCAGTGTCATTGCATGTCTATTGCTCCCACAAACCACACATGGATCCACAAGTGTCATTGCATGTGTGTTCTTTTCATGAACCACACCCAATGTCATTGGATGTGTGTACCTCTCATGAACCACACATGGATCCACCGGTGTCATTGCATGCGTGTTCTTCTCATGAACCACACATGGATCGACCAAGTGTGATTGCATGTGTGTTCTTCTCACAAACCACATATGGATCCACCAGTGTCATTGCATGCGTGTTCTTTTCATGAACCACAACTAGTGTCATTGCATGTATGTTCCTCTCACAAACCACACATGGATCCACCAGTGTCATTGCATGTGTGTTCTTCTCATGAACCACAGCAAGATTCATTGCATGTATGTTATTCTCAAAACCACGTAAGGATACACCAGTGTGATTTCATGTGTGTTCTTCACATGAACCACACCCAGTGTCATTGCATGTGTGTTCCTCTCACATTGAACACATGGATCCACCAGTGTCATTGGATGTGTGTTCTTCTCATGAACCACACCCAGTGTCATTGCATGTGCGTTCCTCTCACAAACCACACATGGATACACTAGTGTCATTGCATGTGTGTTCTTCGCATGAACCACACCCAGTGTCATTGGATGTGTGTTCTTATCACAAACCACACATGGATCCACCAGTGTCATTGCATGTGTGTTCTTCTCATGAACCACACATGGATCCACCAAGTGTCATTGCATGTATGTTCTTCTCATGAACCACACCAAGTGTCATTGCGTGTGTGTTCCACTCACAGTGTACACATGGATCCACCAGTGTCATTGGATGTGTGTTCTTCTCATGAACCACATCTAGAGTCATTGCAAGTGTGTTCTTCTCACAAACCACATAAGGATCCACTCAGTGTCATTGGATGTGTGTTCCTGTCATGAACCACACATGGATCCACCGGTGTCATTGCATGTGTGATCTTCTCATGAACCACACATGGATCCATCAAGTGTGATTGCATGTGCGTTCTTCTCACAAACCATTTTAAGGTTTAGGCTTTAGGCTTAGGCTTAGGCCGACTCTCTACTAAGGTTAAAAAGGCACTCAAGATTCGCAAAGCCAACAATACAAGAGCGAATAATAAGAGTAGTAGGAATGGTGATCAATCCATCCTGCACCCAAATCATTACCCTGCATGAGGATATGTGAATCACGTTTTTCTATCACTCGGACATCCTCACTTTCCTTGTAGATAGTTTCCAGGGGCACACACCAAGGCTCGATGTATACTCCCATGTATTCAATCAACAAAGATACTATAAAACTAGGCTATCGATGCTCCAAAACATGCAGGTTGCATAATCAACTACATAACATCACATGCAACACTTCATACTTCAATATCCTTTTGTTGCATTAGACGAACTATTCACACTCTTTGGGCATCATCTTCCAAATATTTACACTAACTAATTCTCCATATAATCAACACATCATTTTATCTCCAAGGGTTTAAGATAGAGAAGAATAGATCCTAGGGGAAAGAACTACTAAGGAAGAATTCCAACCCATACAAACAAGCTCATTATCCATCAATCATACTAACATCCAACCATAAGCAATCAACACACAAGCAAACAATCATGACAAGCAACACTCAAGCCAAAATAAAAAAATTATATGTTCCAGAAGTTTTATTTTAGTGGCATACCATCCACAAAATAGTTTTCTTTTGATTAAAATTCGTTTGGGGTGAACCTACAATCATAAAAGCAATGGACAGAATCTGTCCTGAAACTACAGTAGTGTTCACGAATTTTTCTGGGCACCTTAAACTCATCAGGAATTTTAGCCAATGTTTGTGCAGGTGCTACAGGTTATTACGCTCCAGATCCTAAAATATGAGCGCAATCCGAGTTACCAATAAGGAATTAAAAATCGCACGGTACAACTGGTCAGGCAGAAAACTGTAGCACTAATACCACGAATTTTTAATCAAAACCTTCATTAATTCATTATAAAAACTATTAAAAATATTCTGAAACTTTGAGGTATCAAATAGTACAACCTAAACATAATAAACCAGCTAACACACAAGTTCTTGCAATGATCGATTGCTAGATCTAAACGAAATCCTATCAAAACTATATGGTAGGCATCATCTAACTGTTCTTGGATCTCGCACTTCTTCGCACGAGTGCTCGTCTATAAGTTTTGAACAAGATGAGATTAGAAAAGAAGGATCAAGAATTACAAGAATCTAATAAGTACAAAGTTTTGAGTTCATCCTACAAAGAGTCTTCCTTCTATGGTTTAAAAGAGAAGGGTATGAGAATTGAAGTGGCAAGAAGATACAAGAAAGAATTGTAAGATGAGAATAGATAGAATGAAAGAGGATTTATATTCCTATGGTTTTCCTATTCCAATTCTAGGTCACGATCCTACAGTCAACACACTGCTCTGATACCATTCTGTAACACCCTCGCCTGATAAGGCTGAGTTCCTCTATATAGTGCCAATCCCTGGATCGGTTCACTGGCACACACAGTATAGATGAATACTAGAGAATATAATAGTGCATCATTATTACATCGAATGATCCAGAATCTGTAATTATTACATAATGCGTAGCTCAAAGGCTAGCTCAAATAACAAAGTAGCATACGGAAGCATAAACAGATAGTAGGATCCATCTTCAATTGTGCCACAGGCGAACAACTGTTGAGTGGAGTATCGCGACCTATTCGATCACTCATAATCGGTATAACCTGCAACATAAAACGTAGCAGCCCCGAAGGGTTAATACTTGGAATGTATGGCAAGTAGGGCTAAATAAGGAGACAATGCACCTAGCTTCTACATGCTTATTTGGCTAGTGGAGCTTTGGCTAGCTTGCAATTTCAAAGACATTTGTCCTACTTTCATCAACCAATTTGATTCACAGCAACCCATTAAGTTCACCCATCAAGTTTTAGTAATTAAGAAATAAGGATGAGCGAGAATATGTCATAGTCTCAAGATCAAGCAACTCAATTGTCCGTAACCGGGGACACGGCTAAGTACTTAGTTTTACTCACCCTGCAGGGGTTTGTACACTTTACCCATGTGACCTGGCCAACCCAGCTTGGACCATCACACTCATATTGTGTGATGATAGGGAGAAGTCCAAGATGGGACCTTTCGGGAAGTAGATCACCAAACCCCACTGTGCACCGGTCCCAACCTATCATTCACTACATCTCTAGCTACGCTGGGTTCGGATCACAACGACCTACTAAGTCCAACCAGCCACCCATTCTTACTGGCACATGGTTGCACATGTAAGTTACCATAACAAAGAGAACCAATCCTTCTCAGTACCCTGGGCGGCATTCCCCACCATTAACCACACTCCGATGACCATCCAACCATTCCGCCCAGGTAGTTCATTAACACTTAGTTGTTTTAGTTTGAAACAAACACAACTCCACCATAGTGTGATCCCCTTTCCCCGTCTTCACAGCAAGTCTAAGCACATCTACTGAGCGGGGCTCAACTACAAGGAGAATCCTACCACAATATATAGGATATAGCATAGCATAGTAGTTCCTACACAATAACTACAGAAATACACTACACATGCATAAGAGAAAATAGTAGGACAATGGTATGAACAAAATAGCATCTACTTGCCTTTGTTGTAGATGTAGTCGATTAGATAATTCTCACAGATATAATGGTTGCACTCGTCGCACTCAAAAGACTTGCAATCACAATGCTCGCAATCATAGCTTTTGCGATCATAGTAGTTATACTCCTCGCAATCTATCGTTCAAAAGCAAAAGCACAACAACATATCATTCAAACATTGCAATCATGCAACAATACAACAATACAATAAAACAGTGATGATCCAATGCATGCATGATGATTTAATATGTCATAATGGTTGTAATTAGTTATCTAAACAATACTAGATCACATGATGCATGTAGAAGTGTTTTAATGCAATATAGTATTTGTTATCCAATTTCAATTGCCAATAAAGGGGTTTTAACATAACTGTTGTAGCTTTTTTACTAGTTGCCTAATTAAATTTATATCTGAACTGTAATGGATAGAGGGCTTTAATACGAACCAGTAGCAATTGGATTCACCCTAATCAGAGTTATAGATCTTTTTCTAGGATTTATTTAGTGTTTAATGGAGTTTAATAAATCTGCACAGATCGTACTGACAACAAACAAAACTAAGTACAGATCTGAAAACTATGCAAGATTATGAACTCAGGGACATATTACTCATATTTTTCGGATATGTAGATTATTTACTATGAATTTAATGATTTAAAAGTCCATTAATACTAGTTAATTATTCGCCAGTAATCTATACAGTAAAATTGTAATTTTATTCCAGAACCATGTTCTATACAATTTTTTGAATCCAGGGGTATATCATTTGTATTTTTCTGAGTTGTATTTTATTTTCTGTGAATTAATTGCTCCAAAAAGTGTATTAAACCATTTAAATAATCACGACAAATACTTAAAGTAAATGTCTGATACAATTATATATTAATACTCTACACAATTTTGTGATTCCAACGGTATATCATTTGCAATGTTTGGACATAGTATGAATTTTCTATG
>OU342740.1:192310637-192328267 GCA_910589775.1 Avena eriantha | reverse complement strand
CATTGCATGTATGTTATTCTCACAAACCACATAAGGATACACCAGTGTGATTTCATGTGTGTTCTTCTCATGAACCAAACATGGATCCACCAAGTGTGATTGCATGTGCGTTCTTCTCACAAACCACATATGGATCCACCAGTGTCATTGCATGTGTGTTCTTTTCATGAACCACAACCAGTGTCATTGCATGTCTGTTCGTCTCACAAACCACACTTGGATCCACCAGTGTCATTGCATGTGTGTGCTTTTCATGAACCGCACCCAGTGTCATTGGATGTGTGTTCCTCTCATGAACCACACATGGATCCACCGGTGTCATTGCATGTGTCTTCTTCTCATGAACCATACATGGATCCACCAAGTGTGATTGCATGTGTGTTCTTATCACAAACCACATATGGATCCACCAGTGTCATTGCATGCGTGTTCTTTTCATGAACCACAACCAATGTCATTGCATGTGTGCTCTTCTCATGAACCACACATGGATCCACCAGTGTCATTCAATGTGTGTTCTTCTCATGAACCACATCAATAGTCATTGCATGTATGTTATTCTCACAAACCGCATAAGGATACACCAGTGTGATTTCATGTGTGTTCTTCTCATGAACCACACATGGATCCACCAAGTGTAATTGCATGTGCGTTCTTCTCACAAACCACATATGGATCCACTAGTGTCATTGCATGTGTGTTCTTTTCATGAACCACAACCAGTGTCATTGCATGTCTGTTCCTCTCACAAACCACACATGGATCCAGCAGTGTCATTGCATGTGTGTTCTTTTCATGAACCACACCTGGTGTCATTGGATGTGTGTTCCTCTCATGAACCACACATGGATCCACCGGTGTCATTGCATGTGTGTTCTTCTGATGAACGACACATGGATCCACCAAGTGTGATTGCATGTGTGTTCTTCTCACAAACCACATATGGATCCACCAGTGTCATTGCATGCGTGTTCTTTCATGAACCACAACCAGTGTCATTGCATGTGTGCTCTTCTCATGAACCACACATGGATCCACCAGTGTCATTGCATGTGTGTTCTTCTCATGAACCACAGCAAGAGTTATTGCATGTATGTTATTCTCACAAACCACATAAGGATACACCAGTGTGATTTCATGTGTGTTCTTCTCATGAACCACACCCAGTGTCAGTGCATGTGTGTTCCTCTCACATTGTACACATGGATCCACCAGTGTCATTGGATGTGTGTTGTTCTCATGAACCACACCCAGTGTCATTGCATGTGTGTTCCTCTCACAAACCACACATGGATCCACCAGTGTCATTGCATGTGTGTTCTTCTCATGAACCACACCCAGTGTCATTGGATGTGTGTTCTTCTCACAAACCACACATGGATCCACCGATGTCATTGCATGGGTGTTCTTCTCATGAACCACACATGGATCCACCAAGTGTCATTGCATGTCTGTTCTTCTCATGAACCACACCTAGTGTCATTGCATGTGTGTTCCTCTCACAATGTACACATGGATCCACCAGTGTCATTGGATGTGTGTTATTTTGATGAACGACATCTAGAGTCATTGTGTGTCTGTTCTTATCACAAACCACATAAGGATCCACCGGTGTCATTGGATGTGTGTTCCTCTCAAGAACCACACATGGATCCACTGGTATCATTACATGTTTCCTCTTCTCATGAACCACACATGGATCCACCAAGTGTGATTGCATGTGCGTTCTTCTCACAAACCACATATGGATCCACCAGTGTAATTGCATGTGTGTTCTTTTGATGAACTACAACTAGTGTCATTGCATGTCTGTTCCCCTCACAAACCACACATGGATCCACCAGTATCATGGCATGTGTGTTCTTTTCATGAACCACAACTAGTGTTATTGCATGTATGTTCCTCTCACAAACCATAGATGGATCCACCAGTGTCATTGCATGTGTGTTCTTTTCATGAACCACACCCAGTGTCATTAGATGTGTGTTCCTCCCATGAACCACACATGGATCCACCTGTGTGATTGCATGTGTGTTCTTGTGATGAACCACACATGGATCCACCAAGTGTGATTGCATGTGTGTTCTTCTCACAAACCACATATGGATCCACCAGTGTCATTGCATGCGTGTTCTTTTCATGAACCACAACTAGTGTCATTGCATCTATGCTCTTCTGATGAACCACACATGGATCCACCAGTGTCATTGCATGTGTGTTCTTCTCATGAACCACAGCAAGAGTCATTGCATGTATGTTATTATCACAAACCACACAAGGATACACCAGTGTGATTTCATGTGTGTTCTTCTCATGAACCACACCCAGTGTCAGTGCATGTGTGTTCCTCTCACATTGTACACATGGATCCACCAGTGTCATTGGATGTGTGTTATTCTCATGAACCACACCCAGTGTCATTGCATGTGTGTTCCTCTCAGAAACCACACAAGGATCCACCAGTGTCATTGCATGTGTGTTCTTCTCATGAACCACACCCATTGTCATTGGATGTGTGTTCTCCTCACAAACCACACATGGATCCACCAGTGTCATTGAATGTGGGTTCTTCTCATGAACCACACATGGATCCACCAAGTGTGATTGCATGTGTGTTGTTCTCACAAACCACATATGGATCCACCAGTGTCATTGCATGCGTGTTCTTTTCATGAACCACAACTAGTGTCATTGCATGTCCGTTCCTCTCACAAACCACACATGGATCGTCCAGTGTCATTGCATGTGTGTTCTTCTCATGAACCATAGCAAGAGTCATTGCATGTATGTTATTCTCAGAAACCACATAAGGATACACTAGTGTGATTTCATGTGTGTTCTTCTCATGAACCACACCCAGTGTCATTGCATGTGTGTTCCTCTCACATTGTACACATGGATCCACCAGTGTCATTAGATGTGTGTTCATCTGATGAACCACACCCAGTGTCATTGCATGTGTGTTCCTCTCACAAACCACACATGGATCCACCAGTGTCACTGCATGTGTGTTCCTCTCACAAACCACACATGGATCCCCTAGTGGCATTGCATGTCTGTTCTTCTCATGAACCACACCTAGTGTCATTGGATGTGTGTTCTTCTCACAAACCACACATGGATCCACCGGTTTCATTGCATGTGTGTTCTTCTCATGAACCACACATGGATCCACCAAGTGTCATTGCATGTCTGTTCTTCTCATGAACCACAGCCAGTGTGATTGCATGTGTGTTCCTCTCACAATGTACACATTGATCCACAAGTGTCATTGGATGTGTGTTCTTCTGATAAACGACATCTAGAGTCATTGCATGTCTGTTCTTCTCACAAACCACATAAGGATCCACCGATGTCATTGGATGTGTGTTCCTCTCATGAACCACACATGGATCCACCGGTATAATTGCATGTATGCTCTTCTCATGAACCACACATGGATCCACCAAGTGTGATTGCATGTGCGTTCTTCTCACAAACCACATATGGTACCACCAGTGTAATTGCATGTGTGTTCTTTTCTAGAACCACAACCAGTGTCATTGCATGTTTGTTCCTCTCCCAAACCACACATGGATCCACCAGTGTCATTGCATGTGTGTTCTTTTCATGAACCACACCCGGTGTCATTGGATGTGTGTTCCTCTGATGAACCACACATGGATCCACCGGTGTCATTGCATGTGTGTTCTTCTGATGAACCACACATGGATCCACCAAGTTTTATTGCATGTGTGTTCTTCTCACAAACCACATATGGATCCACCAGTGTCATTGCATGCGTGTTCTTTTCATGAACCACAACCAGCGTCATTGCATGTGTGCTCTTCTCATGAACCACACATGGATCCACCAGTGTCATTGCATGTGTGTTCTTCTCATGAACCACAGCAAGAGTCATTGCATGTATGTTATTCTCACAAACCACATAAGGATACACCAGTGTGATTTCATGTGTGTTCTTCTCATGAACCACACCCAGTGTCAGTGCATGTGTCTTCCTCTCACATTGTACACATGGATCCACCAGTGTCATTGGATGTGTGTTGTTCTCATGAACCACACCCAGTGTCATTGCATGTGTGTTCCTCTCACAAACCACACATGGATCCACCAGTGTCATTGCATTTGTGTTCTTCTCATGAACCACACCAAGTGTCATCGGATGTGTGTTCTTCTCACAAACCACACATGGATCCATCGATGTCATTGCATGTGTGTTCTTCTCATGAACCACACATGGATCCACCAAGTGTCATTGCATGTCTGTTTTTCTCATGAACCACACCTAGTGTCATTGCATGTGTGTTCCTCTGACAATGTACACATGGATCCACAAGTGTCATTGGATATGTGTTCTTTTGATGAAAGACATCTAGAGTCATTGTGTGTCTGTTCTTATCACAAACCACATAAGGATCCACCGGTGTCATTGGATGTGTGTTCCTCTCAAGAACCACACATGGATCCACTAGTATCATTGCTTGTATGCTCTTCTCATGAACTACACATGGATCCACCAAGTGTGATTGCAGGTGCGTTCTTCTTACAAACTACATATGGATCCACCAGTGTAATTGCATGTGTGTTCTTTCATGAACCACAACCAGTGTCATTGCATGTCTGTTCTTCTCACAAACCACACATGGATCCACCAGTGTCATTGCATGTGTGTTCTTTTCATGAACCACAACTAGTGTTATTGCATGTCTGTTCCTCTCACAAACCACACATGGATCCACCAGTGTCATTGCATGTGTGTTCTTTTCATGAACCACACCCAGTGTCATCAGATGTGTGTTCCTCCCGTGAACCACACATGGATCCACCTGTGTCATTGCATGTGTGTTCTTCTGATGAACCACACATGGATCCACCAAGTGTGATTGCATGTGTGTTCTTCTCACAAACCACATATGGATCCACCAGTGTCATTGCATGCGTGTTCTTTTCATGAACCACAACTAGTGTCATTGCATATGTGCTCTTCTGATGAACCACACATGGATCCACCAGTGTCATTGCATGTGTGTTCTTCTCATGAACCACAGCAAGAGTCATTGCATGTATGTTATTATCACAAACCACACAAGGATACACCAGTGTGATTTCATGTGTGTTCTTCTCATGAACCACACCCAGTCTCAGTGTGTTGGGGGGATACCCATGGGTAGGGTCACGCCGTGGTATGAAAGGCCGAGTTAGCCGAGGTCCGGCAAGATCAAAGCAAGTACTGGCCGGGTCACCTCAAGGCAGGCCGAGTCATGGGGTAACCCGGACCTAGGGGCGTTCGCCTAATTATCCCTAATCCGACTTAAGCGGTGAGTTGGAAGCGTATGTCTAACCTGTATGCAGGAAAAGGGTGTGGCCGGATGAACCATCGTCCGGGTCGCAGTAACCTTCTAGGAGAAGGAAGGAATCTTGCTGGTCAAAAGGAACCCCGGTACGCACTGCCTGAGCGAAGCGAGCAAGGACTGGACCACCGGGGCGTGGCTGACAAGGGTGACGACGCCCGTGTCAGCTGACGAGGGCTCCGCCGTGGCTCACGTAGCTAAAGGGTAGCTAACGAGGGGGAAAAAGCACCCCGGTCGGGTTGCCACTTTGGGAGGGGGCATATTCTTAGGAATATGCCTCCACGTATGCCCTAGGTTGAAACCGAGCCTCCCCTATAAAAGGAGGGCTAGGGCTTCAGTAGAGGGGGTTGGATTTGATTCTCTGGACAATTCTGTTAAGGTCTAGGGTTTGAGGTGAGGTCTGTGGGTGAGATTAAGAGAGCTTCTTCTTCCTCCTCTTGCCAATACAGCTCGAGGAGCACTTGTAACCTTGGAAGAAAATCAATACGAGTTTTGGTGTGGAGAATCACTTCGCTATCCCTCCCTGGATTCCCCTAGCACATACTAGTCCCCACCTTCTGCCTATACATGGCATCTGCCGTGACACCACCACGACAGTTGGCGCCCACCGTGGGGCTGGCGGCGCTAGCAGGGGTCAAGATCCGGACGGGAAACTTCATCGCCACTAGAGAGCGCATCGTCTCCAGGCTGGTCCAGCGCTTTGAAGCGCGGGACTTCGTCAGCGACAACGCAGGCTGCTTCGGCACGCGTCCTCTCCCACGCAACGGCGTCTTCCTCAAGCTCAGCGCGCACAAGGTCTACGTCACGGTGGACGTGTCAGGCGTTCATCTGTGCCACGTTGTCGAAGCAGGCGAACCGCCCCTCACTGCGGCTCGCGGGGGGACGTATCTCTCGCTCCCCGGACCATGTAGAGGTAATGATGACAGCACCGGGAGCGGTTACGAGCAAGGATCCGGCACCAGATCCGGAGGTGACACCCAAGGCACCAAGGAAAGGTAGGGGTCCTCCGCTAGAGAGGCCGGAAAACATGCTGAGAGAGGCAATAGATAGCTTGGAAAACCCTGTAGTAGCAGCGGTAGATCCGGCTCGCGCACAGGCCGAGCTAGAAGAAACTCGGCAGAAAATACTTGAGGGCGCAAAGAAAATAGCCGAGGCCCAGCGGTCGTTGAACATGACGCTACATGAGTACGCAAAGGCGAACAAAGTTGATGCTGTAAAAGTTAAAGGGAGGAATCTCATGAGCGAGATGAACAGAGAAGGTGATGTTGAAATCGAGGAATCAGAGAACTGTCTTTCTGTGGGGCTGCCGAGGTATAGTACCCCGACCAAGAACCTCAGAGCGGCGGATGCAGCTGCATCCGAGTTAGAGGGACTAACGGGTGAAGCCCGGCAAAGGCAGCAAAACCGAGTTAACGAGCTGGTTCGGATTGCGAACAGGCAAAACGAGGAACTACTCAGGGCGAACCCGGAGAGAGCTGGAGCCTCCAAGATCGTCCATTCGGCGATGGGTAACCCGGAGAAATCCGCTGGAGCTGTGTCGTCCCCTCATGGTGATCCAAGGAGAGAGAAGGTGGTAAGCTTGGCCAGACGGAACAAACAGATTGTCCCGTATGACCCGACACAGGCGGGGAAAGAAAAAGAAGCGCAGAAAATGATGATCGACAGAGTGTGAGCCGAGGCGAAGCTGGCCGAGGTAACCGTGACCAAGGCAATGCCGGTCGGAGGAACGTTGTCAACGGCAATGCCGGGAAGCAAAACTCAGCAGGGGCAAGACAACCGCACCAGCGGAACATGCCGAGGCAAGAGCATGGTGCCGGCCGAGGTATCCAATAGAAAGGTGCACCGCACGAGCAAAACCGGTATAATGACGGTGATTCGGAGATGGCGAATGCAGGATATCCGAGACCGGACTATCATGTGATAGGTTCGAGACTGGGAAGCAGGGACTTGATGCCGGACGATGCAAGGTTGAAACTGGATCGACTATATAGGTCGGAACAAATAGAATGTCAGGGTCCACCGGGTCCAGCATGTTTTGGACCCCGGATCATGAAAGAGCTACCAGTCGGGTCATACGACTTTCAATTGCCCAGGGGGACCAAGACCTATGACGGAAGTACCAAGCCAGAGGATTGGCTGATAAACTATGCTACTGTTGTAAAAATTGCCACAGGCAACCTGAGATGGGCTGTATGATATGTACCCCAGATGTTGGAAGGCCCGGCAAGGGTGTGGTTGAACAATTTGCCGCCAGGAAGCATCAACTGCTGGATTGATTTCGAGGAGATGTTCATCAGCAATTTTTCGAGTACGTATCAAAGGCCAAATAGGCCACAGACCCTAGCTATGTGCAAACAGCGACCCAATGAGACGGACCGGGAGTTCTTGACCCGATGGTGTACCGTGAGAAATTCGTGTGAGGGCGTGATAGAATCACAGGCCATAGCATGGTTTGCACAGGGGTGCAGGTATGGAAGCGAGCTATGGATGAAGTTGCAATAGAAAATTCCGGCAACCTTGGCAGAGATGATCCGATCGCAGATTCGTATGCATTGGGTGACCCGACCCAACCAAGGCTCGCATCGAACGAATCAAGCGATGAGTACTATCAGAGGGATGGATCCGGATCATCCCGGAGAAATGATTACAGAGGAAAAAGGAGAGATGATCGACCGGACCATCGGTACGGTTCGCACCAAGTAGCGGGCGTGACTCAATATCAACCGGGAGCAGGGGGTAGTTAGCGCCAGAAAACTGGAGGTCAATGGACCCCAAGGAACGATGGGAAGAAAACTTGGACACCAGAGCAAAAGAAGCAATGGCAAGAAAGGAAAGACCGTCCGAGGTATACTTACGAGTCGATGTTGGACCAGCCGTGTAAGTTTCACACGCCAAATCCGAACAACCCAGCGGGTCATACGACGAGGCAATGCGAGTGGATGCGCAAGATCAAGCAAGGTGGTTCGGGGAATGCTCAGGCACCCCGGAATGATCAGCCTCGGCAGGAGTTACCCCGGCAGCAATTGCTCTCCGGAGCAAACACGCAACAGCTGATGTTGCCTCCCCCTCCGCCGAGGTATGATAACAATGAAAGAAGGGATGCAGTGCACCAAGTAGAAAATCAGCAGCAGTCGGATCAGAGGCACCCCGGAAATGAGGGGAGGAACGAGTACAGGGAGCATCACCAAAGCTACTGTGTATTTACCACAGAAGAAACTGATAGAAAAAGCTTGCAGCATAGGCATATGGAGGTGAATGCGGTAATGCTGGCAGTGACGAGGTACATGCCTTGGTCCGATCAGGAGATCACTTGGAGCATTAGGGATCACCCCAAGCTCATGCCGAGCCCTGGTTCGTATGCGTTGGTGCTGGATCCTACATTCATTGGGCCTAACATCAACGTAAGACTCTCAAAGGTACTGATCGACAACGGCAGTAGCATAAATATCATGTACGCGGACACAATCCGCAAGTTGGGTATTTCGGAGAACATGCTCCAGGCCACGAGGACAACTTTCCATGGCATTGTGCCCGGCATTTCTTGCGAGCCCATAGGCAAGGTCCGGGTCGACGTCTTGTTCGGCACGAGGGACAATTGCCGAACTGAAAATCTGGAGTTCGAAGTAGTGAACTTGGAAAGCGTGTATCACGCGTTGCTCGGAAGGCCAGCTCTGAACAAGTTCATGGCAAGTTGTCATATAAGCTATTTGAAAATGAAATTGCCCGGACCAAACGGAGTAATTACAATTGCTGGGGACTTCCGGCGTTCGATGGAGTGTGCGTCGGCCGGATCAAACTTAGCCGAGTCACTTGTGATCACACAGGAAAAAAGGAAAATTCAAGAGGTGGCTGCGTTGGCTCAGTCCGTGCAACGGTGTATGCCGGCGCTGAGTAATCCCCATGGAACTGTCTCCTTCCAGGCCACGAAAGATACCAAGAAGGTTCCTGTTGAGGACATGTTCCCAGAGCACACCGTAACAATTGGTGCCGGGCTAAGTGATAAATAGGAAAGCGAGCTCGTCAGCTTCCTCCGTGAGAATCGGGACATTTTTGCTTGGTCCACACAGGACTTGCAAGGTGTTCCGAGGGAGTTGGCCGAGCATTCTTTAAATGTGAGACCCGGAGCTAAGCCGGTGAAGCAACCTCTCCGCGCTTCACCGAAGATAGGAGAAAAGTCATTGGGGATGAGATAGCTCAGTTGCTAGCTGCAGGATTTATCATGGAAGTTCTTTACCCGGATTGGCTGTCTAATCCGGTGCTGGTGGAAAAGAAGAAAGATGATCCGAACGTGGCGGTGGTTTGGCGCATGTGTATCGACTACACGAACCTGAACAAGGCGTGTCCGAAAGATCCATTCCCGTTGCCAAGAATAGATCAGGTCATAGACTCAACTGCGGGATGTGAACTATTGTCATTCATCGATGCTTACTCCGGTTTCCACCAGATACCTTTGAATCCGGATGATCAAATAAAGACTGCGTTTATTACCCCGTATGGGGATTATTGCTATCGCACCATGCCGTTTGGTTTACATAATGCAGGGGCAACGTACCAGAGATGTATGCAAAAATGTTTGCATGACCAAATAGGTCAAAATGTACAGGTATACGTGGATGATGTGGTTATCAAGACCAAGGAAAGCAAAACGCTCCTTGACGATATCAGGCAAACGTTCGCAAACCTAAGGAGGTTCCGGATGAAACTTAACCCGGAAAAATGCACCTTCGGTGTCCCGGCTGGAAAATTGTTCGGCTTTCTGGTTTCCAGTCGAGGTATCGAAGTTAATCCAACCAAGATCCGAGCCATCGAACGAATGGAACTGCCGAAGTGTCTTAACGATGTCCAGAAGTTTACAGGTTGCCTGGCCTCGTTAAGTCGGTTTGTATGTTGGTTAGGAGAAAAGGCATTGCCTCTCTATCAACTCATGAAAAAGTCGGATAAGTTCATTTGGACGCTGTAGGCGGATGAGGCCTTTACCCACCTAAAGAAAATGTTAGCCACGGCGCCAGTGCTAGCCTCCCCACTATCAAAAGAGCCAATGTTGCTCTATATAGCCGCAACCAACCGAGTTGTAAGTGCAGTGATAGTGGTGGAGCGTGATGAGGAAGGTAAGTCAGTGCAAAGGCCGGTGTATTATTTGAGTGAAGTGTTGTCAACCTCAAAGCAGAACTACCCACACTATCAAAAAGTGGCGTATGGCGTGTACATGGCCGCCAAGAAATTGAAGCATTACTTTGAAGAGCATCCCATCCGAGTCATATGTGAGGCCCCTATATCTGAGATAATGAGTAACAAGGATGCAAGCGGCAGGATTGCAAAATGGGAGATTGAGCTAGCTCCTTACGCCCCGAAGTATGACCAGAGAGAAGCCATAAAGTCTCAGGCTGTGGCGGACTTTTTCGTGGACTGGGCCGAGGTACAGTACAAACCACGACTTCCAGATCTGAACTATTGGCGGATGCACTTTGACGGATCAAAACCTAAAACCGGGCTAGGTGCCGGAGTCGTACTCACGTCGCCAAAGAAGGACCAGTTGAAATACGTGCTGCAGATCCACTTCACCGCATCAAATAATGTAGCTGAGTATGAAGCACTTGTGCATGGGCTCAAGGTAGCAAAGGAAATTGGTATACGTCGGATTATATGCTTTGGCGACTCGGATTTAGTGGTGCAGCAAGTGTCCGGAGTATGGGACGCTCTTGATCCAAACATGACACTATACAGATTTCACGTGCAGAAGATTTCTGGTTACTTTGAGGGATGCGAATTTCATCATGTACCCCGGATGGAAAATGAGGCTGCCGACATGCTGTCGAAGCTCGGGTCAACCAGACAAGCAATTCCACCGGGTGTAGCATTAGAGCACCTCAGTAAACCATCCATCAGGCCATCCCCGGAATCCGAGTTCATCTACGTCCCGGAGGACACAGGGTCCGGAGCAGCGCCCATGGACGTTGACACCGGGTGTGGTGCGCAAAACCCGGGGACTATTTCGGCAAACCCGGGGACTGCTTCGCAAAACCCGGGGACTGCTCAGCGTAGTCCGGTTGAAGTTATGCCGGTGGATCATATGGAGATAGACGAGGACGTGTTCCCCGTGCGGCCAATACCGGCTTGGGCACTGCCTATATTTCAATTCCTGAAAGATGGAACGTTACCCACTGAGGAGGTGTTGTCCAGGCAAACACAGAGGATAGCAAAGGCTTACACGATCATCAATTCCGAGTTATACAAAAGAAGTGTGACCAATGTCCTCCAGCGGTGTGTTGACCCGGACGAAGGGCTTCAAATCATCCGAGATATACATCAGGGGGAGTGCGGGCATCACGCCTCATCCCGAGCCTTGCTAGCGAAAGCTTTCTGACACGGATTCTACCGGCCAAACGCCTTAGAGCAAGCAGAAGATCTGGTGAAAAAATGTAATGGTTGTCAGAGGTACGCCACAAAGACGCATATGCCAATGTCGGAACTCAAGACCATCCCAATCACTTAGCCATTTGCCGTATGGTGCCTGGATATGGTGGGCCCGTTCAAACCAGCAAGAGGAAACATGACTCACATTTTGGTAATGGTGGACAAGTTTACAAAGTGGATCGAGGTAAAGCCTATAAGAAAATGTGATGGAGCTACGGCCGTAACTTTTCTCAAAGATATCATCTTGAGGTACGGTTATCCTCACAGTATCATAACTGATAATGGCACAAATTTTGCGGAAGCAGCATTTGCTCGTTTCTGCCGGGATAAGAGGATCCGACTTGACGTAGCTTCGGTAGCCCACCCCGCATCGAACGGGCAAGTGGAAAGATCCAACGGATTAGTATTATCCGAGATAAAACCCCGGCTCATTGAGCCGCTGCAAAGATCAGCGGGGTGCTGGATAGAAGAACTACCAGCGGTACTGTGGAGTTTAAGGACAACTCCGAATCGATCAATAGGCTATACGCCGTTTTTTCTGGTATATGGGGCAGAAGCTGTGTTACCAGCCGACATAGAGCATGATTTGCCTAGAGTCACCCAATACACAGAAGCCGAAGTGCAAGAAGCCCAGCAAAATGATGTTGATCTGCTGGAAGAAGCGAGAGAACTAGCACTGTCTAGATCCACCATATATCAGCAAAATCTCCGACGCTATCATAGCCGGAAAGTGTGCCCCCGAGTCTTTCGGGAAGGCGATCTGGTGCTTTGGTTGGTACAACGTACTACTGGAATGCATAAATTATCCCCCCATGGGAAGGGCCATTCATCGTGAGCAAAGCGTTGCACAATGATTCTTATTATCTTATAGATGCAAAGCCATAGGAAAAGAACAAGGCGGACAGGTCCGGCGAGGAATCTAAGCGTCCATGGAATGTAGCTCTACTTCGTCCTTTCTACACTTAGCAAAGAAGTGTATGTATCCGGGTTATCTCATATGTCGGTATGTATGTCGGCAATGAGTTTATCAATGAAATGTTGGCATATCAAGCAGTAACTCGGGGACTGCCTTAATAATATTTGTTGTCTTTCGTTATTTGTGCGTCGGCTGGAATAAGTTATTCTACTTAGCTCGGATTAGTAGTGTGTGAGCACCAAAAACCCAACTCTTCGACTTGCTGCTGTCCAACAATAATTGGCTTCATGGCAAGCAAGAGAACAAGTTTGGAATTGCGTAGCACATGAAAAACGACTAAGGAAAAGAATTTATTCGAGCCGACGTTTATTTTCCGGACTAATCCCGTATTTATTTTCGAGCTAAGTCTAAAAGTTTCCTAGTATTGTTAAGACAATTTTTTAGGCTCAGATTCGTAAGTTGTAAAACCGAATCAAGGTAGACACGACCCGAGCCAAAAGATTGAACGAACAAGAAAAAGAAACTTGGGGACTACGCCCACGTTAATCCGGCATAAGTACTTAGTAGTAAAATATCACATGTATTTGGAATACAATTCCACCCGGCATACCGGGGATCTCATGAATTTTCAAGTGTTTTTACTTAGGAGCAGCAGGACGGAGTTCGGCATCATCATCGCCCTCTTCGATATCCGAGGCAGTGTCCTCCTCGGATTCACCAGAGTCATCTTCAATGTTCTCAACTTCCTCTTCGCCTACGGCTTCCAGGAAGCTCGGACCCACAGTCCATTCATGAATGGGGGCATACTCAATGAGGCTGTGGGCGCAAGCCTGGTGCCGAGCTACCCACTCCGGGTCATCTGTACATTTGGACCCGGTGCGTAGCCGTGTGAGGAGGCTGAGATCTATCTTTTCGTACCACGTCAAAACATGGTGAAGGACGTTATTGGCAGCAGCGCAGCCAGCGGATTCTCGCCAGAGGTCGAGCTGGGTCTCAATTTCTGAAAGCTTTTCAGCGAGCTGCGTGATTCTCTCCGGAGCGTCATCGGCCGGCCAGAAGGCGTGGAAGATCCGGACTGAAACATCGAGGAGGTCCCGGCCGTAGTTCTTGATAATTTCCACGCGAGATGATAGGCTGACCAACAGGTCCTCCATGTCAAAGGGAATGGGGTCACCCTCAGCAGTGACCGGAGTACCTCTCTCTCGGCGGAAATTGGCAACAGCAGCACGTGCAATGGTAGTACCCTCTGGAAAGTGGCCTGGGAAACAAGGCAAAGGACAAAGTTGAGAAAATAAGACATGAGACGTAACCCGGAGAAGTAAGGCGGATAAAGGAAAAGAAGTTACGAGAGATGTGACTGTGAATCCGGGTCAGCTCCTTGATGCAAGCATCATGCCTTTTCCGAAGCTACTCGAGCTCAGCATTTGCCGACCCAAGTTTGACCTCGGCTTCCTGTAGGAGCTCGCGATCCTTAGCACTTTGGAGTTTGAGGCGCTCACGTTCCTCGGTGAAGTCCTGGCCAACCCTTTTCAGCTCGGTTTGGTGCTGCGCCTTCATTTAGCCATTTCATCTTTGAGCTTGGCTATGTCGTCATCTTTTGTCCGGAGGAGGGCGAGCTCATCATCTTTCTTCTTCAACTCGGCTTGATGCTGTCCTGCTTGTTCGAGAAAATGCAGCATCATGTCAGGCACATGCACACTTTCTTCAAGCAATGTTGAAACCATGTGTTGGCCCGGCAGAGCCGAGTTATGAATATTTGCCGAGCCAAGGGGGTAAAAGGATGAGAAGCACAGTACGAACAGATAAGAAGGACGTACCCTTGATCTGCTCCAAGTTCTTTCGCATTATTTTGTTTTCAGCTTCCACCCCAGCTGCGGGAACCGAACAATCAGATTCATTCGGCAAGTAAAGTGGAAGAGAAATGAGGAAAGGAGTGAGAAAGAAATTTACACCTTTTCTCATACTCAGCGATGAGTGCAGCCTGTTTCGTGCGAAGATTTTATGTGTATCCAACAAGCGCTGGGATTCGGCACTTCGGCGGTTGGTGCTCACCTGAAAAAGATACAGAAACTTAAGTCAGATGTGTGCATGTTGGAAGTGTACTAAGATCCAGGCCAAGTGGAACTTAACCCGGCTCTAGGTGAGTGCATGTTCGAAGTGTACTAAGATCCGGGCCAAGTGGAACTTAACCCGGCTCTAGGTGTGTGCATATTCGAAGTGTACTAAGATCCGGGCCAAGTGGAACTTAACTCGGCTCTAGGTGTGCGCATGTTCGAAGTGTACTAAAATCCAGGCCAAGTGAAACTTAACCCGGCTCTAGGTGAATGCATGTTCGAAGTGTACTAAGATCCGGGCCAAGTGGAACTTAACCTGGCTCTAGGTGTGTGCATATTCGAAGTGTACTAAGATCCGGGCCAAGTGGAACTTAACCCGGCTCTAGGTGTGTGCATGTTCGAAGTGTACTAAGATCCGGGCCAAGTGGAACTTAACCCGGCTCTAGGTGTGTGCATGTTCGAAATTATTATGGAGCTACGTTAATTCTATAAAAAGGATTCGGCCGAGTAACAAGTTACTCCCCCGGAGGCTCGGGGACTAATGGTTATTATCTACAATTTACGAAGGAGAAATGGCGTACCTCCATCATCAGTCCAGCGAGGTTAATGGCCTTGGCGGCGGTATTCACTTGATCAGATTCGTGGATTACCTCGGCCTTGTTCCAGTTCATGACGAACTCCATCAGGCTTGGGGGGTACCGTTCGCCTGAGGGCATATGTGGCGTCACCAAACCCTTAGCGTGTGCTTCCTTCCTCTCCACCAAGGCAAGGGCGGGGCTGGTATGCACAACCAACTGCTGAGACTCAGTTGGCTCGGCAGACGCGACCTTTGCCGCTGGTGTCTTCTTGGGGAGCATGGAATCAAGGGTACGTTGCCCAGGCTCGGTAGTGCTAGGCTTGGTAACGTCTTGAGTCTTCTTACCCTTGGCTTGCTGGGAAGAAGAAGCCGTAGCAGCTCCCCTGCCGAGGTTGGGAGGACTCGGAAGATGCAGAGGAACTAGGCGCTGCTACATTCGTTGCTGGACTTGGTGCCGGCGCTGACGTTTTCGCTACCGGGGTTGGTGCTGCTGACGAGGCTGGAGTTGGTGCTGTTTTGGTTGCTGGTACTAGAACAGATGCTGGAGTCGAAGTAGCTTTAGTGGCTGCTGGTTGTGGCGTCGGCGAGGTAGTGGCTGCCGTCGTTCTGGTTGGGCCAGTTTCCCCCACCCTAGGATGATCCGGAGCGGCCGCAGAGCTTTCCGGAATGGGGCTCAGCGGACGTGACTCGTCGTCACGACGGGGTGACGGGCTGGGCCGGAGAGGCGATGAGATACTGGACCTACTCTGAGGGACCTCCACCGGAGCCCTGTGAGATCAGGTAACGTCAGAAGGAAAGTTACGACGAAGTAAGGAAGAACGAGTTACAGAAGAAGGAAGGACTTACGCATCCGAGGTTTCAGCTCCTCTGGGTTTCTGAGCCCTTCGTGCTGGGGCCTTCTTTCGCCTTTTAACGGGCTCGGAAGGTCCGGAGGAAGAGCTTGCGGAGGCCACACGCTGTTTCTTTCGGCGCCACCAGAACTGGCTCGCCTGTGGCGAGGGGAGGATCCTCGTGGATATGGCCACCGGCGTGAGCTGATGGCGGAAAAGCAAAAGAAAGGGGGACAGCCTCAAACGGTTCAATTATCTCGATATCCGAGTAATCTTCATCATCGGGCCAATCTCTGGCAGAAGAGAAGTTACCCGTGGGTCGTTTCGTGGCGTCAGTCATGGGGAGAAACATCTCTTGGTCCGGCTCCTCCACGTCCGAAGTATCCTGGTCCGATGCCCACTTAAGGGTCGGATCAGTGCTGTCCTCGAGCGTTTGCTGAAGGAATAGCTGAGGAAAAGAGTAAACAGACGAATCAAAATGCAACAATAATAGACAAGTAACTGGTCCGGGGTAAGTTTGCTACATGAAACTTACCATGGGAGGAAGCCGGTCACGGCAGAAATGCTCAATCCCCCAAGTCCAGTCAGAGGAGAAATCCTTCTGAGTGGTGAAAAGAGCCTTAACCCGGCGGAAGATCTCCGTATTGTTCAACTCGAAAGATGAAGTCCGGTTGGGATCGCGGCCGTAGCTCATATGGCACACCTTGTGGGTGCGCTTCTGGAGAGGGGAGATTCGGTTGCGCACGAAAGTGATCATCACATCCTCGTTGCGCAACCCGAGCTCCTTCAGCTCCGCGAACCTCTTACTCACTTGGTTGGCCAGGGCCGTAGGTTTCTTCGGAACGGCGTCCCACAGATCCGGGTTCGGCGGACCCTGGGTATAGGGAAGCAACCGGATCAAATCTTCGGTGCCTGTGTTCCGGACATAAAAGAACGCCCGGGCCCAACCTTTGCAGGATTCTAGCCCTGTGACCTGAGGGAAAACAGAAAACCTCCAGGGTGAGATGGAGGCTGCTCCGAACTGCGTGAGCCGCTTGTCCTCCGGGTCAGTGTGAATGTCGGGGATAACATTGCGGCGAAGGGCGAAAAACCGGATCCACAGCTCCTTTGTGGGCCATAATCCGGCGTAGCCTTCAATCGTAGAGGCGAAAGAAGAGAGGGAAGTAATGGCATTGGCCGGAAGATGGTGCGGCTGGAGATGGTAGGTGTTGAGCCAATCATGGAAGAAATCACTCACCGGGAGTCCGAAGCCCCGCTGAAAATGAGACAGGAACACAACGAACTCCCTAGGGTGGGCAAAGGAGCTAGCTCGGCGGAGGCGAGGCGAGCGGCGACGCCGGCAGGGAGGCGTCTGGTCTGGTAGAGCCAATCCAGATCATCCTGGCAGACCCAGGAGCCGGCCCATGCGCCGCGGTCTGCAAGCGGCAGCGTCCTCCTCCATCTCTTGCTCAGCAATGGCGAGCTCTTCTTCAGTCATCTGCTCCT
>OU342740.1:190923104-190996492 GCA_910589775.1 Avena eriantha | reverse complement strand
CATGCAATGACTCTAGTGTTGGTTAACGATAAGAACACACATGCAATGACTCTAGTGGATCCATATGTGGTTTGTGAAAAGAACGCACATGCAATGACTCTAGTGGATCCATGTGTGGTTTAGGAAAAGAACACACATGGAATGACACTAGCTGTGCTTAATCAAAAGAACACACATGCAATGACTCTAGTGGATCCATATGTGGTTAATGAAAAGAACACACATGCAATGACTCTAGTGGTGGTTTAGGATAAGAACACACATGCAATGACTCTAGTGGATCCATATGTGGTTTGTGAAAAGAACGCACATGCAATGACTCTAGTGGATCCATGTGGTTGAGGAAAAGAACAGACATGCAATGTCTCTAGCTGGGGTTCATGAATAGAACACATATGTAATGACACTGGTGGTTCCATGTGGTTCATGAAAATAACACACATGCAATGACTCTGGTGGATCCTTATTGTGTTTATGAAAACAACACTCATGCAATGACTCTAGTGTTGGTTTAGAATAAGAACACACGTGCAATGAGTCTAGTGGATCCATATGTGGTTTGTGAAAAGAACACACATGCAATGACTCTACTGGATCCATATGTGGTTTGTGAAAAAAATACACACGCAATGACTCTAGTGCTGGTTTAGGATAAGAACACACATGCAATGACTCTAGTGGATCCATATGTGGTTTGTGAAAAGAACACACATGCAATGACTCTAGTGGATCCATGTGTGGTTCATGAAAAGAAAACACATGCAATGACTCTAACTGTGGTTAATTAAAAGAACACACATCCAATGACTCTAGTGGATCCATATGTGGTTAATGAAAAGAACACACATGCAAAGATACTAGTGGATCCATATGTGGTTTGTAAAAAGAACACACATGCAATGACACTGGTGGATCCATGTGGTTCATGATAATAACACACATGCAATAACCCTGGTAGATCAATATGTGGTTTATGAAAAGAACACACATCCAATGACTCTAGTGTTGGTTAACGATAAGAACACACATGCAATGACTCTAGTGGATCCATATGTGGTTTGTGAAAAGAACGCACATGCAATGACTCTAGTGGATCCATGTGTGGTTTAGGAAAAGAACACACATGGAATGACACTAGCTGTGCTTAATCAAAAGAACACACATGCAATGACTCTAGTGGATCCATATGTGGTTAATGAAAAGAACACACATGCAATGACTCTAGTGGTGGTTTAGGATAAGAACACACATGCAATGACTCTAGTGGATCCATATGTGGTTTGTGAAAAGAACGCACATGCAATGACTCTAGTGGATCTATATGTGGTTTGTGAAAAGAACACACATGCAATGACACTAGTGGATCCATGTGGTTCGTGATAATAACACACAATGAATCTAGTGGATCCATGTGCGGTTCATGAAAAGAACACAGATGCAATGACTCTAGTGCTAGTTTCGGATAAGAACACACATGCAATGACTCTAGTGTATCCATATGGGATTTGTGAAAAGAACGCACATGCAATGAATCTAGCTATGGTTAATTGAAATAACACACATGCAATGACTATAGTGGATCCATATGTGGTTTATGAAAAGAACACACATGCAATGACACTGGTGGATCCATATGTGCTTTGTGAAAAGAACACACATGCAATGACACTAGTGGATCCATGTGGTTCATGATAATAATAATACACATGCAATAACCCTGGTAGATCAATATGTGGTTTCTGAAAAGAACACACATCCAATGACTCTAGTGTTGGTTAACGATAAGAACACACATGCAATGACTCTAGTGGATCCATATGTGGTTTGTGAAAAGAACGCACATGCAATGACTCTAGTGGATCCATGTGTGGTTTAGGAAAAGAACACACATGGAATGACACTAGCTGTGCTTAATCAAAAGAACACACATGCAATGACTCTAGTGGATCCATATGTGGTTAATGAAAAGAACACACATGCAATGACTCTAGTGGTGGTTTAGGATAAGAACACACATGCAATGACTCTAGTGGATCCATATGTGGTTTGTGAAAAGAACGCACATGCAATGACTCTAGTGGATCCATGTGGTTGAGGAAAAGAACAGACATGCAATGTCTCTAGCTGGGGTTCATGAATAGAACACATATGTAATGACACTGGTGGTTCCATGTGGTTCATGAAAATAACACACATGCAATGACTCTGGTGGATCCTTATTGTGTTTATGAAAACAACACTCATGCAATGACTCTAGTGTTGGTTTAGAATAAGAACACACGTGCAATGAGTCTAGTGGATCCATATGTGGTTTGTGAAAAGAACACACATGCAATGACTCTACTGGATCCATATGTGGTTTGTGAAAAAAATACACACGCAATGACTCTAGTGCTGGTTTAGGATAAGAACACACATGCAATGACTCTAGTGGATCCATATGTGGTTTGTGAAAAGAACACACATGCAATGACTCTAGTGGATCCATGTGTGGTTCATGAAAAGAAAACACATGCAATGACTCTAACTGTGGTTAATTAAAAGAACACACATCCAATGACTCTAGTGGATCCATATGTGGTTAATGAAAAGAACACACATGCAAAGATACTAGTGGATCCATATGTGGTTTGTAAAAAGAACACACATGCAATGACACTGGTGGATCCATGTGGTTCATGATAATAACACACATGCAATAACCCTGGTAGATCAATATGTGGTTTATGAAAAGAACACACATCCAATGACTCTAGTGTTGGTTAACGATAAGAACACACATGCAATGACTCTAGTGGATCCATATGTGGTTTGTGAAAAGAACGCACATGCAATGACTCTAGTGGATCCATGTGTGGTTTAGGAAAAGAACACACATGGAATGACACTAGCTGTGCTTAATCAAAAGAACACACATGCAATGACTCTAGTGGATCCATATGTGGTTAATGAAAAGAACACACATGCAATGACTCTAGTGGTGGTTTAGGATAAGAACACACATGCAATGACTCTAGTGGATCCATATGTGGTTTGTGAAAAGAACGCACATGCAATGACTCTAGTGGATCCATGTGGTTGAGGAAAAGAACAGACATGCAATGTCTCTAGCTGGGGTTCATGAATAGAACACATATGTAATGACACTGGTGGTTCCATGTGGTTCATGAAAATAACACACATGCAATGACTCTGGTGGATCCTTATTGTGTTTATGAAAACAACACTCATGCAATGACTCTAGTGTTGGTTTAGAATAAGAACACACGTGCAATGAGTCTAGTGGATCCATATGTGGTTTGTGAAAAGAACACACATGCAATGACTCTACTGGATCCATATGTGGTTTGTGAAAAAAATACACACGCAATGACTCTAGTGCTGGTTTAGGATAAGAACACACATGCAATGACTCTAGTGGATCCATATGTGGTTTGTGAAAAGAACACACATGCAATGACTCTAGTGGATCCATGTGTGGTTCATGAAAAGAAAACACATGCAATGACTCTAACTGTGGTTAATTAAAAGAACACACATCCAATGACTCTAGTGGATCCATATGTGGTTAATGAAAAGAACACACATGCAAAGATACTAGTGGATCCATATGTGGTTTGTAAAAAGAACACACATGCAATGACACTGGTGGATCCATGTGGTTCATGATAATAACACACATGCAATAACCCTGGTAGATCAATATGTGGTTTATGAAAAGAACACACATCCAATGACTCTAGTGTTGGTTAACGATAAGAACACACATGCAATGACTCTAGTGGATCCATATGTGGTTTGTGAAAAGAACGCACATGCAATGACTCTAGTGGATCCATGTGTGGTTTAGGAAAAGAACACACATGGAATGACACTAGCTGTGCTTAATCAAAAGAACACACATGCAATGACTCTAGTGGATCCATATGTGGTTAATGAAAAGAACACACATGCAATGACTCTAGTGGTGGTTTAGGATAAGAACACACATGCAATGACTCTAGTGGATCCATATGTGGTTTGTGAAAAGAACGCACATGCAATGACTCTAGTGGATCCATGTGGTTGAGGAAAAGAACAGACATGCAATGTCTCTAGCTGGGGTTCATGAATAGAACACATATGTAATGACACTGGTGGTTCCATGTGGTTCATGAAAATAACACACATGCAATGACTCTGGTGGATCCTTATTGTGTTTATGAAAACAACACTCATGCAATGACTCTAGTGTTGGTTTAGAATAAGAACACACGTGCAATGAGTCTAGTGGATCCATATGTGGTTTGTGAAAAGAACACACATGCAATGACTCTACTGGATCCATATGTGGTTTGTGAAAAAAATACACACGCAATGACTCTAGTGCTGGTTTAGGATAAGAACACACATGCAATGACTCTAGTGGATCCATATGTGGTTTGTGAAAAGAACACACATGCAATGACTCTAGTGGATCCATGTGTGGTTCATGAAAAGAAAACACATGCAATGACTCTAACTGTGGTTAATTAAAAGAACACACATCCAATGACTCTAGTGGATCCATATGTGGTTAATGAAAAGAACACACATGCAAAGATACTAGTGGATCCATATGTGGTTTGTAAAAAGAACACACATGCAATGACACTGGTGGATCCATGTGGTTCATGATAATAACACACATGCAATCACTCTGGTGGATCCATATGTGGTTTATGAAAACAACACACATGCAATGACTCTAGTGCTAGTTAACGATAAGAACACACATGCAATGACTCTAGTGGATCCATATATGGTTTGTGAAAAGAACGCACATGCAATGACTCTAGTGGATACATGTGTGGTTCATGAAAAGAACACACATGCAATGACACTAGTTGTGGTTAATCAAAAGAACACACATGCAATGACTCTAGTGGATCCATACGTGGTTAATTAAGAGAACACACATGCAATGACTCTAGTGGTGGTTTAGGATAAGAACACACATGCAATGACTCTAGTGGATCCATATGTGGTTTGTGAAAAGAACGCACATGCAATGACTCTAGTGGATCCATGTGGTTGAGGAATAGAACAGACATGCAATGTCTCTAGCTGGGGTTCATGAATAGAACACATATGTAATGACACTGGTGGTTCCATGTGGTTCATGAAAATAACACACATGCAATGACTCTGGTGGATCCTTATTGTGTTTATGAAAACAACACTCATGCAATGACTCTAGTGTTGGTTTAGAATAAGAACACACATGCAATGAGTCTAGTGGATCCATATGTGGTTTGTGAAAAGAACACACATGCAATGACTCTACTAGATCCATATGTGGTTTGTGAAAAAAATACACATGCAATGACTCTAGTGCTGGTTTAGGATAAGAACACACATGCAATGACTCTAGTGGATCCATATGTGGTTTGTGAAAAGAACACACATGCAATGACTCTAGTGGATCCATGTGTGGTTCATGAAAAGAAAACACATGCAATGACTCTAACTGTGGTTAATTAAAAGAACACACATCCAATGACTCTAGTGGATCCATATGTGGTTAATGAAAAGAACACACATGCAAAGATACTAGTGGATCCATATGTGGTTTGTAAAAAGAACACACATGCAATGACACTGGTGGATCCATGTGGTTCATGATAATAACACACATGCAATCACTCTGGTGGATCCATATGTGGTTTATGAAAACAGCACACATGCAATGACTCTAGTGCTAGTTAGCGATAAGAACACACATGCAATGACTCTAGTGGATCCATATATGGTTTGTGAAAAGAACGCACATGCAATGACTCTAGTGGATACATGTGTGGTTCATGAAAAGAACACACATGCAATAACACTAGTTGTGGTTAATCAAAAGAACACACATGCAATGACTCTAGTGGATCCATACGTGGTTAATTAAGAGAACACACATGCAATGACACTAGTGGATCCATGTGGTTCGTGATAATAACACACATGCAATGACTTTGGTGGATCCATGTGTGGTTCATGAAAAGAACACACATGCAATGACTCTCGTGTTGGTTGAGGATAAGAACACACATGCAATGACTCTAGTGTTGGTTGAGGATAAGAACACACATGCAATGACTCTAGTGGATCCATATGTGGTTTGTGAAAAGAACATACATGCAATGACTCTATATGTGGTTAATAAAAAGAACACACATGCAATGACACTGGTGGATCCATATGTGCTTTGTGAAAAGAACACACATGCAATGACACTAGTGGATCCATGTGGTTCATGATAATAATACACATGCAATAACCCTGGTAGATAATTATGTGGGTTATGAAAAGAACACACATGCAATGACTCTAGTGCTGGTTAACGATAAGAACACACACGCAATGAATCTAGTGGATTTCATATGTGGTTTGTGAAAAGAACACACATGCAATGACTCTAGTGGATCCATATGTGGTTTGTGAAAAGCACACATGCAATGACTCTAGTGGATCCATGTGGTTTATGAAAAGAACAGACATGCAATGTCTCTAGTTATGGTTCATGAATAGAACACATATGTAATGACACTTGTGGTTCCATGTGGTTCATGAAAATAACACACACGCAATGACTCTGGTGGATCCATATTGTGTTTATGAAAACAACACACATGCAATGACTTTAGTGTTTATTTTGGATAAGAACACACATGCAATGAGTCTAGTGGATCCATATGTGGTTTGTGAAAAGAACATACATGCAATGACTAGCTATGGTTCATGAAAAGAACACACTTGCAATAACACTGGTGGAAACATGTGGTTCATGAAAAGAACACACACGCAATGACTCTAGTGCTGGTTTAGGATAAGAACACACATGCAATGCCTCTAGTGGATCCATATGTGGTTTGTAAAAAGAACACACATGCAGTGACTCTAGTGGATCCATGTGTGGTTCATGAAAATAACACACATGCAATGACTCTAACTGTGGTTAATTAAAAGAACACACATGCAATGACTCTAGTGGATCCATATGTGGTTAATGAAAAGAACACACATGAAATGACACTAGTAGATCCATATGTGGTTTGTAAAACAAACACACATGCAATGACACTGGTGGATCCATGTGGCTCATGGTAATAACACACGTGCAATGACTCTGGTGGATCCAGGTGTGGTTTATGAAAAGAACACACATGTAATGACTCTAGTGATGGTTATGAATAAGAACACACATGCAATGAATCTAGTGGATCCATGGTTTGTGAAAAGAACTCACATGATGACTCTAGTGGATCCATGTGTGGTTCATGAAAAGAACACACATGCAATGACACTAGCTGTGGTTAATCAAAAGAACACACATGCAATGACTCGAGTGGATCCATATGTGGTTAATGAAAAGAACACACATGCAATGACACTGGTGGATCCATATGTGGTTTGTGAAAAGAACACACATGCAATGACACTAGTGGATCCATGTGGTTCGTGATAATAACACACATGCAATGACTCTAGTGGATCCAGGTGCGGTTCGTGAAAAGAAAACACATGCAATGACTCTAGTGCTAGTTTAGGATAAGAACACACATGCAATGACTCTAGTGGATCCATATGTGGTTTGTGAAAAGAACGCACATGCAATGACTCTAGTGGATCCATGTGGGGTTTATGAAAAGAACACACATGCAATGACACTAGCTGTGCTTAATCAAAAGAACACACATGCAATGGCTCTAGTGGATCCATATGTGGTTAATGAAAAGAACACACATGCAATGACACTAGTGGGTCCATGTGGTTCATGATAATAACACACATGCAATGACTCTGGTGGATCCATGTGTGGTTCATGAAAAGAACACACATGCAATGACTCTAGTGCTTGTTCAGGATAAGAACACACATGCAATGACTCTAGTGGATCCATATGTGGTTTTTGAATAGAACACACTTGCAATGACTCCAGCTATGGTTAATTAAGAGAACACACATGCAATGACTCTAGTGGATCCATATGTGGTTAATGAAAAGAACACAGATGCAATGACACTGGTGTATCCATATGTGCTTTGTGAAAAGAACACACTTGCAATGACACTGATGGATCCACGTGGTTCATGATAATAATACACATGCAATAACCCTGGTAGATCCATATGTGGTTTATGAAAAGAACACACATGCAATGACTCTAATGGTGGTTTAGGATAAGGACACACATGCAATGACTCTAGTGGATCCATATGTGGTATGTGAAATGAACACACATGCAATGACTCTAGTGGATCCATGTGGTTTATGAAAAGAACAGATATGCAATGTCTCTAGCTATGGTTCATGAATAGAACACATATGTAATGACACTGGTGGTTGCATGTGGTTCATGAAAATAACACACATGCAATGACTCTTGTGGATCCATATTGTGTTTGTGAAAACAACACACATGCAATGACTTTAGTGTTGGTTTAGGATAAGAACACACATGCAATGAGTCTAGTGGATCCATATGTGGTTTGTGAAAAGAACAGACATGCAATGACTCTAGCTATGGTTCATGAAATGAACACACTTGCAATAACACTGGTGGAAACATGTGGTTCATGAAAAGAACACACATGCAATGACTCTAGTGCTGGTTTAGGATAAGAACACACATGCAATGACTCTAGTGGATCCATATGTGGTTTGTGAAAAGAACGCACATGCAATGACTCTAGTGGATCCATGTGTGGTTTAGGAAAAGAACACACATGGAATGACACTAGCTGTGCTTAATCAAAAGAACACACATGCAATGACTCTAGTGGATCCATATGTGGTTAATGAAAAGAACACACATGCAATGACACTAATAGATCCATATGTGGTTTGTAAAAAGAACACACATGCATTGACACTGGTGGATCCATGTGGTTCATGGTAATAACACACGTGCAATGACTCTGGTGGATCCAGATGTGGTTTATGAAAAGAACACACATGTAATGACTCTAGTGATGGTTATGAATAAGAACACACATGCAATGAATCTAGTGGATCCATATGTGGTTTGTGAAAAGAACGCACATGAAATAACTCTAGTGGATCTATATGTGGTTTGTGAAAAGAACACACATGCAATGACACTAGTGGATCCATGTGGTTCGTGATAATAACACACAATGACTCTAGTGGATCCATCTGCGGTTCATGAAAAGAACACAGATGCAATGACTCTAGTGCTAGTTTCGGATAAGAACACACATGCAATGACTCTAGTGTATCCATATGGGATTTGTGAAAAGAACGCACATGCAATGAATCTAGCTATGGTTAATTGAAATAACACACATGCAATGACTATAGTGGATCCATATGTGGTTTATGAAAAGAACACACATGCAATGACACTGGTGGATCCATATGTGCTTTGTGAAAAGAACACACATGCAATGACACTAGTGGATCCATGTGGTTCATGATAATAATAATACACATGCAATAACCCTGGTAGATCAATATGTGGTTTATGAAAAGAACACACATCCAATGACTCTAGTGTTGGTTAACGATAAGAACACACATGCAATGACTCTAGTGGATCCATATGTGGTTTGTGAAAAGAACGCACATGCAATGACTCTAGTGGATCCATGTGTGGTTTAGGAAAAGAACACACATGGAATGACACTAGCTGTGCTTAATCAAAAGAACACACATGCAATGACTCTAGTGGATCCATATGTGGTTAATGAAAAGAACACACATGCAATGACTCTAGTGGTGGTTTAGGATAAGAATACACATGCAATGACTCTAGTGGATCCATATGTGGTTTGTGAAAAGAACGCACATGCAATGACTCTAGTGGATCCATGTGGTTGAGGAAAAGAACAGACATGCAATGTCTCTAGCTGGGGTTCATGAATAGAACACATATGTAATGACACTGGTGGTTCCATGTGGTTCATGAAAATAACACACATGCAATGACTCTGGTGGATCCTTATTGTGTTTATGAAAACAACACTCATGCAATGACTCTAGTGTTGGTTTAGAATAAGAACACACGTGCAATGAGTCTAGTGGATCCATATGTGGTTTGTGAAAAGAACACACATGCAATGACTCTACTGGATCCATATGTGGTTTGTGAAAAAAATACACACGCAATGACTCTAGTGCTGGTTTAGGATAAGAACACACATGCAATGACTCTAGTGGATCCATATGTGGTTTGTGAAAAGAACACACATGCAATGACTCTAGTGGATCCATGTGTGGTTCATGAAAAGAAAACACATGCAATGACTCTAACTGTGGGTAATTAAAAGAACACACATCCAATGACTCTAGTGGATCCATATGTGGTTAATGAAAAGAACACACATGCAAAGATACTAGTGGATCCATATGTGGTTTGTAAAAAGAACACACATGCAATGACACTGGTGGATCCATGTGGTTCATGATAATAACACACATGCAATCACTCTGGTGGATCCATATGTGGTTTATGAAAACAACACACATGCAATGACTCTAGTGCTAGTTAACGATAAGAACACACATGCAATGACTCTAGTGGATCCATATATGGTTTGTGAAAAGAACGCACATGCAATGACTCTAGTGGATACATGTGTGGTTCATGAAAAGAACACACATGCAATGACACTAGTTGTGGTTAATCAAAATAAGACACATGCAATGACTCTAGTGGATCCATACGTGGTTAATTAAGAGAACACACATGCAATGACTCTAGTGGTGGTTTAGGATAAGAACACACATGCAATGACTCTAGTGGATCCATATGTGGTTTGTGAAAAGAACGCACATGCAATGACTCTAGTGGCTCCATGTGGTTGAGGAATAGAACAGACATGCAATGTCTCTAGCTGGGGTTCATGAATAGAACACATATGTAATGACACTGGTGGTTCCATGTGGTTCATGAAAATAACACACATGCAATGACTCTGGTGGATCCTTATTGTGTTTATGAAAACAACACTCATGCAATGACTCTAGTGTTGGTTTAGAATAAGAACACACATGCAATGAGTCTAGTGGATCCATATGTGGTTTGTGAAAAGAACACACATGCAATGACTCTACTGGAACCATATGTGGTTTGTGAAAAAAATACACATGCAATGACTCTAGTGCTGGTTTAGGATAAGAACACACATGCAATGACTCTAGTGGATCCATATGTGGTTTGTGAAAAGAACACACATGCAATGACTCTAGTGGATCCATGTGTGGTTCATGAAAAGAAAACACATGCAATGACTCTAACTGTGGTTAATTAAAAGAACACACATCCAATGACTCTAGTGGATCCATATGTGGTTAATGAAAAGAACACACATGCAAAGATACTAGTGGATCCATATGTGGTTTGTAAAAAGAACACACATGCAATGACACTGGTGGATCCATGTGGTTCATGATAATAACACACATGCAATCACTCTGGTGGATCCATATGTGGTTTATGAAAACAGCACACATGCAATGACTCTAGTGCTAGTTAACGATAAGAACACACATGCAATGACTCTAGTGGATCCATATATGGTTTGTGAAAAGAACGCACATGCAATGACTCTAGTGGATACATGTGTGGTTCATGAAAAGAACACACATGCAATGACACTAGTTGTGGTTAATCAAAAGAACACACATGCAATGACTCTAGTGGATCCATACGTGTTTAATTAAGAGAACACACATGCAATGACACTGGTGGATCCATGTGGTTCGTGATAATAACACACATGCAATGACTTTGGTGGATCCATGTGTGGTTCATGAAAAGAACACACATGCAATGACTCTCGTGTTGGTTGAGGATAAGAACACACATGCAATGACTCTAGTGTTGGTTGAGGATAAGAACACACATGCAATGACTCTAGTGGATCCATATGTGGTTTGTGAAAAGAACATACATGCAATGACTCTATATGTGGTTAATAAAAAGAACACACATGCAATGACACTGGTGGATCCATATGTGCTTTGTGAAAAGAACACACATGCAATGACACTAGTGGATCCATGTGGTTCATGATAATAATACACATGCAATAACCCTGGTAGATAATTATGTGGGTTATGAAAAGAACACACATGCAATGACTCTAGTGCTGGTTAACGATAAGAACACACACGCAATGAATCTAGTGGATTTCATATGTGGTTTGTGAAAAGAACACACATGCAATGACTCTAGTGGATCCATGTGGTTTATGAAAAGAACAGCCATGGAATGTCTCTAGCTGTGGTTCATGCAAAGAACACATATGCAATGACACTAGTGGATCCATATGTGGTTAATGAAAAGAACACACATGCAATGACTCTAGCTGCGGTTAATCAAAAGAACACACATGCAATGACTCTAGTGGATCCATATGTGGTTAATTAAAAGAACACACATGCAATGACACTAGTGGATCCATATGTGGTTTGTGAAAAGAACACACATGCAATGACACTAGTGGATCCATGTGGTTCGTGATAATAACACACATGCAATGACTCTGGTGGATCCATGTGTGGTTCATGAACAGAACACACATGCAATGACTCTAGTGCTGGTTTAGGATAAGAACATACATGCAATGACTCTAGTGGATCCATATGTGGTTAATGAAAAGAACACACATGTAATGACACTGGTGGATCCATATGTGCTTTGTGAAAAGAACACACATGCAATGACATTGGTGGATCCATGTGTTTCATGATAATAATACACATGCAAAAATCCTGGTAGATACATATGTGGTTTATGAAAAGAACACACATGCAATGACTCTAGTGTTGGTTAATTTTAAGAACGCACATGCAATGAATCTATTGGATCCATATGTGGTTTGTGAAAAGAACGCACATGCAATGACTCTAGTGGATCCATGTGTGGTTTATGAAAAGAACATACATGCAATGTCTCTAGCTGTGGTTCATGCAAAGAACACACATGCAATGACACTGGTGGATCCAAGTGGTTCATGAAAATAAGACACATGCAATGACTCCGGTGGATCCATATGTGGTTTATGAAAAGAACACACATGCACTGAGTCTAGTGTTGGTTTAGGATAAGAACATACATGCAATGACTCTAGTGGATCCATATGTGGTTTGTGAAAAGATCACACATGCAATGACTCTAGTGGATCCATATGTGGTTTGTGAAAAGAATAGACATGCAATGATTCTAGTTGTGGTTCATGAAAAGAACACACATTCAATGAGACTAGGGGATCCATGTGGTTCATGAAAAGAACACACATGCAATGACTCTAGTGCTGGTTTAGGATAAGAACACACATGCAATGACTCTAGTGGGTCCATATGTGGTTTGTGAAAAGAACACACAGGCAATGACTCTAGTGGATCCATGTATGGTTCATGAAAAGAACACACATGCAATGACTCTAACCGTGGTTAATTAAAAGAACACACATGGAATGACTCTAGTGGATCCATATGTGGTTAATGAAAAGAACACACGTGTAATATCACTAGTGGATCCATATGTGGTTTGTCAAAAGAACACACATGCAATGACACTAGTGGATCCATGTGGTTCATGATAATAACACACATGCAATGACTCTAGTGGATCCATATTAGGTTTAGGATAAGAACACACATGAAATGACTCTAGTGGATCCATATGTGCACTATAGCATATTATGCATGTAGAGACGCTAAATTCAAAGGCTAGAGGCACAATATTTCATCTCTAGTGGATTGTAGACTCACTTTCATAAAGCGTCGTTGGAGCGTCTCCTTATGCACCGTCTCAAATGATACAGAGATGTTTGCAAAGCGTGTCTACATATATAGACGAAGCTTCAAAAGGATGTTCGAAAGCGTGCCTACACATGTAAAGACGATTTAATAGACACGCAATATTTGCGTCGCAACAAAGGGTAGAGGTGTTTTTTTGGTGGACATATTGATATACATGAATTCATACATATTACGTATATGTGAAGTTGATGCATCATATACACATTATATATACGTATTATGAATGGCATTTCAGTTGTCCTTTTGATAGAACATCTCCATACTGGGATAATTTATTTTACTTCAGAAATTCAAGTGTAAAATGCTTGTTATATATATATTAGGTGCATGCACCTACTTATTATACAAGGCAGGGCCGTTATATGTAGCAAACAATAGGAATTGTCGAGGAAATCGAATAACTACAATAATATAAAATGAAAATTGGAACCAAATATATTGATAAGTTGCAAGTACATCGGGAAGACATTGAATAGGAAAAAATCATAAAATATCCTCCATATGATCATTTATCTTTATAAGCTGATAGTAAATCCCACCACATTTTTTTCTAGAGAGAAACCAACTTTCTATATCCTCCATCTTTATCCAATTCAATCTCTTTTAGCTCCACAAATAACCTGAAAAGTAATAACTCACGTAGAAGGTGAGAAATTCCAAGTCTCTGTTGTTAAAAAAGGATTCATTAGCATTTCAAAATCTGTATCTTTATAATGAGAATTATTCGAAAAGAGTGCCAAAAAATATTCCCGTGACTGGCTAAATGCACTTGTACCGCCTCAGTTCAAGTCTCGTTTATGAAAGACAGTGGACATTCCTTTCGCATGAAGTGGTCTAACAAAGCATGACATGAACACTAACTAAACTAAGACAGTGCAGATCTCTCATGCATAAAGGCTCAATTTCAAGATGAAAAAAAGTAGGACAGAGACTAACAAGAAGAAAAGAAAATTATAATGAAAACTCGCATAGCTTATCCATATCAGATCTGACACCATGTTTGTTTAAGATTTTCTTCAAGATTGTGAGTACTTGGCTAACCATGCTTGTACTAACAATACACAAAGTCTGCTCTGTGTTGATCAACCTCAGCATATTCACGTGCTTCTCATATGCCTAAATTTAATTAAAAGCATAGGTTTCTATCCTTAACAAAGTTGGATACAAGTATTAAAAAAAGTATCTGCATATTGCCCTAGTCTCCCCCAAAGAAGAAAAAACAAAAGAATGTAACATACTATGTTGTATGTGTCTGGTTTGAGCTAGATTTCTTCCTTTTGACCTACAAAGCACAAAGTTTATAAAAATTAGCAAGTACCAAAAGTGGAATAAATGCTTAGACATATTAAATGTACTTACAATGAACTTAGGCCAAGAAATCACTTTAGCATGTTTGATAATTATAAGAACTCAAAAATATTCATCTCCAAGCATGTTCATCCAACCACAGATGTTTTATCTTGACTCATGAATGTTCTTATGCCCGCAACATTATTTTAGTTTCTCAGGTTTGCCAAAAATAAATAGACTTCAAATTTATGTTATAACCTGAAGAAATACAATATATAAAAAATGGCATTATTACTTGTATGAAACAACAAACCCACATTAGTTTGGATTTTTTGTTTGCATATACCTTGCTGGTAGATTCTTATGGTGCTAAGATGATACATCACAACCTTGATCAGCTTCAGTGGAGTTCTCAGTATTTGCTTTCTGCAGCCAAAATCATGAGCTATACATAACAAATAAAAAATTCGATATGAGGTGATGACCGAGCGGAAGTTCTTTTCCACCATAAGAATTATGCATGGACGCCCTAAAGATGAATTGGCATAATTCTCTTTTGCTATAATTTCGGGAAGCAGTTGCTGCAATTGTAAATGAACAAAGATAATCAGTAATATTATTTGTAAAAAGCAAAACAAACCACATTGATTCCAAATGCACATTCATGGTAGCATATACCTGCTTAGTAAACTTATCATGCAACAATTCCTGCTTACAACAAGGATAATTTAAAGAATGCAAGATCTTTGAATAACGAATTCGTATAATTTGTTGACTGAATCGACTCCTTTGGTTTTAATACAGGCCTAAGATGAATGAAATAAACAAGCATTCCTAATAACTAGGTGCTCTTGCATGGTCAGACAACTAGTAGGTGTTAATGCGTAGAGCCCATGATTCAAGAACGAGCAAGAAATAATGTGCGTTGCCACTCATCAATTTCCTAGTCTTCCCATCGATCATGTTTTCACACAGCTGTGAGCTGTACAAACAGGATAGGGAAGTATGGCCTGGAAAAGAGAATTAGGATCTTAAGTGATCAGAGCCGATGCATGGATATAGCCGTGTGATGAGGAAAGCAAAAAATTTAATATACTAGCACCTAAATTAATCTGATGGATACATCCGTGTGATGGAAAAGAGTACTAGCACCTAAATTTCCCGATTAGTCTAGGCCATACTAACATATCCCTGAAAAAGATACAGAAGTAGAAAAGATAAGCAACATATTCATAACAAAGAATGACTTTTTCTCATAAAACTGAAAGGGAGGATTCACGAGGAGCAGGAGGCTGCCGACGTTCTGCACGACTGCCGGATATGGATCCACGGGATTCCCTGCACCAAGTACCCACCCGTCACACATGCACGCACCCACCACATCATTCGCGGGCCGCAGCAATGGCAACCTCTTCGCCGCCATCCGCGATGGCATTGGCGGCGCCACCTTCACTAGTCGGCCCTGGATTGACTTAATAGTGGAAAATAGAGCATATGAACGAGATCGATTTGAGGGAGAACAAACCTAGGTGGAGGCACACGGCCTCAGATCAGATCTTGGTGAGCAGTTGTGTTGGGGATATACTTTTCGGATATCCTCACAGTTCCTCACTGATCAGGGTGGTCCACTTCGGGTTAGAGCTTTGCTTCACGGGCGGCCCAGTCAGGGAGAGAAGACGGAGTCCAATCAGGCTACGGGAAGGCCCAGAAGACTTACCAACTTAGGCCCATAATGTTACTTGTAGTTCAAGATGTACTCTGTAACCAACTCTTAGTCATAGCCGGATTGATCTCTCCTGTAAACCCTAGGCCGGATATCTATATAAGCCGTCCTAGGGAGAGCCTTTAGGGCACTACCAAATACTTTAGACCCTCAACTCGCACAGGCGATACCCTTGTAACCCATATTCCGGCTCTACCGTATTACTGGATTGCTAGCAGGAGTAGGATTCGTCAAAGCCGGTGTCGTCGGATTGAGGACAAGCACGCCATGTGGGGGTCCTCGAGGCGTGCGAAAGAGAGGGGTGTGAGACGTACGGTACTCCTGGACGGTGAGCACACAAGTTTACCCAGGTTCGAATCCGCCGGCTTTGGACGGATCCTACTCTTGCTAGCAATCCAGTAATACGGCAGAGCCAGAATATGGGTTACAAGGGTATCGCCTGTGTGAGTTGAGATTGTAGACTATCGTGTTGTGCCCTAAAGGCTCTCCCTAGGACGACTTATATAGATATCCGGCCTAGGGTTTACAGGAGAGATCAATCCGGCTACGACTAAGAGTTGGTTACAGAGTACATCTTGAACTACAAGTAACATTATGGGCCTAAGTCGGTAAGTTTTCTGGGCCTTCCCGTAGCCGGATTGGACTCCATCTTCTCCCCTGACTGGGCCGCCCGTGAAGCAAAACTCTAACCCGAAGTGGGCTACCCTGGTCAGTGAGGAACTGTGAGGATACCCGGAAAGTATATCCCCAACAACAGCCCCCGGAGGCCTCCAAGATCTAAAGTCGGATTTTATCATCGTGTAGCTTGATCTTCGGCTTGCAGAATCTTGAAGGGTTCCTGAAACTTCACAACAAAAAATACGATCCGGGTCTTAAAAAATAAGTCGGACCTATCAATTGGTTACTCAGATTTTCCATCTCGATTTTAAACTAAGTCGGAACTTGGTTTCTACGCCACATGACACAAGCATGGTCAAGTCACGTCATCTGACAGGCATGCCATCAGCACGACCGTTGGTGGGTACGTGGTTCGCGGAACCGAGGCGCCGCTTCACTGCGTGCGTGGAGATCGTGGAGACGCAATCATCGTGTGGGTCCTTCCCAGTTCTTTCCACGACGCGTGGCGGTTACACTGTAGCATTTGCATGAATCTTGGCACAGTTAGGTGGATATAAGGGGTTTGGATTTCTCCTTCTCCTTTCCACCAGTCTTTGCCGTTTCCTTTGCTCCCAATCCTCCTACGCGCTCAGAGCTCTCTCGTCCTTCACCCCACAGAACTCCCAGCGCCACCACTTTCAGGTCATCTTCTCACCGGAGAAATGGCTTCATCATCTTCTTCCTCCGGTTTGGCGGCAGCAGCGTCGGCGGTGACGGCGGAAGCAGCAGCGGAGAAGGAAAGCTTCTGAGGAATCTGGATCCCCTGCGCCCTCGACGAGGACGGCCTCATGAACATGGAGAAGGAGGGGCTTCTCGCCGCCGGTGACTGGCGGAGCGGCTTCGGCGAAACCGTCCCCAACCCGTAAGACGGCGAGCGGGTCCACTTCGGCACCCATCTCGACTGAGGTCTGTCTTTTCCTCCCTCAGAGTTCTTCTCCGAGGTGATAGATCATTACGGAGTTCAACTCCACAATCGTCCTCCCAACTCTCTCTTAGAGATGAGTGCGTTTGCATCGCTTTGCGAGGGATTTCTCGGCATTAGGCCGAGTTTTCTTCTCTTCCGGTACTATTTCCATGTCCGGAGAAATTCCATCACTTCCTGTGTTCCTTACATCACCGGCACTATTAGTTTTTCACTTAGACGTGACCGGGCATATCCCAAAATTTCTGCCAGTGAATCGGTCAAACAATGGCCAGCCACTTTTTTCTACCATAGGGATATTCCGGCTCCCGGCAAAGCTACTGCTTTGCCGGCTTTTGTCGACGGAGCCGCCACGGCCCAGCCTTCCTGGGACGAGGCTACTCTGGCTCTCACCGACGATCTGATCCTCGCGAAGAGGCGGATCGAATATTTGATCAAGCACATTGGTCTGAAGGGATCCGACTTGGTCCAGTGCTGGGTCTCATGGCGGATCCAGCCACTTCAGTACCACGGGGACAGACTGATGCACTCCATCACGTCTTCCAAAAAAGACTCCCTCCGCATCAGCCCCAAATCCTACACCACTCAAGGCTACATCAGCCAGATCAAGTGGCTGATCAAGGAGCGGATCGAGAGGAGGATTCCGGAGATTTCTCTCGATATGTACACAACGGAAAACCCCATGGTGCCGGTAAGCTTCCATCAATACACCTTTTATGTGTTTCAATCTCTAAGTTATATACTGCAATGCTGATATGCTTTCTTGTTTTCAGCTTGGTGACCTCCTCGAGTCGAAGCTTGCTCCACTCGAAGGATATCCTGCTGAGTTTTCTCAGGAGACTGAAGTGGTCCCATTGCCGGACCTTGGGCTCAAGAAGCGCAAAGCTCCGACAGTGGCTGTTGGCACAAAGGAAGTGCCTGTTGTGAAGAGGTAACTTTCATTCACAATTTCCGCCTTTGTACCTTTCTCGAATTTCTTTCTGAGATGTAATGTTTCCGACTTTATTACATTCTTAGAGCAAAGCCTCTCATCAAGGGTAAGGGGAAAGGGATTCCTTCGAAGCCCCTGCAACAGACGAAGCTTACCATAGCTTCCCCTACCGTGGTTCCTCCAACTCCTGCCCCTCAACCTTCTGCAACTCCAGCGATTATTCCTTCTCCGGTGGTTGTAGAAGATCCGGCTCCTCCAACAGAGCCTATGATCCTTGGGTCACAATCTGACGTCACCGTGGGTGCGTCAGGTCAAGATAAGGGTGAACCCTCTTCGGGTAATGATCCATCGGCTGAAGTCTTCGTCGACAACCTCATCAGCAATCCGGGACTTGCCAAATTTGGCCTATCTCGGAAATCTGCAGAGGAAATCCAGCGGTTGGCCAGGCAAGTCCTGGACAAAAGCCATCTATCCCCCGAAGAGGAAGCGCAAGAAGCAGAGGACGTCAAGTTCTCCGACCTTCTCTCTCAAGTCCGCCTTCGCGACGAGAGGATTAGGGCTGGCGAGCTTCCAGTAGCCCTAGTGATGCCTCTTACTCTTGCCGAGAAGGTGGCATTTGAAGTAAACACGGGTTTAGATAAACTCACCTGCGAGCAATATGTAAGTTGGAATTCCAACTCTTGTTTTTACATTATGTTATATCATATCCTCTATTCCCCAAGCATGAAGTAGGATATAGAATCCGGGTTTATGCTTTCATTAGGATGCCAAAGAACGAACTAGTGTAGCCCCAAGGCTCATGCTGATATTTAGCAAAAAATATTAGCCTGAGCCTGAAGTAGCTTTCTGACTTTGGGTATTCTAACTTACAGAAAGTATGTTCCTATAACCAGGAATTATTGACCAATGTCTGCAATAAGCGGAGAGATATCAAGGCTCTCCGGCTTAAAAATGCCGAACTCAAAGTAGCCAAGGATGAAGCCGAAGGTAAACATTCTGAGATTCAAACCTTGTCTTTTGCTTTTTGAGTGCCGAGCTTTTTCTGAACTGTTGTTCTTTTTTGACTTACAACGCTGGTTAAACAATCCATCGCTATGATTGAAGAGCCGAGAACCTCAAGACCCTGGTGGTGGAGAACAAGGGACTTCGCCAAGAGCTGGATAAGCTCAAGGCGGATCATGAAAGGAGCATAGCTAAAGTCCTGGAATCCTCCTCCATGACCACTGAAGAGCGTGATCGCAAGATCGCTGCTCAAGATAAAATTATCTCGGACCTCAAGAATGAGCTTGGCAGAGAGAAGGACATCTCCGAGGCACCTCGAGTTGAACTCCAGAGTCTCCGAGAGGAGAAGACCAAGATTGACGACGTCATTCTTGGTACGTTCCATCTGTCTGACTTATCTTTTCTTCGACTTTCATCAATGTCGGATTTTTCTTTACTTGTTTTGTGTATAGGTCCTATGAACTTAACGGACTCTTCCTCCTCCGAGCCCTGCACCCACCGGCTTACCCAAGTCGGTGATCTTCTGCATGACTTCCGCCAGTCTCTTGAGGACATTGGCGAGTCTCTCAGGATTCCGGACACGCCAAGCATGTCGGATTTTCAGGTGCAGGACAAGGCCAAGGAGATGCCACAGCTTGTTCGGGACTTGAACATGTCCTACGCGTGGACTGCTGCGCAAAACGCTCTCACCATGGTCATGAGCCACCATGGAAACATGGAGATATGGCAAGTGACCAGAGGGTACTGCAAGGTAGACGAAGACGGCCAGGAGCAGGACCTTCAAGCCATCATGCACTCCTGCGCTGGATACGGGTGCCATGTAGCTGATCTGACCAGCTACGAGATCCCCTTCTTCACCCGCGTATCTACTCTGCCACCTCCTCCAGAAGGAGCCGAAGAAGTTTCCGACGATGAACGGACCACCTCGGATCCGGACATCTCGGAACGATATCAAGGTGGAGTAACCAGCGAGCCGGCGGCTCCTTCATCTCCTCCTGCATCATAGATCAGAAAACTATGTACTATTCTGGAAAGACATGATGCGTTTTGTAAATATTAAGTACTATTGACTTTTGCTAGTGCTAAGCTTTTTATCTATTCAGCACTTTTGGCTTTTTTTTGTGTGCTTGAAATATTTTCATAAGCACTTGAATTTTTTCGTCTCTACTTATTGTTTAACTGGCTTTCGGCCTCGTCCCTTTCGTTAGCCGGCTAAACCTTTAGCCGAAAACTTTGCCGAGCAACGGAGCTCACTTGCTAAACCAGTTTAAACTCGGAAACAAAGCCGGCTTCCAGTACCAACAATTCACTACTCGGAAAATACCCGCATCCAGCAATCAGACAAATAACCAAATTAAAGACTAGAAATTTTAGACTTATACCCGAAGGTAACAATTTTAGAGTCGGAAACCTAGACCAGAACGAACATGAGCATAAAGTACTTTCAAGGATTCTGGGATTTTCGACTATAACATTATCATTTGGAAATAAGATGGTAAAAACTTCTCAGAAAAACTTCAGGCAACCAAAACTTTTATTTCTCAAAGAACATGTACATATATATGATTAAAAAGAAGGATAAACTAAGAATAAAAGGGACGTAGCTGAGCAATATTCCACGGTCTGTCTAACTCACCCAGATTTGTACTGCCTCCAGCTCTCTTTCTCTTCTTAGTAGCAGGTCTTTCTTTGACTGGCCTCATGTCAGTTAAGTAGTACGATCCATTGTGCAATACTCGACTAACTAAAAAGGGCCCTTCCCATACTGGGGAACGTTTGTGCTTTCTTTATTGCACAAGCCGGAGAACCAAATCACCTTTATTGAAAGATCTATTTCGGACTCTCTGACTATGATACTTGCGTAACTTCTGCTGATAGGCTGTAGATCTCATTTCAGCAACGACGCTAACTTCTTCGACTAAGTCGAGATCATTTTGTCGAGAAATCTCGGCATCCTCTTCGATATACAGGGCCACTCTAGGAGAAGTATGAATTAAATCACTAGGGAGAATTGCTTCTGCGCCATAGACCAAGAAGAAAGGCGTGTATCCTATTGACCTGTTCGGAGTTGTTCGTAAACTCCAAATTAAAGAGGGTAATTCCTCAGCCTAAGCACCCGCAGCACGTCGCAGTGGTGCTTTGAGTCTCGGTTTCAAGCCTTGCAAGATTAAACCATTATCTCTTTCGACTTGTCCTTTAGCCTGTGGATGTGCGACTGACGCAATGTCAAGCCAGATAATTTGCTCGTCGCAGAATTAAGCCAATTCTCCCATAGAGACATTACTCCCGTTGTCCGTGATAATGCTATGCGGATAACCATACCGGATTATAACATCCTCGACAAATCTTTTGGCTATTGCTCCATCACAACTATTGACAAGTTTAGCCTCAATCCATTTGGTGAATTTATCCACCATCACTAAGACGTGAGTAAATCCACTTGGAGCTCGTTTAAATGGTCCTACCATATTAAGCCCCCAGACCGTAAAGGGCCATGTTATAGGTATTGTTCGCAGCTGATCAGCCGGAACATGAGCTTGCTTGGCGTACTTTTGGCAGCCTTTGCATGTCTTGACTAATCGTTCGGCATCTGCCTGAGCTGTAAGCCATAAAAATCTGTGTCTAAAAGCTTTTGCCACTAAACATTTGGTTGCAGCATGGTGACCACACTCGCCTGCGTGGATTTCCCTTAAGATTTCCACTCCTTCTTCCGGAGATACACAACGCTGAAAGACCCATGAAACACTCCTTTTATGGAGCTCACCTTTAACAATAGTATATGCTTTTTCTTGTCGGATGATCTGCCGGCTCAGCACCAGTCTTCGGGTAATTTGCCATCTACCAAATAATCGAGGTAGGGTTGAGTCCAGCTGGGAATTACAGCCAGAACTGCTATGAAAGGTGAGTCGGATTTGGTCGGATATTCCTCATCTACTCCCTTTATCGAGGTGACATTGAGGTGCTCTAAGAAAGTGCCATCCGGGACCTCTTTCCGCGCAGAGCCTATGCGAGATATTGCATATGCTTCCTCATTTTCTGCTCGAGGGATGTGTTGAACTTCAAACCCTTCGAACGATTTAGATAGATCATCCACGACAGCTTTATATGCTGCCATGTGTTTATTTGCATTACAAATATCCGAGACTTGCTAAGCAACAAGATCCGAATCTCCGTAACACATCAAACGTCGGATGCCAATATCCTTAGCAATCTGGATTCCATGCAACAGTGCTTCATACTCGGCAATGTTGTTTGTCGCTGTGAAGTGGATCTGCAACACATATAAAAGTTTATCTCCTTGGGGTGATTTGAGCACCACGCCAGCCCCCGAGCCCCCTCGAGCCTTAGACCCATCGAAAAAGAGGGTCCAATATTCCAACTCAGGGAGGTTCATGTTCTCCTTTGTCTCTGTCCAATCAGCGACAAAGTCAGCAAGGATCTAGGATTTGATTGCTGTCCGAGGTTTATACTCAATGTCGAAAGCTGAGAGCTCTATTCCCCATTTGGCGACGCGTCCTGTGGCGTTGCTATTGTTGATTATGTCTCCCATGGGAGCTTTGCTCACCATGGTAATTGGATGCTCCTGAAAATAGTGTCGTAACTTATGAGATGCTAGAAAAACACTGTAAGCCAACTTTTGATAATGCGGATACCGCTGTTTGGATTCTGTCAAGACCTCATAGACAAAGTATGTCGGACACTGCACGAGGTGTTCCTGATTTTCCTCTGGTCTCTCCACCACCATGACGATACTGACAACTTTATTTGTCGCAGCAATGTAAAGCAACATCGGTTCCTGAGGTTCCGGCGCTGCAAGGATAGGAGCAGATGAGAGTACTCTTTTCAGATCTAGTAATGCGGCTTCAGCTTCGTCAGTCCAGACAAAATCCTTGGTCTTTTTCAGGAGTTTATACAATGGTGCGGCTCTTTCACCAAGACAGCTTACAAATCGACTGACTGCACCAATGCAACCAGTTAATCTTTGTACGTCCTTCAGGCGAGTTGGCCTGGAAATATTGAGTATAGCCTTTATTTTGTCTCGGTTCACCTCTATGCCTCTTTGAGACACGATGAAACCTAACAATTTTCTGGCTGGTATTCCAAAGAAGCATTTCTTCGGGTTAAGCATGATGTTGTATTTTCGTAGATTGGCGAACGTGTCCTCTAAGTCGGAAATCAACGTTTCCTTCTTTTTGGAGAAGACCGCGATATCATCCACGTATGCATGTACATTGCGTCCGAGTTGGTCATGGAGGCAACGCTGCATCGTGCACTGGTACGTAGCTCCTGCGTTCTTCAGCCCAAAGGGCATCGTAACAAAACAGAAGGTTCCGAAGGGGGTTATGAATGAAGTTTTGACTTTGTCAGATTCCTTCATCCGGATTTGGTGATAACCGGAATATGCGTCGAGAAAACAGAGGAGTTCCGAGCCTGCCGTAGAATTGATAACTTGATCAATTCTAGGCAGAGCAAACGGATCTTTTGGACAAGCCTTGTTCAAGGCAGTATAATCAACACACATCCTTAAATCAGTGGTGTCCTTTTTAGGGACCATTACAGGATTGGCCTTGTCACCTCCTTCTTTGTTGCGAGCATCTCGGACGGATCTATGCTCTTCTTGATCTCCTGGTACTCCTGGGCGTGCAGCACGGCTTCTGCAAAGGCCGCATTTCCATCTTCACACTCTCGCGCTTTCTTCGGGTCTCCCCTGATGGTGATCACGCCGTTGGGACCTGGAATTTTCATCATATTGTATATGTAACACGGACGAGCCATAAAAGCCCAATAAGCCAGACGTCCGAATATAGCGTGGTATGCGGTCTTGAACCGCACCACTTCGAAGGAAAGTGCCTCCGTCCAATAATTCTTTGGAGTTCAAAAAGTAACGTCCAAAGTGATCTCTCCCAGGGAATTATCTTGTCTTCCTGGGACAACTCCATGAAAGATCACAGAGCTATGGTTCAGCTGTGTTTCCGAGATCTTCATCCGGCGTAGCGTTTCGACATAGAGAATATTGATGCTGCTACCACCGTCCATAAGGGTCTTGGAGAAACCATAACCGTCAATAAGTGGATTGACGATTAAGGCGTATTTTCCTCACCTGTGTAGCTTAGGCGGATGATCAGCGCAGTCAAATGTGATTGCCACCTCCGTCCAGTCCAGATATTGAGGGACAGCCGGAACTGTTGCATTGAGCTTGTGGAGAAATTCTTTCTTGACTTTTGCTGGTTGAGATCCGAGGAAGGTGATGCAAGTGTCCTTCTTGGTAGGAAAAGTTTTCTTCCCTTCCGGCTTGGGATTTGAAGCATCAGCTTCCTCCATGTCGGAATCTTCCTTGGTCTCCTTGTCTTTTTCAGGATTTTTCTTTCCCTTCTTCCGCTTAGCTTTGTAGCCCGTGGTATCATCTCTCTTGATGTCGTCATTAAAATGACATTCAACGTTGGTGTGGGACGAGCCCCCATTAGTGTCCAAGTGATGCACACATGGGTTATTGGCAATGTCGGCCCAAGTGTAGGTTTTGACTGGTTGTTGCTCTCCTCTACCATGGACCCTTGATGTCCCACGGCCATGCCCGTGGCCTCCGCCACGTCCTCCAGACCCGGAAACAGTAGTGACCACTGCGGTCTCCGCGTTGGGTTTTTCTTCCGAGGTGTTTTTGTGCTTCTGAGCTTATTGCTTTGTCTTTGCTGACTGAGGTACAGCCAGGACATTGAGTAATCCTTCTGCGTCGTCGTCAGCATCTGCATACTTGCTCGCTGTTTCTATCATCTCTCCCATATCAGTGAAATTGTCACACTTCAAGCGGTGACGCAGTAGACCAATGGGGAGTCCTACGATGAAAGCTTCAATCGCAGTTTGATCGTTTACTCCTTCACAGGAGTTCTTGGTGTCGATCCATCGTCCGAGGTAATCCCGGCAAGTTTCTCCAGCTTTCTGGGTGCAACGCTATAGGTCTCCGACCGAACAGGGCCTCCGATATGTGCCTTCGAAATTCCGAAAGAACACACTTTGCAAGTCATACCAGTTATGGATGGTTTTTGCCGGAAGTTCATTGAGCCATGATCGTGCCGTCTTCCGCAGCATAAGTGGGAGATATCGGGTTGCGACCAGGCTGTTTCCGCCTTTAGCGATGTAGCAAGCTTGGAAAAATTCCTGTAACCAGGTGTCTGGCCGAGCAATGCCGTCATAGGCTTGGATATGTCTTGAGATAGCAAATCATTCCGGGAATTTTTTAGCTCTAATGCATGGGCCGAAGCACTTTGGGCCCACGTACACGTCATCATTTTCATAGCGCCGAGCCTCTATGTTGGAGTTGATCCTATGCCTTGCGTTGTTCGGGGATAGAGATCGTCCCGAGTGTCGGATGTGGCTGCAGTGCCTTGGAGCCGGACTTCGGCTTCTGCCACCACCTCCTCCGCCATGTCGTCCTCCTTGACCTCCTTGGGGGCCGTTATGATAACTGCCTGGTGGAGGGGGTGGGGCAGCTGACTTGTTTCTGGCTGATCGCCGGTCTCCGTCCGGAGTGTCATTATTCCAGTTCTGAGGAGGTTCTTGACTATGACGAGCCCCCTGCCGGCTTGTTCCAGCATGGTTTCCGTCGTTCCTTCGTCCGTCGTTCCCACCATGGTGAGGCTCAGCCGGACGGCTCTCATATCTAGGAGGTGGCATTCTCTAATGATCCTCCTCCCGACGTTTCTCCTTATCTTCTCCCTTTCGATCACTGAATTCTCGTCGGGGAGGATTCCTCAGATTCAGTGCAGCAATCGCGTCTTTTTCTGCCGCTGGGGCGACATTGCTCCAGTTATGTGTAGCTCTGCGATGCTGTGTCGACGATCCGGTTCTTGAATAATTGTCTTCCCTGCGTTCGGGGTGATGGTAATGCGCCCGAACATAATGGGATCTTACGTCTGCCCATGCCGGATCTGTGCGACATTGGTCAGAATCCGAGACCAGTTTTTGACTTCCAGACAGGGCGACCTTCTACTGCTCCAGTCCCTTGTTTAGTAGCTTGATACCCAAACGGATCTCCTCTGGTCCTAGATTAGCCGATAGAATTTCTCGGTCTGCCACGGTATTCTGTACTGGGGTTGGGTATACCCAATCTCCATTGCTGTCTTTCCGTGGCTTCCCCATCTCGTCCCCAAAAAGGACGGCACAGACACGTGGGAATTGGTCATCATTGATGTGACGCTTCCGTGTCTTCTAATGCAACCGAGACATGTATTCCTTGGTTGACATGCGTTTCCTCTCCACCTCGATGTTTTTGGCTTCATCGAGGAGTTGTTGACGACGAGCTTATAGGGCTTGGGCCCTTTTGTCCAGCTCATCTGCAGTAAGTTCTGCAGCTGTAGGGATAGGTCTGGTTAATGCGGCATCGATGAGTTTACGCGCACCTTCTGTGATCACGTGCCCATCCACCGATGCTTCTTTTTTCGGCTCGTCTGGGATAAGTGCTCCATCCGAGTCTTCCTCGTATTCCTCGGCAATCACCTGCTCTGTCAGAGGGTCTTTTGCCGGGGTCTTCTTCTTCTTGTTCTTCTTCTTTGCCTTCTTGGCAGCGCCGTTAGCAAAGACGGCTTTGGGTCCGTTTCCCGGAGTCAAGCTCTGATTGGTACTTTCGGACATCTGGACTTCGGGATTATCTCCGACGTCCATGTCATCATGTGCTTGGGGAGAGTGTTCCCCGGATCCTTCATCCATGGATTCTCCTTCTTCTGTAGCTTTGGAGTTGTACTCCTCTTCATATTCCGCGGAGAACTTTTGAAAAACTGCCAACGTCATAGATTCATCCAAGGATGTGGGAACGTCGGCATTTGTTCCAATTTCCTCCAGCACCGAGTCGGTGTTTTCTCCAGCATCGACAGAGCCGGATCCGGATCCAACATATCCGACGAAGTTGGACGCGTGCTTCCTGAGGTACCTGCGGCTTTCGCGATCAGCCATGTCGAAACTTTCAATGGTTTCGAGGATTGCATCTGCGCTAGCGCCTTGCAGTATCATACGTCTTCGTGTGTAACTGAGGATAGGCATGTCTGTCCCGGCATTGTCAGAGCTAGAATCAGTGTCGTTGATTTGCTCCTCTTGGATTTCGACTTCCACGGGTGGGTCGATCTGGGATCCGGCTTCTCCAGGGAGAACCACTCCAGATTCGACTTGGACCGTGAGGTCTTCTTCAGGCTCAGATTTCTCCACTATCTCCGCAACTGGTGCGGGCTGGGTGGGATTCGGGTTTTCTGAGATCCGGAACTCTGCGGCCTCCGCGAACAAAGGGGACCCAGAAGATTCTTCTGCCTCTATCATAACCAATGGGGTGGGTTGGGCAGGTTCAGCGAAACCGATGTAAACATCGATCTTGCCGAAATACATGATTGTATAGGCAGTCACGGCCTCCCTAGCCGGAATCCAAGTCTCTTCGAGAACGATGAGAGGGACGTCGCTGGCGTAGAGGATGCGACCGACGGCGATGGTCTCGCCGATTTCGATTCTTGCAGATTCCGCTCGGAACGCAGATCCGAAGCTCACTTGCCCCACGGTGGGCGCCAACTATCGTCGGATTGAGGACAAGTACGCCATGAGGGGGTCCTCGAGGCATGCGGAAGAGAGGGGTGTGAGACGTACGGTATTCCGGAATGGTGAGCACACAAATTTACCCAGGTTCGAATCCGCCGGCTTTGGACGGATCCTACTCCTGCTAGCAATCCAGTAATACGGCAGAGCCGGAATATGGGTTACAAGGGTATCGCCTGTGCGAGTTGAGATTGTAGACTATTGTGTTGTGCCCTAAAGGCTCTCCCTAGGACGGCTTATATAGATATCCGGCCTAGGGTTTACAGGAGAGATCAATCCGGTTACGACTAAGAGTTGGTTATAGAGTACATCTTGAACTACAAGTAACATTATGGGCCTAAGTCGGTAAGTCTTCTGGGCCGCCTGCAGCGAGATTGGACTCTGTCTTCTCCCCTGACCGGGTCTGGAGGACGAGGAGGATATGGCGGAGGCCGCGGGCGTGGCCGTGGGACATCAAGGGTCCAAGGTAGAGGAGAGCAGCAACCAGGCAAAACCTACACTTGGGCCGACATTGCCAATAACCCATGTGTGCATCACTTGGACGCCAATGGGGGCTCGTCCCACACCAACACTGAGTGTCGTTTTAACGACGACATCAAGAGAGATTATACCGCGGGCTACAAAGCTAAGTGGAAGAAGGGAAAGAAAAATCCCAAAAACGACAAGGAGACCAAGGAATATTCCGACATGGAGGAAGCCGATGCTTCAAATCCCAAGTCGGAAGGGAAGAAAACTTTTCCCCACCAAGAAAGACATTTACGTCACCTTCCTGGGATCTCAACCAGCAAAGGTCAAGAAAGCAGTTCTCCACGAGCTCAATGCAACAGTTCCGGCTGTGCCTCAGTATCTGGACTGGTCGGAAGTGGCAATCACATTTGACCGCGCTGATCATCCGCCTAAGCTACAGAGTCAAGTAAAATACGCCTTAATCGTCAACCCACTTATTGACGGTCATGTTTTCTCCAAGACCCTCATGGACGGTGGTAGCAGTATCAATATTCTCTATGTCGAAACGCTACACCGGATGAAGATCTTGGAAACACAGCTGAACCATAGCTCTGTGATCTTTCACGGAGTTCTCCCAGGAAGACAAGCTAATTCCCTGGGAGAGATTACTTTGGATGTTACCTTTGGAACACCAAAGAATTATCGGACGGAGGCACTTTCCTTCGAAGTGGTCCCGTTCAAGAGCGCATACCACGCTATATTCGGACGTCTGGCTTACTGGGCTTTTATGGCTCGTCCGTGTTACATTTACAATATGATGAAAATTCCAGGTCCCAACGGCGTGATCACCATCAGGGGAGACCCAAAGAAAGCGCTAGAGTGCGAGGATGGAAATGTCGCCTTTGCCGAAGCCATGCTGCACGCCCAGGAGTACCAGGAGGTCAAGAAGAGCATAGATCCGTCCGAGATGCCCGCGATGAAGAAGGATGTGACAAAGCCAAATCCGGAGTTCAAGGCATTAGAAGAGATGAAGACGACGCCATTGAAGGATGATGACCCCTCCAAGGTGACCCAAATAGGCGTAGGCCTAAGTAGCGCATAGGAAAGCGCGCTCGTCATGTTCCTCCAAGCAAATCAAGATATATTCGCATGGCAGCCATCTGACATGACCGGAGTACCTAGGGAACTTGCCGAGCATGCTCTAAATGTAAACCCGAACGCTAAACCCGTCAAACAGTCCTTATGACGGTTTGGCGATTAAAAGCGTAAGGAAATAGCTAAGGAACTAGCACGGCTCGTGTTAGCCAGATTCATAGAAGAGGTCATCCACACTGAGTGGTCAGCCAATCCTGTAATGCTCCCTAAAAAGCACACCACTGATTTAAGGATGTGTGTTGATTATACTGCCTTGAAGAAGGCTTGTCCAAAAGACCCTTTCGCTCTGCCTAGAATTGACCAAGTCATTGATTCTACGGCAGGCTCGGAACTCCTCTATTTTCTCTACGCATATTCCGGTTATCACCAAATCTAGATGAAGGAATCTGACAAAGTCAAAAATTCATTCATAACCCCCTTCGGAACCTTCTGTTTTGTTACAATGGCCTTTGGGCTGAAGAACGCATGAGCTACGTACCAGCACACGATGCAACGTTGCCTCCATAACCAACTCGGACGCAATGTACATGCATACGTGGATGATATCGTGGTGATGTCCAAAAAGAAGGAAACACTGATTTCCAACTTGGAGGAGACGTTCGCCAATCTACGAAAATACAACATCACGCTTAACTCGAAGAAATGCTTCTTTGGAATACCAGCCAGAAATTTTTTAGGTTTCATCGTGTCTCAAAGAGGCATAGAGGTGAACCGAGACAAAATTAAGGCTATACTCAACATTTTCAAGCCAACTCGCCTGAAGGACGTACAAAGACTAACTGGTTGCATTGCTGCGGTCAGTCTATTTGTAAGCCGGCTTGGTGAAAGAGCCGCACCATTATATAAACTCCTGAAAAAGACCAAGGATTTTGTCTGGATGGATGAAGCTGAAGCTGCACTACAAGATCTGAAAAGAGTACTCTCATCTGCTCCAATCATTGCAGCACCGGAACCTCATGAACCGATGTTGCTTTACATTGCTGCGAGAAATAAGGTTGTCAGTATCGTCATGGTGGTGGAGAGACCAGAGGAAAATCAGGAACACCTGCAGCGTCCGACGTACTTTGTTAGCGAGGTCCTGACAGAATCAAAGCAACGGTATCCGCACTATCAAAAAATGGCTTACGGTGTTTTTCTAGCATCTCGTAAGTTACGACACTATTTTCAGGAGCATCCAATTACCGTGGTGAGCAAAGGTCCCATGAGAGACATAATCATGTGACGCCACAGGACGCGTCGTCAAATGGGGAATAGAGCTCTCAGCTTTCGACATTGAGTATAAACCTCGAACATCAATCAAATCCCAGATCCTTGCTGACTTTGTCACTGATTGGATAGAGACGAAGGAGAACACGGTCCTCCCTGAGTCGGAATATTGGACCCTCTTCTTCGATGGGTCCAAGGATCGAGGGGGCTTGGGGGCTGGCGTGGTGCTCAAATCACCCCAAGGAGATAAACTTTTATACGTGTTGCAGATCCACTTCATAGCGACAAACAACATTGCCGAGTATGAAGCACTGCTGCATGGAATCCAAATTGCTAAGGATATTGGCATCCGACATTTGATGTGTTACGGAGATTCGGATCTTGTTGCTCAGCAAGTGTCGGATATTTGTAATGCAAATAAACACATGGAAGCATATAAAGTTGTCGTGGATGATCTATCTAAATCGTTCGAAGGGTTTGAAGTTCAACACATCCCTCGAGCAGAAAATGAGGAAGCAGATGCACTATCTCGCATAGGCTCTGCACAGAAAGAGGTCCTGGATGGCGCTTTTTTAGAGCACCTCAAAGTCCCCTCGATAAAGGGAGTAGATGAGGAATATCCGACCAAATCCGACTCACCTTTGATAGAAGTTCTGGCTATAATTCCTAGCTGGACTCAACCTTACCTCGATTATTTGGTAGATGGAAAATTACCCGAAGACGAGGTGCTGAGCCTATAGATTATCCGACGAGCAAAAGCCTATACTGTTGTTAAAGGTGAGATCCATAAACGGAGTGTTTCTGGGGTTTTTCAGCGCTGTGTATCTCCGGAAGAAGGAGTGGAAATCTTAAGGGAAATCCACGAAGGCGGGTGTGGTCACCACGCTGCAGCCAAATCGTTAGTGGCTAAAGCTTTAAGACACGGATTTTTCTGGTTACAGCTCAGGCAGATGCCGAATGATTAGTCAAGACGTGCAAAGGTTGCCAAAAGTACGCCAAGCAAGCTCATGTTCCTGCTGATCAACTACGAACAATACCTATAACATGGCCCTTTGCGGTCTGGGGGCTTGATATGGTAGGACCATTTAAATGAGCTCCAAGTGGATTTACTCACCTCTTAGTGATGGTGGATAAATTCACCAAATGGATTGAGGCTAAACCTCTCACTAGTTGTGATGGAGCAACAGCCAAAAGATTTGTCGAGGATGTTATAATCCGGTATGGTTATCCGCATAGCATTATCACGGACAACGGGAGTAACTTCTCTATGGGAGAATTGGCTGAATTCTGTGACGAGCAAAATATCCGGCTTGACATTGCGTCAGTCGCACATCCACAGGCTAACGGACAAGTTGAAAGAGCTAATGGTTTGATCTTACAAGGCCTGAAACCGAGACTCGAAGCATCACTATGACGTGCGGCGGGGGCTTGGGCAAAGGAATTACCCTCTGTAATTTGGAGTTTACGAACAACTCCGAACAGGTCAACAAGATACACACATTTCTTCTTGGTCTATGGCGCAGAAGCAGTTCTTCCTAGTGATTTAATTCATACTTCTCCTAGAGTGGTCGCGTATATCGAAGAGGATGCCGAGATTTCTCGACAAAATGATCTCGACTTAGTCGAAGAAGTTCGTGTCGTTGCTGAAATGAGATCTACAACCTATCAGCAGAAGTTACGGAGGTATCATAGCCAGAGAGTCTGAAACAGATCTTTCAATAAAGGTGATTTGGTTCTCCTGCTTGTGCAACAAAGAAAGCACAAACTTTCCCTAGTATGGGAAGGGCCCTTTTTGGTTAGTCGAGTATTGCACAATGGATCGTACTACTTAACTGACATGAGGACAGTCAAAGAAAGACCTACTACTAAGAAGAGAAAGAGAGCTGGAGGAAGTACAAATCCGGATGAGTTAGACAGACCGTGGAATATTGCTTAGCTACGTCCCTTTTATTCTTAGTTTATCCTTCTTTGTAATCATATATATGTACATGTTCTTTGAGAAATAAAAGTTTTGGTTGCCTCAAGTTTTTCTGAGAAGTTTTTACCATCTTATTTCCAAATGATTATGTTATAGTCGAAAATCCCAGAATGCTTAAAAGTACTTTATGCTCATGTCCGTTCTGGTCTAGATTTCTGATTCTAAAACTGCTACCTTCGGGTATAACTCTAAAATTTCTAGTCTTTACTTTGGTTATTTGTCTGATTGCTGGATGCTGGTATTTTCCGAGTAGTGAATTGTTGGTACTGGAAGCCGGCTTTGTTTCCGAGTTTAAATTGGTTTAGCAAGTGAGCTCCGTTGCTCGGCAAAGTTTCCGGCTGAAGGTTTAGCCGGCTCACGAAAGGGACGAGGCAGAAAGCCAGATAAACGATAAGTAGAGACGAAAAAATTCAAGTGCTTATGAAAATATTTCAAGCACACACAAAAAAAACAAAGCCAAAAGTGCTGAATAGATCACAAGCTTAGCACTAGCAAAATCAATAGTACTTAATATTGACAAACGCATGATGTTCTTTCCGGAATAATACATAAGTTTCTGGTCTATGATGCAGGAGGAGATGAAAGAGCTGCCAGCTCGCTGGTTACTCCGCCTTGATATTGTTCTGAGATGTCCGGATCTGAGGTGGTCCGTTCATCATCGGAAACTTCTTCGGTTTCTTCTGGAGGAGGTGGCGGAGTAGCTACGCGGGTGAAGAAGGGGATCTCGTAGCTGGCCAGATCAGCTAAGTGACACCCATATCCGGTGCAGGAGTGCATGATGGCTTGAAGGTCCTCCTCCTGGCCGTCTTCGTCTACCTTGCAGTACCCTCTGGTCACTTGCCATATCTCCATGTTTCCATGGTGGCTCATGACCATGGTGAGAGCGTTTTGCGCAGCAGTCCGCGCGTAGGACATGTTCCAGTCCCGAACAAGCTGCGACATCTCCTTGGCCTTGTCCCGCACCTGAAAATCCAACATGCTTGGCATGTCCGGAATCCTGAGAGACTCGCCAATGTCCTCAAGGGACTGGCGGAAGTCATGAAGAAAATCACCGACTTGGATAAGCCGGTGGGTGCGGGGCTCGGAGGAGGAAGAGTCCGTCAAGTTCAGAGGACCTATACACAAAACAAGTTAAGAAAAATCTGGCATTGATAGAAGTCGAAGAAAAAGATAAGTCAGGAAGATGGAACATACCGAGAATGACGTCATCAATCTGAAGTTTAGCCCGGAGTGCCTGGGAGATGTCCTTCTCTCTGCCAAGCTCATTTCTGAGGTCCGAGATTACTTTATCTTGAGCAGCGATCTTGCAATCACGCTCTTCAGTGGCCATGGAGGAGGATTCAGGGACTTGAGCTATGCTCCTTTCATGATCTGCCTTGAGCTTATCAAGCTCTTGGTGAAGTCCTTTGTTCTCCACCACCAGGGTCTTGAGGTTCTCGGCCTCTTCGATCATAGCGATAGATTGTTTCACCAGCGCTATAAGTCAAAAAAGAACAATAATTCAGGAAAAATTCGACATTGAAAACACAAAAAGACAAGGTTTGAATCTTAGAATGTTTACCTTCGGCGTCATCCTTGGCTACTTTAAGTTCGGCATTTTTTAGCCAGAGAGCCTTGATCTCTCTCCGCTTATTGCAGACATTGGTCAGTAATTCCTGGTTATAGGAACATACTTTCTGTAAGTCAGAATACCCAAACTCAGAAAGCTACTTAGGACTCGGGCTAATATTTTTTGCTAAATACCAGCACGAGCCTTGGGGGCTACACTAGTTCGTTCTTTGGAATCCTAATGAAAGCATAAACCCAGATTATATATCCTACTTCATGCATGGGGGCTAGAGTATATGATATAACATAACGTAAAAACAAGAGTTGGAATTCCGACTTACATATTGCTCGCGGGTGAGTTTATCTAAACCCGCGTTTACTTCAGATGCCACCTTCTCGGCAAGAGTAAGAGGGATCACTGGGGCTGTTGGAAGCTCACCAGTCCTAATCCTCTCGTCGCGAAGGCATACTTGAGCAAGAAGGTCAGAGAACGTGACGTCCTCTGCTTCTTGCGCTTCTTCTTCGGGGGATAAATGGCTTTTGTCCGGGACAGGCCAAACTTGGTAAGTCCCGGATTGCTGAGGAGGTTTTCGGCGAAGGTTTCAGCCGAGGGATCATTACCCCAAGAGGGTTCACCCTTATCTTGATCTGACGCACCCACGGTGACGTTAGTTTGCGACCCAAGATCGCAGGCTCTGTTGGAGGAGCCGGATCTTCTGCAACCACCAGAGAAGGAATGATCGCCGGAGTTGCAGAAGGTTGAGGGCAGGAGTCGGAGGAGCCACAACAGGGGAAGCTATGGTGAGCTTCGTCTGTCGCAGGGGCTTCGAAGGAATCCCTTTCCCCTTACCCTTGATGAGAGGCTTTGCTCTGAGAATGTAGTAAAGTCGGAAACATTACATCTCAGAAAGAAATTCGAGAAAGGTACAAAGGCGGAAATTGTGAATGAAACTTACCTCTTCACAACAGGAACCTCCTTTGTGCCAACAGCCACTGTCGGAGCTTTGCGCTTCTTGAGCGCAAGGTCCGCCAATGGGACCACTTCTGTCTACTGAGAAAACTCAGGAGGATATCCTTTGAGCGGAGCAAGTTCCGACTCGGGGAGATCAGCAAGCTGAAAACAAGAAAGCATATCAGTATTGAAGTATAATTTGAAGATTGAAACACGTAAAAGGTGTATTGATGGAAGCTTACCGGCACCACGGGGTTTTCTGCCGTGTGCATGTCCAGAGAAATCTCCGGAATTCTCCTCTCGATCCGCTCCTTGATCAGCGACTTGATCTAGCTGATGTAGCCTTGAGTGGTGTAGGCTTTGGGGCTGATGCGGAGGGAGTCTTTTTTGGATGACGTGATGGAGTGCATCAGTCTATCCCCGTGATACTGAAGTGGCTGGATCCGACATGAGACCCAGCACTGGACCAAGTCGGATCCCTTCAGATCCTTGTGTTTGATCAAATATTCGATCCGCCTCTTCGCGAGGATCAGATCATCGGTGAGAGCTGGAGCAGCCTCGTCCCAGGAAGGCTGGGCCGTGGCGGCTCCGTCGACAAAAGCCAGCAAAGCAGTAGCTTTTTCGGGAGCTGGAATATCCCTATGATAGAAAAAAGTGGCTGGCCATTGTTTGACCGAGTCACTGGCTGAAATTTTGGGATATGCCCGGTCACGTCTAAGTGAAAAACTAATAGTGCGATGATGTAAGGAACACCGGCAGTGATGGAATTTCTCCGGACATGAAAGTAGTACCGGAAGAGAAGCAAACTCGGCCTAATGCCGAGAAAGCCCTCGCAAAGCGATGCATACGCGCTCGTCTCTAAGAGAGAGTTGGGAGGCAGATTGTGGAGTTGAACTCCGTAATGATCTATCACCTCGGAGAAGAACTCGGTCGAGATGGGTGCCGAATAGGACCCACTCGCCGTCGCGCGGGTTGGAGACGGTTTTGCCGGAGCCGATCCGCCAGTCGCCGGCGACGAGAAGCCCCTCCTTCTACACGTTCTTGAGGTCCTCCTCGGTGAGGGCGCAGGGGATCCAGATTCCCCGGAAGCTCTCCTTCTCCGCTACTGCTTCCGCTGTCGCCGCCGCCACTGCTGCCGCCAAACCGGAGGAAGAAGATGATGAAGCCATTTCTTCGGTGAGAAGATGACCTGAAAGGGGCGGCGCTAGGAGTTCTGTGGGGGAAGGACGAGGGAGCTCTATGCGCGCAGGAGGATTGGTAGGAAAGGAAACGGCAAAGGACTGGTGGAAGGGAGAAGGAGAAATCCAAACCCCTCCTATCCACATAACTGCACCAAGATTCGTGCAAATGCTACAATGTAACCGCCACGCGTCGTGGAAAGAACTGGGAAGGACCCACGCGATGATTGCGTCTCCTCGATCTCCATGCACGCATTGAAACGGCGCCTCGGTTCTGCAAACCACGGGCCCACCAACGGTCGTGCTGACGGCACGCCTGTCAGATGACGTGACTTGACCATGCTTGTGTCAGGTGGCGTTAAAGATCAAGATCCGGCTTAAGTTTGAAATCAAGCTGGAAAATCCGAGTAACGTGTTGATAGGTCCGACTTGTTTTTTAAGACCCGGATCGTATTTTTTGTTGTGAAGTTTCAGGAACCCTTCAAGATTCTGCAAGCCGAAGATCAAGCTACACAATGATAAAATCTGTCTTTGGATCTTGGAGGCCTCCAGGGGCTACTGTTGGGGATATACTTTCTAGGTATCCTCACAGTTCCTCACTGACCAGGGTGGCCCACTTCGGGTTAGAGCTTTGCTTCACGGGCGGCCCAGTCAGGGAGAGAAGACGGAGTCCCATCCGGCTACGCGAAGGCCTAGAAGACTTACCGACTTAGGCCCATAATGTTACTTGTAGTTCAAGATGTACTCTATAACCAACTCTTAGTCGTAGCCGGATTGATCTCTCCTGTAAACCCTAGGCCGGATATCTATATAAGCCGTCCTAGGGAGAGCCTTTAGGGCACTACCCAATACTTTAGACCCTCAACTCGCACAGGCGATACCCTTGTAACCCATATTCCAGCTCGGCCGTATTACTGGATTGCTAGCAGGAGTAGGATTCGTCCAAAGCCGACGGATGCATGTGGTTCGTGATATAACACACATGCAATGACACTAGTGGATCCATGTGGTTCGTGATATAACACACATGCAATGACTCTGGTGGATCCATGTGTGGTTCATGAACAGAACACACATGCAATGACTGTAGTGCTGAGTTAGGATAAGAACACACATGCAATGACTCTAGTGGATCCATATGTGGTTAATGAAAAGAACACACATGCAATGACGCTGGTGGATCCATAGGTGCTTTGTGAAAAGAACACACATGCAATGACACTGGTGGATCCATGTGTTTCATGATAATAATACACATGCAATAACCCTGGTAGATCCATATGTGGTTTATGAAAAGAACACACATGCAATGACTCTAGTGTTGGTTTAGGATAAGAACACACATGCAATGACAATAGTGGATCCATATGTGGTTTGTGAAAAGAACACACATGCAATGACTCTAGTGGATCCATGTGGTTTATGAAAAGAATAGACATGCAACGTCTCTAGCTGTGGTTCATGCAAAGAACACACATGCAATGACACTGGTGGATCCAAGTGGTTCATGAGAATAACTCACATCCAATGACTCTGGTGGATCCATATGTGGTTTATGAAAAGAACACACATGCACTGACTCTAGTGTTGGTTTTGGATAAGAACACACATGCAATGACTCTGGTGGATCCATATGTGGTTTCTGAAAAGAACACACATGCAATGACTCTAGTGGATCCATATGTGGTTTGTGAAAAGAACATACATGCAATGATTCTAGCTGTGGTTCATGAAAAGAACACACATGCAATGACACTAGTGGATCCATGTGGTTCATGAAAAGAACACACATGCAATGACTCTAGTGCTGGTTTAGGATAAGAACACACATGTAATGACTCTAGTGCTGGTTTAGGATAAGAGCACACATGCAATGACTCTAGTGGGTCCATATGTGGTTTGTGAAAAGAACAAACATGCAATGACTCTAGTGGATCCTCGTATGGTTCATGAAAAGAACAGACATGTACTGACTCTAACTGTGGTTAATTAAAAGAACACACATCCAATGACTCTAGTGGATCCATATGTGGTTAATGAAAAGAACACACATGTAATGTCAATAGTGGATCCATATGTGCTTTGTCAAAAGAACACACATGCAATGAAACTGTTGGATCCATGTGGTTCATGATACTAACACACATGCAATGACTCTAGTGGATCCATATTAGGTTTAGGATAAGAACACACATGCAATGACTCTAGTGGATCCATATGTGGTTTGTGAAAAGAACACACATGCAATGACTCTAGTGGATCCATGTGGTTTATGAAAAGAACAGACATGCAATGACTCTAGCTGTGGTTCATGGAAAGAACACACATGCAATGACTCTAGTGCATCCATATGTTGTTAACGAAAAGAACACAGATACAATGACATTGGTGGATCCATATGTGGTTTGTTAAAAGAACACACATGCAATGACAGTGGTGGATACATGTTCTTTATGAAAAGAACAAACATGCAATGACTCTGATCGATCTATATGTGGTTTGTGAAAAGAATACACATTCAGTGACTCTAGTGGATCCTTATGTGGTTTGTCAATAGAACACGCATGCAATGAATCTAGTGGATCCATATGTGGTTTGTGAAAAAACAGACATGCAATAACTCTAGCTGTATTTCATGAAAAGAATACACATGCAATGACACTGGTGGATCCATGTGGTTCATGAAAATAACACACATGCAATGACTCTAGCTGTGGTTAATTAAAAGAACACACATGCAATGACTCTAGTGGATCCATATGTGGTTAATGAAAAGATCACACATGCAATGACACTAGTGGATCCATGCGGTTCATGATAATAACACACATGCAATAACACTGGTGGATCCATATATGGTTTATGAAAAGAAGACACACGCAATGACTCTATTGCTGGTTTACGATAAGAAACCACATGCAATGACTCTGGTGGATCCATATGTGGTTTCTGAAAAGAACACACATGCAATGACTCTAGTTGATCCATGTGGTTTATGAAAATAACAGACATGTAATGACTTTAGCTGTGGTTCATGAAAATAACACACATGCAATGACACTGGTGGATCCATGTGGTTCATGAAAATAACACACATGCAATGACTCTAGTGGATCCATATATGGTTTATGAAAAGGACACACATGCAATGACTCTAGTGTTGGTTTAGGATAAGAACACACATGCAATTACTCTAGTGGATCCATATGTGGTTTGTGAGAAGAACACACATGCAATGACTCACCTGGATCCATATGTGGTTTGTGAAAACAACAGATATGCAATAACTCTAGATGTGGTTCATGAAAAGAACAGACATGCAATGACACTGGTGGATCCATGTGGTTCATGAAATGAACACACATGCAATGACTCTAGTCCTGGTTTAGGATAAGAACACACATGCAATGACTCTAGTGGATCCATATGTGGTTTGTGAAAAGAACACACATGCAATGACTCTAGTGGATCCATGTGTTGTTCATGAAAACAACACACATGCAATGACTCTAACTGTGGTTAATTAAAAGAACACACATGCAATAACACTAGTGCATCCATATGTGGTTAATGAAAATAACACACATGCAATGACACTTGTGGATCCATATGTGGTTTGTGAAAATAACACACATGTAATGACACTGGTGGATCCATGTGGTTCATGATAATAACACACATGCAATGACTCTAGTGGATCCATATTGGGCTTATGAAAAGAACACACATGCAATGAATCTAGTACTGGTTTAGGATAAGAACACATATGCAATGACTCTAGTGGAGGCATATGTGGTTTGTGAAAATAACACACAGCAATGACTCTAGTGGTTCCATGTGATTTATGAAAAGAACAGACATGCAATGAATCTAGATATGGTTCATGAAATGAACACACATGGATTTACTCTAGTGCATCCATATGTGGTTAATGAAAAGAACACACATTCAATGACACTGGTGGATCCATATGTGGTTTGTGAAAAGAATAGACATTCAATGATAGTGGTGGATCCATGTGGTTTATGAAAAGAACAGACATGCAATGACTCTGGTGATTCTATATGTGGTTTATGAAAAGAATACATATTCAATGACTCTAGTTGTGGTTCATAAAAATAACACACATGCAATGACACTAGTGGATCCATGTGGTTCATGAAAATAACACACATGCAATGACTCTAGTGGATCCATATGTTGTTTGTGAAAAGGACACACATGCAATGACTCTAGTGGATCCATATGTGGTTTGTGAAAAGAAAAGACATGCAATGACTCTAGCTGTGGTTCATGAAAAGAAGACATATGCAATGACTCTGGTGGATCCATGTGTGGTTCATGAAAAGAACACACATGCAATCACTCTAACTGTGGTTAATTAAAAGAAAACACATGCACTGACTCTAATGGATCCATATGTGGTTAATGAAAAGAACACACATGCAATGAGACTCGTGGATCCATATGTGGTTTGTAAAAAGAACACACATGCAATGACACTAGTGGATCCATGTGGTTCATGATAATAACACACATGCAATGACTCTGGTGGATCCATATGTGGTTTATGAAAATAACACGCATGCAATGACTCTAGTGCTAGTTAACGATAAGAACACACATGCAATAACTCTAGTGGATCCATATGTGGTTTGTGAAAAGAACGCACATGCAATGACTGTAGTGGATCCATGTGTGCTTAATGAAAAGAACACACATGCAATGAAACTAGTTGTGGTTAATCAAAAGAACACACATGCAATGAATCTAGTGGATCCATATGTGGTTAATGAAAATAACACACATGCAATGACACTAGTGGATCAATATGTGGTTTGTGAACAGAACACAATGCAATGATACTAGTGGATCCATGTGGTTTGTGATAAGAATACACATGCAATGACTCTGGTGGATCCATGTGTGGTTCATGAACAGAACACACATGCAATGACTCTAGTGCTGGTTTAGGATAAGAACACACATGAAATGACTCTAGTGGATCCATATGTGGTTAATGAAAAGAACACACATGCAATGACACTGGTGGATCCATATGTGCTTTGTGAAGAGAACACACATGCAATGACACCCGTGGATCCATGTGTTTCATGATAATATAACACGTGCAATAACCCTGGTAAATCCATATGTGGCTGATGAAAAGAATACACATGAAATGACTCTAGTGCTGGTTTAGGATAAGAAAACACATGCAATGACTCTAGTGGATCCATATGTGGTTTGTGAAAAGAACACACATGCAATGACTCTAGTGGATCCATGTGGTTTATGAAAAGAACAGACATCCAATGTCTCTAGCTGTGGTTCATGCAAAGAACACACATGTAGTGACACTTGTGGATCCAAGTGGTTCATGAAAATAACACACATGCAATGACTCTGGTGGATCCATATGTGGTTTATGAAAAGACCACACATGCACTGACTCTAGTGTTGGTTTAGGATAAGAACACACATGCAATGACTTTAGTGGATCCATATGTGGTTTGTGAAAAGAACACACATGCAATGACTCTAGTGGATCCATATGTGGTTTGTGAAAAGAACAGACATGCAATGGTTCTAGCTGTGGTCATGAAAAGAACACACATGTAATGACACTGGTGGATCCATGTAGTTCATGAAAAGAACACACATGCAATGACTCTAGTGCTAGTTTAGGATAAGAACACACATGCAATGACTCTAGTGGGTCCATATGTGGTTTGTGAAAACAACACACATGCAATGACTCTCGTGGATCTATATGTCGTTTGTGAAAAGAACACACATGCAATGACACTGGTGGATCCATGTGGTTCATGATAATAACACACAGGCAATAACACTAGGGGATCCATACGTGGTTTATGAAAAGAAGACACATGCAATGACTCTATTGCTGGTTTACGATAAGAAAAGACATGCAATGACTCTAGTAGATCCATATGTGGTTTCCGAAAAGAACACACATGCAATGACTCTAATTGATGCATCTGGTTTATGAAAATAACAAACATGTAATGACTCTAGCTGTGGTTCATGAAAATAACACACATGCAATGACGCTGGTGGATCCATGTGGTTCATGAAAATAACACACATACAATGACTCTAGTGGATCCATATGTGGTTTATGAAAAGGACACACATGCAATGAATCTAGTCGTGGGTTAGGATAAGAACACACATGCAATGACTCTAGTGGATCCATATGTGGTTCGTGAGAAGGACGCACATGCGATGACTCTAGTGAATCCATATGTGGTTTGTGAAAAGAACAGACATGCAATAACTCTAGTTGTGGTTCATGAAAAGAACAGACATGCAATGACACTAGTGGATCCATGTGGTTCATGAAAAGAACACACATGCAATGACTCTAGTGCTAGTTTAGGATAAGAACACACATGCAATGACTCTAGTGGATCCATATGTGGTTTGTGAAAAGAGCACACATGCAATGACCCTAGCTGTGGTTAATTAAGAGAACACACATGCAATGACTCTACTGGATCCATATGTGGTTAATGAAAAGAACACACATGCAATGACTGGTGATTCTATATGTGGTTTGTGATAAGAATACACATTCAATGACTCTAGTTGTGGTTCATAAAAAGAACACACATGCAATGACACTGGTGGATTCATGTGGTTCATGAAAATAACACACATGCAATGACTCTAGTGGATCCATGTGTGGTTCATGAAAAGAACACACATGCAATGACCCTAGTTGTGGTTAATTAAAATAACACACATGCAATGACTCTAGAGGATACATATGCGGTTAATGAAAAGAACACACATGCAATGACACTGGTGGATCCATATGTGGTTTGTGAAAAGAACACCCATGCAGTGACAGTGGTGGATCCATGTGGTTCATGATAATAACACACATGCAATGACTCTGGTGGGTTCATATAAGCATGGTGGGTTCATAGAAGAAAAAGAAGAAGAGGAGAAGTAAAAGGAGAGAGGAAACGTTATTTTCCTTTAAGCATGTTGCTCCTATTATAGTTTTTGAAGAGTCTGAACTCGATGATGTTCCTATGCCTATTACCTATAGTAGTGATCATGATTGGGAAAAGCACACTACTTTTAATATTGAAAATCTCTTCGGCACCAATTCTGAAAATGATGACATTAATAATTTATGTACTATTAGTGCTATCCATGTTCCTTCCAATGATGATACGTTTACAAATGAATACACTTTGGAAGATAACTATTCTATTGCTTATGATGATACTATACCTCCAATATATGATGATTGCAATGATGAATATGATATTTTCAGTCCACCTACTATTGAGGAGAAAATTAATTATGATTACAATATGCCTCCTATATTTGATGATTATGGTAATGAGAATAATAATGATAGTTATTTTGTTGAATTTGATCCCACTACAATTAATAAGAATGACTATGTTTATGTGGGGAGTATTAATTCTTTTATGCATGTGACTCATGATAAGAATGTTTTATGTGATAGTTATATTGTTAATTTTATTCATGATGCTACTGAATGTTATTATGAGAGAGGGAAACATGGTTTTATGTGTCTCAACAATATTAAGTTTCCCCTCTTTATGTTGAAAGTCTTGATGTTGTACTTGTTTTGCTTTCCTATGCTTGTTGATTTGTGCTTTCATGACTTGTTTCTTTACAAGATTCCTATGCATAGGAAGTGGGTTAGACTTAAATGTGCTTCGAATTTGCTTCGTGATGCTCTCTTTTACTTCAATTCATATTTATTATGTGAGCATCTTCTCAAACTATCATGCCTAACTTAAATGCGTTAAAGAAAAGTACTTATTGGGAGATAACCCAAAAGTTTTAGATGAGTCTTGCAAGTTATTACTTCATTAATAACCGCTCCTTATCATTTCTATTTGCTTTTGTGCCAAGAGTAACCTCTAATGAGAGAGAAGTAAAGCTTGGGAAAGTGGCTGTCCCGAAACAGATTTATGTGCTTCACCGTAAAAATTCGTGTAAAATCTCTGTACGTCCTTTTGAGGCATGCATTTTTGTGCTTCTGCCACAGGTTGTTATCTAACTTTTGTTACTTCAAAACTTTTTGATTTGAGCAACAGAAGGTCTTCGAAAAAATTTGTCTTTACCTGCTGGTATGTTTTGAAAGATTTCTGCCATTATTTGCATTTGCTTCTTGTTGGTTCCTTTTTGAGTTCTTTTGGGGAATTGAGCTTTTTGAGGGAAGTGCTACAGTAGTTAGTGTTTTAATGGAAGTTTTATTGGTGTTGGAACTAAACCTAAAAGACCTATTATCTTGAGGGCACTAATGTTGCTAATAAAGATTGTGTGAAGTTTTGTATGAAGGAAAAATTCCAGGTGTATGGAAGGAATGAGTAATGAGATGAAGGATGGACTAGAGCTCAAGCTTGGGGATGCCACGCGTGTCACCCCAAGAAATATACAAGAAGTACAAGAGTCAAATCTTGGGGATTCCCAAGGCATCCCCTTCTTCATCAATAAAAATCCCAGGTTTCTTCCAAACGCTTCATTTTTATTGTTTCATGCACAGTTGTGTTGTTCTTGGAGCGTCTTCTTTTTCGTTTTCGTTTTGGTTTTTCGTTTGCTTGGTTTGCTTACTTTGCTGAATAAATTGGTTGGATCCTCTCTTTCATGCATTTGTTTTCAAAGAGTTTGGTTTGGATTGGAAAAGAGTAGGAAAGTTCATGCTGAAGTGGTAAAGAGAGCTTGTTTTTGACTGTGGCCTATTCTTTGTCATGCCATGCTTGATATTGTTTTGGCATTATGCTTAGTATTCTTTGCTGTAGCATGACTTGTTATAAACAATTGAGATTGCTTAATGTGCCTTGGAAGAATCATGCGTTGTTTTAGCATATTAAAGCATAGTATTATGGTATTCTCCTTTGATGCTTTATTTCGGTTGACTTGGCGCATGCTCACACCATGTTATGACTATCCCAAGTCACCATAGCCTTGACGATCCTTTAGTTTTCGACTTGTAATATCACTTTATCTTTAATCAATGATGTTTTGTCGCTTTGCATGATTATGGCCATTATTGCTCTCTTAGTTGGTCGCTCCCAGTCTTTTGCTAGCCTCCATAACCAAGTATGAGTTCCACTCATACATCCAACTCCAAATAAAACCAAGTTATTCCAAAGAGTCCACCATAGCTACCTATTAGCATATGCTATTCCAAGTATATTCATGTTTTTATCTACCTTCCAAATTAAACTTGTTATGATAAAACTAGTGATTAAAGCTCTCACGAACTTGATGGCACACTTTACTTTTCTTGCCCTTAATAAACTTGAACCATTGTGTCGTCTATGTTGTATATGCTTGCACTTATATGTTGGGGATTAGCAGAACCATGCTGTCATGGGGAACACTTTCAACATTGCACTTGTACATTGTACCTAGTTGATATCATGCTCTTTTGTTTATGGATGTCGTCGGTGTGAAATGAAAGGGGAGCTTGTAAGTCCATGGAGTTATGTATGTGTGTTAGAGAAACGCCTGGGCCGCCGGTCTAATCCATGCTGTCATGGTGGAAACCTGCAGCGTAACCATAATGAGTTGTCTATGAATCATTCTTCTTATAGAAAAAGAGTCAGATATTGAGAAAAAGAGAAAAAGAAAAAAAAGAGATATGAGAAAAGAGGAAAGAGAAAAAAGCACCATTTTCCCATGGTAAATAAGAAGATTGCTGAGATGCTCGTTGTCTGCTAGCCTTGTCATTTTGATATGGGAGTTCTTCCGTATCATCGGGCAAGGGGTACCCCGTTGGTGGTTCTCTATGATACACATGTACTTACTATGACAAGAACTTACCAGTAACTAAACTTGAGTGGCATGAGGATCGGCCCTCGTATTCAAGGGACATGAGATTTCCACTTATACTTTGTCATGCATATACTCCATAGTTTGTTCACTTTAACCTTAATCACTTCAAGATGCTTATGATAGGGGCAATGAGAGCTGAAAGCTAAAAAGTACCGTAATTTTTGGAAGCTCTTTATGAAAGTTGAATCTCTGCTTCCTTCTATGAAGGCCTTTCTTTTACTTTTATGTTGAGTCTCCACCTTCTATCTTTATGCACCTACTTTGAGAACATAGTGGCCATTCTTAGTTCTGTGTGCATTGTCCCAAGACTTGTTGATAGATGCATAACTTTGATAACGCTTGTTCTTAAACTATTTGTATCTAGTCACCCTTATGAACTTTGAAGGTCTCCTATGCATTTATGTTTGCTACTCTATGAGGGACAAGCTGAATGCTACTATGTTATGTTTTCTTTATGTGAAGCAAACAAACATCTTGCAAAGCATTGTTATTCATGAATCTTTTGTTTGTGCCTTTTCATGTTGCAACATAGTTGCTTTGTCTTATTGCTAGAACATTGTCTTTCATGTTTTGATTGAAGTACTATGATCCCAGCTATCAATGTTTTACAAATACTGTAACATCCCAATTTCAGCAACCCTGATTAGTTGTGCTGAATACAAAAATCAGGGGGAACAAAAACTTTTTTCTGGTTCTTTGGTGCAATGTTTGCTTGTTGTTTGTTTGTGCTTGTGCATGTGAGTGTATACCATATGATACTCCTTTCCTCACCATCAGTTGAAAAAAGCTATTTAACAAAACTATCTTGGCTCGCTTTACATATTCTCAAATGTAATGGCATTTCAAAACATGAGCCAAGATGCTTATGTAACCAAAGCTATCTTGGTAGCTTCTATTGACAAAACTATGGAGAGATATATAATATAATCTCCTTATGTTTCCCAGACAGAACCTTCTACTATTCTTATCTCTAGATTTATCAAAACCTTTTATGAATCTTTTGAACTCTACTCTTGGTAGAGATACCAAGGACCGTACCTTGCTCAACTCCAACCTATTCAAAACACCCATCCTTACCTCAAGCTAAGCTTGATGGTAACCCTAGTAGTAGTTGATTTGTTTGTAAGATGAATTTCCTTGATCTGCTGTTTGACTTGTTACTTAGGAGATAGTATGAGCTACTCTAGGAGCTCATCACTAGGATCAAGATGTTTCCAAATCATCCCACCCTAAGCAAGGATACAATCTAGATCTGATCCCTAGCTACTAGGTGATCATCTGAAACGCTTACCCCGATCAATTCTATAGTGATCTATTCTAGAATCTTCCAAGTCAATGAAGCCCAATATCAAGCATGGATCCCTTCTACTCAATGATGCTTGAGTACATTGCAACCCATAAAAAAACATCTCCACCAACATTCTAGTCAAAAACCCTAAATCTGCCAAATTTGGCTGTCTAGAAATCTGTTTCCAACATCACCGTTTTGAATGCCTCCTTTTCCCAACCCTCGTGCATTATTGTAAATGCACTTAAACCATATTGTTAACCATCCTATGATCTACCAAGTCCCACTCTTGCCCTTGGTTAGATCACCTTTCAACCCACTAGTTCTTGATGGTTTTGCAGGGAAGAAAATAACTTTTCCTGCAAATCTAGTCATCATGCCAAATTTGCTAGAAGCTCACACCACCATCCAAACCTCTATGGACCAAATATTTGCATGGTTGTGTTCTAATCATATAGGTCTACCAACATATACTTCACTTGTTCCAAGTGGATCCTTGTGCTGCCTAAACCCACAAGGTTTTGAAGGCTACTTGATAATCTGCTTTGGCAGGCTTATTTTATTCAAAGTTTGAAAGCTTGTCTTGGTGAGCTCAAGTAGGATCAAGCTCAAACCCATATACCATGTTGGTTTATATCACTTGGTCTATCCATCCATATACCCCATGCCCCAAGGGGAGCTCTGAGCTCCAAGATCCAACCTAGGTTTGGTGGCATGAAAACAACCTTACCCAAGATCCTGAAATCTCTAGTTTCCACCGAAATCAACTTGGATTCTCCAATCCCAAGGTTGCAAATGCTTGATACACCTTGTATACATCATCCACCTTGATCATCAAGATGTATCAAATATTATCCATAATTATTATGGCTCCAAACGAAATTAATCTCTTTAATAGTCAAAATCTCCAAAACTCCTTTCATAAAGGCTAGTTTGGTTTTTACCAAAGAACTTCCCCAACTCTTGGCTCAATTGAGCTCCACATATCATACCCCATCTTCCCACTTCAAAAATAAATATTTTTAAAGAGCTTTATTATTTCTTTTTGCCTATTTTCTTAAATGGCAGAATTGGAATAATAAATGTTTTAATTACTTTTAAGCCCCAATAAATCTTGGGAAAATTCCCCTAAGTGTGTATTCACATTTGGGATCATCCCACATCAAAAACTCCACCTGTACAATGTAAATTTATCAAATGATCCTCTAGAAACTACTACTGTAGTTTTTGAACAAATGGATTTAAGAGGACTTATAAATCATGGAAAAACCTCAAATAACTCCTAGAGGGGTATCTTGCCCCCCTCTATATACCAGCATATTTTGTTCATCTTTCCTAAGCCAAGAATTGATACTTCCATCATGATCATCTACATTGCCAATCTTGCCTACATCCAAGATGTTGATCAATATCAAGTCACAACCCCTCAAGCCTTCCACAGCAAGCCTCCACTACCCCAACACACCCCTTTGGTCGAGCTGCACTGTAGCAATGCACTGTAGCACCTCTTCCCCTTGTCCTTTAGTGCTTGGTGGAAGGAGAGATGCACCCATTGGTCACACCTTCTCTTTACTTCTTACAGCAGCCATCCTACGTCTACTCTGCCCTCAGCCCACACCAGAAACCACTCCCATGCCCACATCAACATCCCCTGGTATTCACCTCCCTCTCTTCCCCTCACGGACCATGTAAATGGTGCACCCCCCTCTCGGTATTTAAGGCCAGAGGCCACCCCGTGCCTCCCCCTGCCGGCCATTTGCCCCTCTGCTCCCTCCTACCACCCCAACACCTCCACTCCCTCTCCCCTGTTCTGTCCTAGCCAGGAGAAAGAAGAAAAGGGCACCTCGGTCCCTGTCCAAGATCTACTCGAGGGGCTCCCTCCTCGGCCTTCTTCCTCTGCATGTTGCAGTACTGGGATCCCCTACTCCTGCTGCCTCTAATCCTCTTTTCTTTTCTCTCCCAGGAACGACCTCTCCGAGGACGGCGTCGAGCTCCGACGAGCTCACCTAGGACACCTTCACGCAAGACCTCTCCCGGGGAGGAACCGCATCGTGCAGCCCATTGTCGGGACCGCAAAAGACCGCCATGTCGCCCCGTGCCCTCTCCGACCCCTCCCCGCGCCTCTGGTGAGCCCCTCCGACCCTACCGGAGCCGCCCTAGGTTCCTCCCCCATCGAGTTCGAATAGAGGAAGGAGAAGCTCCTAGGCAGTCGATCTCCACTAGATCTGACGGCCAGCACTCACCCTTACTGCTTCGGTCGCCGCGGTCGCTGACCAGCAGGCCCCACCGGTAGTTCGAATCATCCCCCTCCCGTGCTCCTGCCTGCCCCGGTTGGGCCGCCTCCTCGCCGCCCAGCCCAACTACTCTCAGATCTCAGCCCAACAGGCTTGCTTCTTTTCTTTTTATTTAATTCCTTTTCTAGATCTGTTAATTAGGCTGCTTGGTTTAATTCAAAACAAAAATGGAAAATCCCATATTTTGGACAGATACTAATTTATGCATGTTCCCACATGAATTGTCTAACATGCAGAACCAGTCCCTTGCCAAAAATAATTCCTATTATTTTCTGGCAGTTAATCTTCAAAAAGTGTCATTGGCCATCAATAAACCCCTCAGGGAGTTCTATACACCCAAATAGCATGAACCCAAGTCCTTCTGGAAGATAATTTCTATACCCTTCAATTAGCTTAAACCTCATGCCAAGGTGAACAGTAGTTTGACTTTAGTAAAAATAACAAAAAAAATTCATTTATGAATTTAGAAAATTTCCTACACCGAACCATAGGTCCAATTGAACCAATTCCAAATCCCAGTGATGTGGTACATCCATACCTAACTAAATCCAGGAGCTCATGATTTATTGAGACTTGGATATTATTTTGTGAATTAAACCGTTATGTGCATGGTTTATTCATCTCTAAATTCACTACAGTAGCTATATAGCTGCAAAAAGGGCGATTCCAATTTCTACAGAAAGGTATTCCAAATACCTACCAGGTGCCTTTGGAATCAAATTAATAGCTTATGTATATTTGATCTGGTGAAAAAGATAACCTGTCTACAGAACTTCCTTTGGGAATTTCCTGCGGGCATTCTGGGAATTATTTTGAATTGATTCCAACTCTCAGTGAACAAGTACATCAAGGCCTATCTAACCATCCAAGTAAATAATTTTTGGGGCTTCAGAACCTTTCTGGCGAATTATTTCCTAAAACTAGAGTATTATCCACTATAAAAATCACTATAAATAAATTTGGTAATTGATAAAATAGTGAAACTACTTTTGTTGGTTTCATCTTATCAATCCCTATCTGCTGGTATCATGTTTTCACAATGGTGTCATACAGAACATGTCCTTGGTCCAAAACCCCTCTTAGGTAATTCCTAGACTATAAATCCTAAGGGATTATCTTCCATATTTTCCAACACAAGGCCAACCTCAATAATCCTTTCTCCCTAAGACCTACTAATTTTGTAAACTTGTATTGATCTTTGTTTGTTGTATGTATTATTTCTTGCATGCCTTGTGTTGATTGTGGCTTGGTTTGTTTGCATGTGTTGTCTCGACGACGATAGTTGCGATGAAATCGGAGAGCAGAAGAAGTGGTATTTATTATTGGTATTGATATTCTTGGTTATCTAAAGAAGAAGTCCAGGGACAATTATGCCATATTGCTGATCATCAGGCAAGCCACCTTCTTGCTCATAAGCCTTGTCTTACTATTTTACTTATGCATGTTTTGTCTACTATTTGTGAAACTACATTGTTTTATTATTTGTTGATGTATATATGGTAGTGATTTGGCTCCTCCAAATAATCTCTCAATAGTACTACTAAGTACAACCCTCTTGATGATACCTACTTGCCCCTAGTATGGTAGATGGTGTATTACACCATATCCCTTTGGAGACCCCCTGTTTTAGCCTAAGCAAAGCTAGAGGATGGGAAAACCCCGGAAAAAGTTTACCAAATGTTTTGATGATAAAAATATTTTATGATAAAAATATTTTATGATAAAACCTTGGTGAGGTGGGACCTCCCAGGAGTTGTTGAGAAAGAAAAATGTTTTGTTTTACAAAATGCTGGAGGAAAACCGGAGGAAAAAGGTTTACGAAAACGTGCCTGGTTCTTTGCAGTCTAGCTATAGCAACTTAACCCTGTGCAACCACATTACTCTGGAATGGGACAGGGCTGGATTTGATGTTTGTCTGTTTTGGTATAAGCTGCCTCACAACTACTACAGGGGATCGGGGATCCCTGGAGGGTGGGCCTTCTCCAATATAGGTCCATGTGAGACATCGACCTAGAGAAGGAACAAAGGGTCGGCAGGCCTCCACGCGTTACTATGAGCCCCTCATTGAAAGTGCGCACGTGGGACGTGCACTAAGTGCTCCGGTTGGTCCTCGCCCGACGTCCCGGTTTTGAGGGGATTAACACTCACAGGGTAGGCACTTATACTGGAGTGGGCATCCGGAGAGTCTTGATCGGTTACTCGACCCACGATCGGTGAAGATCAGGGTAGTGTACCTGGATGGTGTGGGTAAAGTGTACAACCTCTGCAGAGTTTAAATCTATTCGGATAGCCGTGTCCGCGGTTAAGGACGGGTTGGACAAACTTCTGTAGAGCGGTGCTAGTTTTGTTTTCAAAAAGGATTTCTGAAAGGAAATGGCTTTGAAAATGTTTTGACCATGGGATGGTCAGAAAGGATCCCTACTATGACCATGGGATGGTCAGAAAGGGATGGAAGGAGTTTGGTCGTGGGACGACCGGGAGAAAGGAACAAATGGGTGACCCAGTCCTAATGTTTTCCAAAACTTTTCAATACGGTTTCCAAAATGGTTTACAAAAGTTTTCAACAAAGATATGTAGATGCTATATCTACAAGAGAAACTATGTGAGAAAAGAACCTCTCTTGGAACCCTCCTACTACCACAGCCAAATTGCATACCTTCTGGTTATTATTATTATCTTATGGTGGTTTGCGAGTACATTCAAAGTACTCACCGACATTGTCCCTGGCTATTAACTTGGCCATATCTCAAGAAGAAGACGAGGATGGCGACTATGCGAGCTAGGACGTCCTCCCAGTCAGTTGCATGTAGGTTAAGGCATGGCTCGGGCTCTGCACTTGATGAAGTCCGCTGCTGATTATTGATGTAGCCATAACGGCATTTATGTAAGTATTGTAATTCAGTATATTCTCGGATGTTGTAATGATACTTGTCGGTTATGTGCCACGACTAACTGATCATGGGATCGTGGTTGTATGCATACCATGGATTCTCGGAGGATTAATCCGGGGGCCCCACAAATACTTTGATCAAGTTTATGATGGTGCATGTCACCTAAAAAATTATTCTTTCTTTTTATCGCTTACCTACTCGAGGACGGGCAGGAGTTAAGCTTGGGGATGTTGATACGTTACAAACATATCTATGATTTTTGATGTTCCATGCTTGGTTTATATCTACTTTCTTATGTTTTGTCAACACTTTGGAGTATTTTTATACACTTTCTTGGACTAACCTATTAACAAGATGCCATAGTGCCAGTTGCCTGTTTTCTGCTGTTTTTGGTTCCAGGAAAGTCAGAAAATGAATATTCTCGGAATTGGTCGGGACAAAAGCCAAAGTCAATATTTCACCGAGGGGGACATGGAGCCAGAATACGAGACGGAGGAGGGCCAGGGACTGGCCACACCATATGGTGGCACGGGTGACCCTTGGCCGCGCCACCAGGTGGTGTGGGCCCCTTGGCCTCCCACCGCCTTGCCCCTTCGCCTATAAAATCCTCCATATGCAATAACCCTAAATCGAACAGCCTCCAGCCACGAAAAGTTTCGTAGCGCCGCCGCCACCGAATGAGAGATTTGGGGGACAACAAGTCTCTGTTCCGGCACCCTTCCAGGACGAGGATGTGCCCCCGGAGCCATCTCCATCGATCTCCACCACCATCTCCATCGTCGTTGATGATTCCCATGATGAGGAGGGAGTAGTTCTCTCTTGAGGCTAAGGGTTCTACCGGTAGCTATGTGTTCATCTCTCTCTATGCATGATCTTATTGAGATAATGAGCTTGTAATCTATAGATCTACCTTGCTACTCAAGTGCTTTAATAGATCTCTGCTCTCCCCATGTGTGTAAAGTTGACAGTGTGCACACCATGGTGGCACTTAGGCTAGATATTACAAATACTTGTTATGAGTTATATTTGGAGTTGGATGTCTTTATGAAATTGTGGTGTTTGTTTGAACCATCTAGTGCTCAAGGTGACAGTGTGGGGTTATCTAGATGCGGAAAGCGAACTTTGAGGTGTGCTGTTATAGCCCTACCATCGATTAGAGTGTTCAACCGGAGAGTAGTTAAGAGTAGTATCATAAAGAGAATATATCTATATGAGAGTGTTCACTAGTGAAAGTATGATCCCTAGGCCTTGTTTCTAAACATTGAAACACCGTTTGCAACTAGATCTGTTACATGTTTGCTTGCTTCCATCTTTATTTCATTTTGCCTTTAGTCTCTTCCACGCCATCAAGCTATTTTCTATCATCGTTACCACTTATAATTATCCATACCACTTGTATTTTACTATCTCTTCGCCAAATTACTGCACCTATACACCTGACATGTGTATTGGGTGTGTTGGGGACACAAGAGACTTCTTGTATCTTGATTGTAGGGTTGCTTGAGAGGGATACCTTTGACCACTTCCTCCCTGAGTTCGATAAACCTTGGGTGATCCACTTAAGGGAAAACTTGCTGTTGTTCTACAAACCTCTGCATTTGGAGGCCCAACAACTGTCTACAAGAATAGAAGTGTGTAGACATCAGGGCGTCGGCCATGGGGAGGGGTACCACCCTCCTCCTATAAAAGGCCAACCCTCTCACCCTTCTTCCTCACACCTCCTCATGAAGGATCTCTCTCCCCCTCTAGAATTATTTCCACATGGTCTCAGATTAGCGAGATACATGTTCCCGGTGGCATTTCGTCTAGAAGGAGTGGATGCTTCCGCTCCATCGCTGGAGCGAGGAGGTGAAGGTTTTTCGGTGGCCTGAACGTGTGTGCAAGTGCGGTTGCGCTGCTGGATTGTGGCGCTAGGAGTTCCACACGATCTTGAGATCGGCAAGCGAACGACTACATCATCCATGAGTTCCTACTCGTTAAAAAAACTTTGTTGTCTTCGAGGGTAAGTTCTCCTTGGATGTATATCCACCCGTTGCTTCTATCTAGTAGATAGATCTTGGTGTATAGTTCCCATCGTAGGAATATTTTGTTTTCTATGCTGCGAACCCTCAAGTGGATCCATATGTGGTTTGTGAAAAGAACACACATGCAATGACTCTAGTGGATCCATGTGGTTTATGAAAAGAACAGACATGCAATGTGACGAGGGTTTAACTCATCAATGCCCATTGTTATGGACTTGGGTTTTGGAGAAGGAGGGAGCGCTGGAGACATCTATCGGCTAGCAAACAAGCACACAGGGGACTCAAAGATTTACCCAGGTTCAGGCCTCTTAGAGTTCCCTACTCCTGCTTGTCTGCTCGTGGAATTATCAAATGAATCGAGGATTACAATGGTGCGCAGATGCAATCTGGCGAGGGTTGTGGAAACTAGAGTTGTGTGTGTCCTCCTCGCCGCCCCCTCCTAGCCTTTATATAGATAGGCTAGGTCTCGGGTAGCAGGTCGAGTCGGTTATAGGTTAGGGTTTTCCCCTTTTGAACTTTCTATCTTTAGCTTCTTCTTGTTCTTCAAGCAATCGAGAGTCCGTAGGCTACTCGAGCTCTCCCTTTGGGCCTTGGCGACACCGTGGGCCTCTACTGTATTCAGACCGTATATACCAAGCTCGAGTACCTGTAGGGTATACCCATGTCAGTAGCCTTTCGAGTGCATGAATGAGTATGTTTTTTGACTGCTTTGGTTGTCTCATAGGGATTGTTGATGTGTGTGCCTGATTTAACCGATGTATCGATATCAGTTAACTACGTCAGGGTAAAACAACGCAATCTACTCGAACTCGAGTCCCCGGACTCGAATTTGGAAAAGTGCTAGTGTAATTCGACTCAAGCCGCAGAGGTCTTACATGAGTCGAATTCCAGTATACGGGTGTGAGCACTCGACGCGTCCGTCAAGGCATGTTCATCGTGCCTATTGGCACGGATATATTTCTCGTAACGCGCAGAAAATACATTGCCAGGCCTTATCCAGGTCTTATCTTCACGCTGCAAGCGCGACATCCGAGATTTGTCATCGCCGGAGATGATTCGGGTGACCCAGGAGACGCAATCTCTTTGTAGGGCAATGTCATAAGGCGGTGTCGCCATAAGCTTCGAGTGTGGATGTCATCAACACACAGTGTGATGTACAAATAATCATAGGGTGCGTGACCAGTGCTCCCTATGGGAGTAGCCCCCGAGTGCCTAGTTGAGTCGAAGACTTAGGTAGGGACTAAAGAATTTTTTGCGACTATTGTCGTCTTTTGTTTGCTTGTTTCAGATGAATTTTCTTCCGGCGCTCCCTATGGGAGTAACCCATGTCCATAGTCGAATCGTGCTTCGAGTGATTGGGTTTTTCTTTGATTGTCCATGTTCCTGTAAAAAGAAAAAGATAAATCGTAGGGTGCGCGACCAGCGCTCCCTATAGGACTAGCTCCCGAGTGCTTGGTGGAGTCGAAGACTCGAGCGAGGACTAAAATAGTCGAAGTCTTCTGCTGCGTATTTTTGGATGACGTCAGTGCTGACGATTGATGACCTCAGTTGCTCGTGTGAGCGAGTTTGACGGGACGTGATGAGCGGTGGGTCCCATTTCCTAACTCTAATTTGACCAGGCATGCATAATCTTTATTTTAACTGTGCCTCCTTGATTTCCGTGCGTAATGGGAGTAGTAGGGGACGGTTCGCGCTTCAAGTCCTCCACGTGTCGAGCGCGATGGACGCCACACGTCTGATAGGGTTTTTCTTAGCTGTTGGATTGGTTCTTACAGGGGGTTAAGTAGCGATGTGGCGACGGTAAATTTCACATCTTCCTCTCTTCTTCCTTTGCCTCCATCGCCATTGTTGCTGCTCCTCTACTTCTTTGCGCTCCTTTCCTTTGCGGTACTGGACCAGCTCCGCGTATTTCCCAGCTACTTTCTCAGGTCACATCGCCGCCGCGGAATGGGGAAGAAAAAGGGAGGTGCTGCGGCCGATTCCGCTACTGCCGCTGCTGCTATGAAGAAGAAAGGCGGCTCCGCCGCTGCGGGCGCCAGCACCGCCGCTGACAAAAAAAAGAAGGGCACGGGCACTCGCGTCACAAATGGTGTGTGGCGTGCATCCGTGATCAAGTCCTCAGAGCTTCGTCTTCTTCGCCAAGACGGAGTTTTGTCGTCTGCAGTCGCTGACGCGCGTGTCCATGGTAGCGAGGTAATCCCCTCTCCTCCTGCCGGCTTTCGAGTGATGTTCCTAGCGTTCATCATTCTCGGCCTCTCGTTGCCCCTGCATCCTTTCTTCAGGGGCCTTCTTTGTTTTTACGGGCTCCAGCTCCATCAGCTATCCCCAAACTCCATCCTCCATGTAGCTTGCTACATTACTCTCTGCGAGTGTTGGCTTGGAATCGAGCCGCACTTCAGTTTCTTCAAGCGCCTCTTCAAGCTGAAGCGCCAATCGGCGTCTCGCTCCGTAGTCTATGATGTAGGCGGCTGCACTATCCACGTCGATTCCTCCGCTACATACTTTGATATCAAACTCACAGCGTCCGTCCAAGGGTGGAGGGACAAGTGGTTTTACATCCGCGACCTGAAGGCTGGCAGAGACCATTTCGGACTCGCGCCCTTCGATCCCGCAACACCGTGCAAGAGGACGCGCTCCTGGAAGGACGTGATTATGCCCGTCGAGTCCGCGGAGACAGATGTGTTGTACGAGCGCGTCTGTGACCTCGAGAATCGCATGGGAAAAGGGAGGGAGGTTGCGCCCTCATTCGCACATGGCTGCGTCCTCGCGTCCAGCCCCTGCAGGCCAGAGTCCACCCCATGTTTTAGTGGGCTGGCGCAGAAGATGTCACTCGCGTGTCTGCCGATGGCATGTCCACGAGTGAGGTAGACAAAAGGGTGTGACTGGTCACCAAGTACACCGCCAAGGATGTGCTCCCCAGTGAACCTGTCGTTCCTCTGTTCGATGCTGCTAACCCTCCTCCTGAGGTACAGCTGTGCTACGTAGTAGCTTTGTCTGTCGATTGCTTCTTTGTTGTTTCTTGACTTTGTGCTGAATTATTTTCTGTATGCAGGATTGGGCGGTGTCACCCTGTATGCCCCCTCTTCCTGAGGGGGTTATCCCACGTGAAGCCTTGGAAGAGGATGAGTCGGAATCGATCATCCCATCTGATGTGGAGGAGGAAGCCCCCCGAGTCGAGTAGTCCGGATACTCGCAAGCGTTCGCGCAGTGAGGATTCGGATGCGTCGTCCCCTTTGACTCCGAAAGGTGCAGGTGTTGGTGTAGAGTCGCTGATCCCTGCCATTCCTGTGAGTGCCATGGAGCCATCCTCTCGCAAGAAGATGCGGCTGCCTAAGGAGTCGTCGTCAGAGTCATGGGATCAAACCTTCAACTTTGATAAGTTTGATTGGTAAGTATTCGAGTCTTCCTTTTTTGTTCTTCTTTGGAGATGCCTTTTCTTGACATTGATTTTGCTTTGCAGCCAACAAGCGTCGTCATCTTCTAATGACGTACAATTTTTGAAATAATCTGGAGTCGCGACCTCCAGGGCCAAAAAAGAGGTTGAGCTTGCTACTTCCCCTCCATTGACGGCCCACTCCGGGCATAATTCATCAAGTTCTCCACACGATGGGGAGCATCGAATGGTTGCCCGGATGACTACACACCAATCGACTTCGGAGTCACTGGAGGATCATGTAAGTGTAGTATCTCTTCTTCTGATGTGCAGTCAATTTTATCTATGTCATATGTTGATCCTCTGTTATTTTCCTTTTACGACAGCTCCTTGTGAAGGAAGCCGCTCACTTGGCGGAGTAGGTCCTTGCGATGGTTCACCAGCATGCAATGCTGGATACGCGCCACAACGCAGTTGAAAGTAAGTTCCTTGCTTCTTCTTCGTCTTCTCTGTGATATATCCGAATGATAGCATGTCTTTGTTTATTTCGTAGCTGAGCATAATGCACTTCTCCACGATGTCGCCTCCCTTGAAAAGGCACTCGCTGCAGCGTAAAGAGCCGCGATGAGGCAGTCGCAGCACATAACGAGTCGAGGAAACGCGAGGAAGATCTGCGCGCGTCCATCGTGGCTAGGGAGAAGTTGTTCGAGGAACAGATTTTCTCAATTGCCAAGGCTCTCTCAGGTATTCCCTTGTGTGAATTTTTGGTGCTTTCTTCTTCTTTCGAATTTGTTATTGGTGATGACTCTTGTGCCTATGCTTGGTTGTAGATGCCAGTGGTTTGAGCTTCGACCCTCATGCCCTCCGCCGTGAGGATGCCTTGGCGGGTACTCTTTCAGCAACCGAGGATCCCAGTGCTGCCATGCTAGAGACGCTCTCCAAGGCCAAGGGTGTGCTCAGTCGCCTCCAGGAAGAGCTGACGCCCAAGGCTAAACATATCGAGAATATGAACGAGCTGGTGGAGTCCTTTGCTGGTGGCGTCCCTGCAAGTTTCAAGAACTCACTCCGTGCGGCTGGTGCATCAATGTCACTCGCGATGGTGCAAGCCCACAGAGTCGAAATTGATCCTGCAGCAGTCTCAAGGGCGATGCCCGTCGACGCGGACGGCCAGTAGGTAGTCTTTGCTCCTTTCGCGACTGCTTGTGGCAAGTATGGGCCACAGTTGATCAACACAGTTGCAAAGTACTCTGAGGAGCTGCAGCGAGCCAAGAAGGCGGCGAAGGCTACGGCGTCAGGGGCCGGCGGAAAGTCAGTGGCATCTGATACCGCCACGGACTCGATGAGGCCCCCAAAGCCAAAGTCAAAGTCGAAGAAACAAATTTCTCCTCAGTAGCTTTGTAATAGCTAGATAACTTATGTCTTTTGTCGAAAACATGCCTTTTGGCGAGTGTATCTGCTGATACTTTTGCTAATCTTGAATGTATTCGAATCTTTTGTCTGTGCGTCGCTTTAGTCTTCCTATTGCTTCTTGCCTGGCTTGTGATAGGGCACATCGAGTGACCCATTGAGGGAACCTCAGGATTCGCCACCCCTTGATGACACATTGGCACCGCCGTGCTCAATGGCGGATGAGCTGTGTCTGCTCTCGCGACTCCGTGATCGCGTGAAGCAGTTGGACCGGGAATTGCCCGTACTCCGCGGTAATGCGGATGTATGGAAATCGAAGGTAGAGAAGGCCACCGCCCGAGAATAATATCTATTGGGGGAGATGACGCAGCTGCGCGTCCAATTTAAATGTTAGCTTTCTTACTCTTATCTTTTCCTTGTAGTCACCCGTGATGGTTTGCTGTCCTCATATTTCTGCTTTTTTCTTTGTATAGTTGTCAGAGCGCGCCATCCACAGGATGAGAAAGATCGAATTGCCATTCGTATGAATGACTTGACCCAAGAGCGGCTTCAGGCGAGTGGGTACTTTTGGGTAGATCATGATCGCGCGATCTGTGCATCGTGAGTGCTTCATTTCTTGAAGAAGTCACCATCATGCTTGAAGAATATTTGCCAGATGATGTTCCCGCTGGACTTTGTTCCATCGAGCCTGCTGGCCCTTCTCGCTAGATTCCAGGATTTAAGTGCGGTCTGCGAGTGTGTGCGGCAAAAATTAGTGGCTAGTGCCAAAGCTGCTCTATCACTGGTGCGACTGCATAGGCCTGATGTGGATGTTGTAGCTATTGCGGCTGGGCCACCTGCGCCTCGAGCGGGTTCTGTTTGGAATATGGTGCCGCACTATCAGGTAGTGGACCGCCCGGCAGAGGAGATCGTCGATTTCTTCGAGGAGCAGACCAATGTTCTCTTGCTGCAACAATAGTTTAGTTTGTATCCTGCACATAGTTGTATCAACGTTGTAAATTTCGTATATATGATGTGTATAATTGATTGACGATGATGTATGAAAGAGCTTGTTAGCGTGTACGTTTTGTGTGTGCGTTGCACTATGCGATTCCTTTTCGTTAGCCTGGCTTTGTGTTTATCTCAGTCCCATGTCAACCTGTCAGGTGCGTTGTAAGTGGGTTGATGTTTTGTCAAGGGTTCCGATTGGTGTGCCAGGTACTCAAGATATCGCGTTTGAGTTCGTAGAACAGATGCGTATAGGGTGGCACAGCCCCCGAGTGGATAATTTGCAAAAAATGAAAGAAAAACACAGAGTTTTGGGGCACTTAGCTTTATTTATTTACGGGACAGTATGAAGTACAATGTGTGGCTAGGTATCCTTGGCTGGATAGCCTTATTTGCAATGTAAAAGTAAAAAGCGACTAAGGCTAGAAGCGTCATAGCTGCGCGGCGTTCTAGGGGTTGAAGTATGCGACTCCTGTCTCTAAATTTTGAAGGCGATAGGCGCCACCTGGGATTACTTCTGTAATCACGTATGTTCCTTCCCAGGGGGACTCGAGATTGAGATGCCCTTGTTGCTTCATTTGCAGTACCATGTCGCCTTCGACGAAGGATCTGGGGCGTAGCCTCCTACTATGGTAGTTGCGCAGGTTCTGCTGGTAGATTGTTGATCTCTCCGCGACGATTTCCCTTGCCTCGTCAAGGAGGTCTATGGAGTCTTCGAGTGCGAGAGTTGATTCCTGCTTGCTGTAAGCGACCACACATGGTGCTTTGAATCCTACTTCGGCGGGTAGCACCGCTTCAGCCCCGTCCACCATGAAGAACGGGGTGTATCCTGTAGCACTGTTTGGAGTTGTGCATAGGCTCCAGGGTACTGATTGCAGTTCGTTTGGCCAGCAACCCGTGGCTTATTCCAGTGGCCGGAGGAGCGCTTCTTGATGCCACCAAAGACGAGCCCATTAGCTTTTTCGACATGGCCGTTGGTCTGTGGATGTGATACCGAGGCATAGCTGACGTTGATTCCCAGATTCTCGCAGAATTCTTGGAAATCCTTGGATGTGAAGTTCGTCCCATTGTCTGTGATGATGTTGTGCGGCACTCCAAAGCGGTAGACGATGGACTCGAAGAACTTGACTGCGTTGTGCCCTGATTGATTGGTCACTGGCATGGCCTCTATCCACTTGGTGAATTTGTTGACTGCGACCAGGAGGTAGACGTAGCCTCCTCGTGAGGACTTTGGGAGCTTGTCGACCATGTCAAGTCCCCATCGCGCGAAGGGCCAGGCTAATGGAATTGGCCGGAGTTCTGCGCCAGGTGCGTGTGGCTTGTCCGCGAATCGCTGGCAAGCGTTGCATTCCTGGACGATATCCTTGGCATCGCGCATGGCCGTAGGCCAGTTGAATCCAGCACGTAGAGCTTTCGCAACAAGGGCGCGACTGCCGGAGGGGTGCCCGCAGGTCCCCTCATGGATATCGAGGAGAACAGCTCTTCCATCGGCCATGGAGACGCATCATTGGAGCACTCCTGTGATGCTGCGCTTGTACAGTATGCCGTTGATAACAACGAATGCCTTGGATCGCTGCGAGATGTGCCATGCGTTAGTCGGATCATCCGGTAGCCTCTTGCTGAGAAGGTACGTGATGTACGGTGAGTCCAGGATGGCTCGATCATCATGGCGCTCATGGGTCCTTCGAGTCCTGTATCCAGCTCCAAGTCGTTGAGTGCCATTGGCTCATTGGGCGGCGTAGCCCCCGAGTCTGTTGCTGCGCTTGTTTTCTTGTCTGCAGCCTTTGGCTTGATGGAGCGTTCGTACATGCGCTCGAGAAATACCCCGGGTGGTATGGGGGCGTAGGTAGAGCCTATGTTGGCGAGTGCGTCCGCCTCTTCATTGCTTTCGCGACCTATGTGCCGCAGCTCGCAGCCGTCGAAATCCCCTTCGAGTGTGGCGTAGAGGTCGCGATAGGCGATCATGTTGTCGTTCAGTGCGTCGCACTTGTGCATTGTATGATTAACCACCAGCTTGGAGTCGCCATATATTTTGAGCCTTTTGGCGCCGCAGGCTTTTGCCATCCTCATTCCGTGGAGCAGGACCTCGTATTCAGCTTCTTTGTTGGAGGCGGTGAACTGCATTCGCATGATCTATTTCAGCTTGTCTCCCTGGGGCGATGTCAGTATGACACCTGCACCAGCTCCGTCCTTCTGCTTGGATCCGTCGAAGTGCATTGTCCAGAGGTAGGACATATCTGGTTTTTCGGGGGGCTGGTTCTCCATCCAGTGCACGAGGAAGTCAGGGAGAACTTGTGACTTGATTGCGTCGCGTTTTTCATATGTGAAGTCTCGTGGAGACAGTTCGATCCCCCAAAGTGCGAATCGTCCGGTGGCGTCGGGGTTGTTGAGGATGTGCCCATGCGGGGCATCGTTCACTGGCACGATTGAGTGTTCCTGGAAGTAGTGGCGCAGTCGCCGAGCCATCATGAAGACGCCATACCCCAGTTTCTGGTAGTGTGGGTACCGCTGCTTTGTTAGCGTAAGTACCTCGCTGAGGTAGTAGTCTGGGCGCTGGACTCCATGGACCTTGTTTTCTTCGGCTTGTTCGACTACGAGCACTGTGCTGACCACCTGGTTGATGGCGGAGATGTATAGCAACAATGGTTCCCTTTCGCGTGGGGTCACCAGTACCGGCGAGGTGGATAACAGGCGCTTGAGGTCTTCGAATGCTTCCTGCGCCTCATTGTCCACTCGAACTTGTCAGCTTGGCGGAGGAGTTGGTAGAAGGGTGGTGCCTTTTCACACATCCGACTGATAAATCGACAAAGAGCCACGATTCGGTCAGCCAGCTGTTGGACGCCTCTTATGTTTTTCGGCTTCTCGATGGTTTGTATAGCTTTTATTTTCTTTGGATTTGCCTCAATTCCCCTTGCGGAGATAAGGTACCGAAGTAGTTTCCCAGATGTTACACCAAAGGCGCACTTGTCCAGATTGAGCTTGATCCGGTAGCGATCGAGGTTGGCGAAGGTTTCGCGCAAATCATCGACTAGTGAGGCTTCCTCTTTGGTCTTGATTACTATGTCGTCGACATAGACTTGAATGTTGTGACCGAGTTGGTTCTTGACGCAAGCCTGTATGCATCGCGGGTAGGTGGCTCCTGCGTTTTTTAGCCTGAAGGGCATTGTGATGTAGCAGAACACAACGAAAGGCATTGTAAACGCTGTTTTTTTCTTAGTCTTCCTCCTTCATACGAATTTGGTTATAGCCTGAGTAGGCGTCGAGGAAGCAGAGGCGCTCGCATCCCGCGGTGGAGTTGATGATCTAGTCGATTCACGGTAGCGGGAAGTGATCCTTTGGACAGTGCTTATTCAAAGAGGTGAAGTCAACGCACATCCGCAGGATGTCCGTGTCATTTTTTGGTACTAGCACCGTGTTGACGAGCCAAGTGCTTTCCTTGATCTCGCGTATAAATTTGGCATCGAGGAGTCTGTTGATCTCCATTCCAACTTCCTTTTCCCTTGGTTAAGACAATCGCCGAATTGTTTGTTTAACCGGCCTTGCGTCTGGATTGACATTGATTGCGTGCTCGGTGAATTCCCTGGGAACTCCTGGCATGTCCGCTGGACACCAGGCGAAAATTTCCCAATGCTCACGGAGGAATTCGACGAGCGCGAGTTCCTATGCGGGACTCAAGTTGTTGGCGATGAGGGCCGTCTTGGCGGGATCCGATGGGTGGACCTGGACTTTCTTAGTGTTCACTAATGAGTCGAAGGACAAGTCGGGTGAGCTTGGCCGGCTTAGGGGAGGCAGACTGTTGTCTGACGACTCCTTTAGTCTCGCGAGTTCTTCCTGCATGCCGAAGGACTGGGAGATTCTGTTGAATTCCCTATCGCAACTGTCAGATCTCTCGAATCTCCCGTTGAATGTGATGACACCGTTAGGTCCTGGCATCTTCATCTGCAAATAGGCGTAGTGTGGTATCGCCATGAACCTAGCGAACGCGACATGTCCGAGGATGCAGTGGTACTGCGAGGGCCAGTCGACGACCTCGAAGTCAATGCGCTCGCGCCGAAAGTTTTTTGGCATGCCGAAGATGACGACGAGGTTGATTTTGCCAAGGGGATACACGCCCTTGCCTGGGACGATGCCGTGGAACGTTGTGTCTGAGGCTTCTAAGCAAGTCAGAGGGATCCTCATTGCTCGCAAGGTACTCGCAAATATAAGGTTGATGCCGCTGCCGCCGTCCATGAAGACGCGGCTCATGTCGAAGCCTCCGATTTGCGCCTCGAGTATGAGGGGACAATGGCCTGGGCGAGGTACTTGGGGTGGATGGTCACGCTTGTTAAAGGTGATGCAGGACTCGCTTCCGCTAAGGTACTCAGTGGTAGATGGTGGCGAGTTTGTGGACAAGTTGACTTGGCGAGTGAGGGCCTTCTGCACCCGATTCGAGGGGCGCCCCTTTTGGATCATCATGGTGCCCATGGCATGTGGGTATGGTTCGCCTCTGTGGTGCTGGTCTGGCGCAGCTGCATTCGGGGGTGGCCCGGGTGGTGGTGGCGGAGCGCCATGTGCTAGGGCGCCTGGGGCGGCTCCGTAACCCCTTTCAACTGCGCTACGGTTCATCAGATCCAGTCCCTCGTGTATTTTGAGGAACTCGCGGCAGTCCTTGAGGAGGTGACTTGACTTCTTCTTTCCGTCATGCTTGTCGATGTAGAAGTGCACCGTGCATGGCCCAGACAGCTTGTCTTCAATGGATGTTGCGGGTGCCTCATCATGATTGCGGCGCTGCCATACTTGCATGGTTTTTCTAGAGTCACGGTATCCACCACTACGGTAACTGATGTTGCGGTTGTCGTCGCATTTGTCAGCGTAGCCGGTTGTGACCATGTTGACGTCGACGCGGTCATCGTAGATGCGCATGCGGCGTTTGCCTCAGCGATCGCGTCTACGCTCGAGTTCAGCCTCGTCATCGGAGTGAACGCGTTTTTTCACCGAGTCTTCTCCATATGCCCAGCGATTCGCGATTTCTATCAGGTGGTCGATGGTTTAGCGCTTTGAGCGGCCCAGCTCCTCCCTGAGCTCTATGCGGCATACGCGCCGTTGAATGCGTTAATTGCGCAATCCTCCGAGATGTTCTCCGCGGAGTTCTTAATGATGGACCACCTCTGGATGTAGGAGCGTAGTGATTCGCCCGATCTTTGCTGATAGCATCTCAGCTCTTCGATTGATCCGAGCCGTTTGTATGTGCCCTTGAAATTGCGCACGAAGCTGTATACCAGCACTTCCCAACTGCGAATGGATCCGCATAGGAGGTTGTTGAGCCAGGCTTGGGCGGCACCATGCATCATAGTCATGGTCGTGTCGCCGTGAGCGGCGACGTCGAGAGAGATCGTGACTGTCGTCGCTGGATGAGGGCGAGGAGTAGCATTTTGCCAGAGCCTTTCCTTTCTTCGGCTCTAGTGCTGGCTCTTTATCGAGGGCAGCCTCGACTAGTCCCAAGCCTGCGATCGTAGATCGGTGCATGGTGGCCCGGGGATCTCCAGCTGGCGGCTGGTTGTTCAGGAGGTACATGGTGGCTACCGTCACCGCGGCCTGTGGCGTCTTCAGGACCACGTTGCCCCGTGTGTCCACTGTCATAGAGCTGAAGTCGAGGACCTTTGCAGCTTCTATGCGTTCTTGCTCGGTGAGATGGGCTATCCGGGACCGTCTCTTGTTTGCGATGTGCTCGTTGCCCTTAGAGGAGGATCCTCCGTGGGAGGAGAGCCCAGCATGTCGCAGACTCGACTCATCTGCTGCCTTTTTGCGCACCTCGAGCTGCGCGAGTGTTTGCACTTGACGCTTGAATTCTTCCTTCAGGAGCCAATGATAGCCTATTAGCAGCTCTTGCTGGGAGCCAAAGGGTAAAGGTTTACCCAGAGGGCTTCGCGGCAGCGAGCCCACTCGAGTTCATTGAGCCTGATCACAACATGTTCGCTAGTCTGCTTGTTTGTTATGGTTGGAGGCTTGACTGCTCCCCCGTTGTTGACGGGGGCGCCGTTTGGCGATGTCCCACCGTTTGGCGGTGGTCCACCGTTGGGTATGTCACCATTTGGCGGGTCAGCTCCGTGGCCGCCGTTGCCCGTGCTGTCGCGATTGGCAGAGGTGTCTCCTACGTTGAAGACGGTGCACATGACATGGTTGGGGAAGCTGCTGCTCCCGCAACTTTCAGATCCAGAACCGTAGGTTCCATTTTCAGTTGCCAGATCTACCAGATCGGGTTCGTGACTGTTGCCGCTGTCCGTACTCCCAGCTGTTGCCGGGGCGTTGAGTTTGCTGAGGGTGCCAATCGACGGAGGGAACCATGATGCTGGGGAAATTGATGGTATTATCGGCTGGTTAGGCATGCGAAGCATGCCCATCTGACCAACTTGGAAGCGGAGGCTCCCAATCGTTAAGCTTATTCCGTCGCCCACAGACTCGAGTTGCGGAGTTTGCGAATCTTCGCTATTGTGGAGTTGTAGATCACGGTTGATGGGGCCAAAGAAGCCGCAACATCAACACTCCCAGTTCCCACAGACGGCGCCAATTGATGAGGGTTTAACTCATCAATGCCCATTGTTATGGACTTGTGTTTTGGAGAAGGACGGAGCGTTGGAGACATCTATCAGCTAGCAAACAAGCACACAGGGGACTCAAAGATTTACCCAGGTTCAGGCCTCGTAGAGGTCCCTACTCCTGCTTGTCTGCTCGTGGAATTATCAAAGAAATCGAGGATTACAATGGTGCGCAGATGCAATCTGGCGAGGGTTGTGGAAACTAGCGTTGCGTGTGTCCTCCTCGCTGCCTCCTCCTAGACTTTATATAGATAGGCTAGGTCTTGGGTACCAGGTCGAGTCAGTTATAGGTTAGGGTTTTCCCGTTTTGAACTTTCTATCTTTAGCTTCTTCTTGTTCTTCAAGCAATCAAGAGTCCGTAGGCTACTCAAGCTCTCCATTTGGGCCTTGGCGACACTGTGGGCCTCTACTGTATTTAGACCGTATAGACCAAGCTCGAGTACCTGTAGGGTATACCCATGTCACAATGACTCTAGTTGTGGTTCATAAAAAGAACACACATGCAATGGTACTAGTGGATCCATGTGGTTCATAAAAATAACACACATGCAATGACTCTGGTAGATCCATATGTGGTTTATGAAAAGTACACACATGCAATGACTCTAGTGTTGGTTTAGGATAAGAACACACATGCAATGACTCTAGTGGATCCATATGTGGTTTTTGCAAAGAACAGAGACGAAATGACTCTAGTGGATGCATGTGGTTTATGAAAAGAACAGTAATGCAATGACTCTAGTTGTGGTTCATGAAAAGAACATACATGCAATGACACTATTGGATCCATGTGGTTCATGAAAATAAACACATGAAATGACTCTAGTGCTGGTTTAGGATAAGAACACACGTGCAATGACTCTAGTGGATCCATATGTGGTTTGTGAAAAGAACACACATGCAATAACACTAGCTTTGGTTCATGAAAAGAACACACATGCAATGACACTGGAGGATCCATGTGGTTCATGAAAATAACACACATGCAATGACTCTGGTGGATCCATATGTGGTTTATGAAAAGAACACACGTGCAATGACTCTAGTGCTAGTTTAGGATAAGAACACACATGCAATGACTCTAGTGGATCCATATGTGGTTTTTGAAAAGAACACACATGCAATGACTCTAGTGGATCCATGTGTGGTTTGTGAAAAGAACACACATGCAATGACTATAGTGGATCCATGTGTGGTTCATGAAAAAACACACATGCAACGACTCTAGCTGTGGTTAATTAAAAGAACACACATGCAATGACTCTAGTGGATCCATATGTGGTTAATGAAAATAACACACATGCAATGACACTAGTGGATCCATATGTGGGTTGTGAAACGAACACACATGCAATGAGACTGGTGGATCCATGTGGTTCATGATAATAACACACATGAAATGACTCTAGTGGATCCATATTAGGTTAATGAAAAGAACACACATGCAATGACTCTAGTGCTGGTTTAGGATAAGAACACACATGCAATGACTCTAGTGGATCCATATGTGGTTTGTGAAAAGAACACCCATGCAATGACTCTAGTGGATCCATGTGGTTTATGAAAAGAACAAACATGCAATGACACTGGTGGATCCATATGTGGTTTGTGAAAAGAACACACATGCAATTATTCTAGTGCATCCATGTGGTTTATTAAAAAGAACAGACATGCAATGACTCTAGCTGTGGTTCATGAAAAGAACAGACTTGCAATGACACTGGTGAATCCATATGTGATTTGTGAAAAAACACACATGCAATGACTCTAGTGGATCCATGTGATTTATGAAAAGAACAGACATGCAATGACTCTAGATATGGTTCATGAAAAGAACACACATGCAATGACATTGGTGGATCCATGTGGTTCATGAAAATAACACACATGCAATGTATCTGGTGGATATATATGTGGACTATGAAAAGAACACACATGCAATGACTCTAGTGCTGGTTTAGGATAAGAACACACATGCAATGACTCTAGTGGATCCATATGTGGTTTGTGAAATTAACACACATGCAATGAATTTAGTGGATCCATATATTTTTAATGAAAATAACACACATGCATGACAATGGTGGATCCATATCTACTTTGTGAAAATAACACACATGCAATGACACTGGTGGATCCATGTGGTTCATGATAATAACACACATGCAATGACTCTGGTGCATCCATGTGTGATTCATGAAAAGAACACACATGCAATGACTATAGTGCTTGTTTAGGATAAGAACACACATGCAATTACTCTAGTGGATCCATATGTGGTTTGTGAAAAGAACACACATGCAATGAGTCTAGTGGATCCATGTGTGGTTCATGAAAAGAACACACATGCAATGACTCTAGTGGATCCATATGTGGTTAATGAAAATAACACACATGCAATGACACTAGTGGATCCATATGTGGGTTGTGAAACGAACACACATGCAATGAGACTGGTGGATCCATGTGGTCCATGATAATAACACACATGCAGTGACTCTAGTGGATCCATATTAGGTTTATGAAAAGAACACACATGCAATGACTCTAGTGCTGGTTTAGGATAAGAACACACATGCAATGACTCTAGTGGATCCATATGTGGTTTATGAAAAGAACACACATGCAATGACTCTAGTGCTGGTTTAGGATAAGAACACACATGCAATGACTCTAGTGGATCCATATGTGGTTTGTGAAAAGAACACCCATGCAATGACTCTAGTGGATCCATGTTGTTTATGAAAAGAACAAACATGCAATGACACTGGTGGATCCATATGTGGTTTGTGAAAAGAACACACATGCAATGATTCTAGTGCATCCATGTGGTTTATGAAAAAGAACAGACATGCAATGACTCTAGCTGTGGTTCATGAAAAGAACAGACTTGCAATGACACTGGTGAATCCATATGTGATTTGTGAAAAAACACACATGCAATGACTCTAGTGGATCCATGTGGTTTATGAAAAGAACAGACATGCAATGACTCTAGATATGGTTCATGAAAAGAACACACATGCAATGACATTGGTGGATCCATGTGGTTCAGGAAAATAACACACATGCAATCAATCTGGTGGATCCATATGTGGACTATGAAAAGAACACACATGGAATGACTCTAGTGCTGGTTTAGCATAAGAACACACATGCAATGACTCTAGTGGATCCATATGTGTTTTTTGTGAAATTAACACACATGCAATGACTTTAGTGGATCCATATGTTGTTAATGAAAATAACACACATACAATGACAATGGTGGATCCATATGTACTTTGTGAAAATAACACACCTGCAATGACACTGGTGGATCCATGTGGTTCATGATAATAACACACATGCAATGACTCTGGTGGATCCATGTGTGATTCATGAAAAGATCACACATGCAATGACTATAGTGCTGATTTAGGATAAGAGCACACATGCAATTACTCTAGTGGATCCATATGTGGTTTGTGAAAAGAACACACATGCAATGAGTCTAGTGGATCCATGTGTGGTTCATGAAAAGACCACACATGCAATGACTCTAACTGTGGTTAATTAAAAGAACACACATGCAATGACTCTAATGGATCCATATGTGGTTAATGAAAAGAACACACATGCAATGACACTAGTGTATCCATAGGTGGTTTGGGAAAAGAACACACATGCAATGACACTGGTGGATCCATGTGGTTCATGATAATAACACACATGCAATGACTCTGGTGGATCCATATGTGGTTTATGACAAGAACACACATGCAATGACACTAGTGCTTGTTTAGGATAAGAACACACATGCAATGACTCTAGTGGATCCATATGTGGTTTCTGAAAAGAACACACATGCAATGACTCTAGTGCTAGTTTAGGATAAGAACACACATGCAATGACTCTAGTGGATCCATATGTGGTTTGCGAAAAGAACAGACATGCAATGACTCTAGTGGATCCATGTGTGGTTTGTGAAAAGAACACACATGCAATGACTCTAGTGGATCCATGTGTGGTTCATGAAAAAACACACATGCAACGACTCTAGCTGTGGTTAATTAAAAGAACACACATGCAATGACTCTAGTGGATCCATATGTGGTTAATGAAAATAACACACATGCAATGACACTAGTGGATCCATATGTGGGTTGTGAAACGAACACACATGCAATGAGACTGGTGGATCCATGTGGTTCATGATAATAACACACATGCAATGACTCTAGTGGATCCATATGTGGTTTGTGAAAAGAACACCCATGCAATGACTCTAGTGGATCCATGTGGTTTATGAAAAGAACAAACATGCAATGACACTGGTGGATCCATATGTGGTTTGTGAAAAGAACACACATGCAATGATTCTAGTGCATCCATGTGGTTTATGAGAGAGAACAGACATGCAATGCCTCTAGCTGTGGTTCATGAAAAGAATAGACTTGCAATGACACTAGTGAATCCATATGTGATTTGTGAAAAAACACACATGCAATGACTCTAGTGGATCCATGTGGTTTATGAAAAGAACAGACATGCAATGACTCTAGATATGGTTCATGAAAAGAACACACATGCAATGACATTGGTGGATCCATGTGGTTCATGAAAATAACACACATGCAATGAATCTGGTGGATCCATATGTGGACTATGAAAAGAACACACATGCAATGACTCTAGTGCTGGTTTAGGATAAGAACACACATGCAATGACTCTAGTGGATCCATATGTGGTTTGTGAAATTAACACACATGCAATGAATTTAGTGGATCCATATGTTGTTAATGAAAATAACACACATGCAATGACAATGGTGGATCCATATGTACTTTGTGAAAATAACACACATGCAATGACACTGGTGGATCCATGTGGTTCATGATAATAACACACATGCAATGACTCTGGTGGATCCATGTGTGATTCATGAAAAGAACACACATGCAATGACTATAGTGCTGGTTTAGGATAAGAACACACATGCAATTACTCTAGTGGATCCACATGTGGTTTGTGAAAAGAACACACATGCAATGAGTCTAGTGGATCGATGTGTGGTTCATGAAAAGAACACACATGCAATGACTCTAACTGTGGTTAATTAAAAGAACACACATGCAATGACTCTAATGGATCCATATCTGGTTAATGAAAAGAACACACATGCAATGACACTAGTGTATCCATAGGTGGTTTGTGAAAAGAACACACATGCAATGACACTGGTGGATCCATGTGGTTCATGATAATAACACACATGCAATGACTCTGGTGGATCCATATGTGGTTTATGACAAGAACACACATGCAACGACACTAGTGCTGGTTTAGGATAAGA